>JARYHS010011408.1:262072225-262117872 GCA_031002005.1 Vandiemenella viatica | reverse complement strand
CAAATGTTCCATAACGCTGTAGGTCAAATACAGAAATAAGAATTCCACCGCCGCTATTCCCAACCTGCACTTGAAGAAGTTGGACCACATTTTGATCTTTCTTCTTAGGTAGCATTTTTACAAGACAGACAGAAGGTTGCGTGTACGGCAATAATGTCATCTTTCTTCACCATCATTCTTTTACGTGTTACTACACTAAACCAGAATATATCTCTTTAAAAAGACAACATGATGGTGAGAAATATTGGAAAATTGTTACTGGGCAGCCCATGTGACAATTACCTGCCTGACGAAGCATAATACCATATAATAATAAAATAAAAAACTTTTTAGTGTACCATGTTTTTTTAACGGACTAAAAAGTGTAACACAATTTCTCTGATCCTTATGAAGGATAAAACCACATACAGATTTCTAACTTCTTCTAAATTATTCTGAAAATTTATACTTCGAAATTTTTTTTAATAGCTATTAAAATACTTGTAAGATTGGTGACGAAAAACATTGGTCGCATGCAACAGATAATTGATGCATTGATAACTCTACAAACAATTTTATTGTACCGCAAATAATTTGAACTAATAAGTAAGTTTTTACATTGATAACTACTCTCTACACTTCTTACTGTTATGTATTCCATGCGCCTAATGTTTCTCGTCACCAATCTTACAAGTATTCAAATAGCTATCAAAAATTTTCAAGTATAAATTTTCAGGACAATTCAGAAGAAGTTAGAAATCTGTATGTGGGTTTATCCTTCATAAGGATTAGAGAAATTGTTTTATACTTTTTAGTCCGTTATAAAAACATGGTACATAAAAAACGTTTTTTTGTTTTATTGTTATTTTTTGCTTTTCAGGGTTATTTGAGAAAAAAAATTTGTAATTTATTTTAAATACTTTCATGAAATAATCACAGAGACATGCTAAATATTCCAGTTTTTTTTAAAAAAAATAGAAAACATTTAATTCAGTTATTTCCATCCCGGGGAAGTAAGGAACAAACCAAAAAAAGAAAGAATTATGAATATCCATAGTTTGAATCATAAGTTATGGTTTGGAATTCGAACAAAAATTCTATAGAAAAAAAGCACTTTTAGTTCTGCTAGAAATTTTCAGCAGCATTTCCAATTTTTCCTTCTCTAAAATCATTATTCAGACTACTGCAAACATTTTTTTAAAACATTAGCCTAATGGGTTCCTAGAAAATGTACTTTCAGTTGTTACCAAATTTTCCAATTTTCCGGGCAACTTTTCCAATTTTTCAGTAACTAAAAACCATATTCAGACTATTACGGACATAAAAAAAAAAAAAAAAAAAAAAATTAGCCAAATCGGTCCATAGAAAAGAGTACATGCAGTTTTTCCTGAATTTTCAAATTTTCCATACAACTTTTTTCCATTTTTATCATTTTCATGTATTGTCATCCAGTTTTGAGCTATGGTCAAAATTTCAAGTCTCTAGCTCATCGAGAAGTTAGTTTAAAATCAATTAGTAAATTCCACCCGGACAGACAAAGCCCAAAGAGAGCTAATAAATAATTTTTTTTAAAAAAAAATATAAAAGCTACCTAAGTGAGGCAAAGTCAATACCGTTTAAAATTACATATGGTATAAAGAAAAAATTCATGATCATATTTATAATTCTTTTTTAAAAAATCTCCTTCATCTTGTATTGGGTAGTATGTAATATCTCTCACATCTCTGCAGCCATAACAAATTGCTTTTTAAAATAACAAAATGTCACTTTTAAAAATAATGACTACACGTTTTTAAGCCTGCTTCTACGGGTATTTCTTCTGTGCCCTTCATCCGTTGGTTCTGACGTTAATTAACTGATTACGCGCGTCGCTCAAAGCGCTTAATTAAAACCGTCCGTACCTTTTCCACTTTACTCCAAACAACAGAAAGTTAGTAAACAATATATTATGTTACAAGCATTCAATCCTCTGGACGTTATAGCACTTATATACCGGTAGATTATTTGCTTATTTGATTGCTGAAGTATCAGCGAAGTCTCATACTGTAAATTTGGAATTCTAATGATGCTTATATTATTCCTTTGCAGTTTATCTATTCGCAGTACGAACTTAAAAATTCAAGAAGGACAAAATAGTATTGTTATACTTTCTTCATTTTTCTTTTCAGTACTTCTATGAATTTAGGCCAAATCTCATTGTGAGAAAGTAAAATAGTCACCGAAACAGAAAACAATCGTTGGGAAACATAATACACAGACGGAAAAAAAAATCCCAACACCAAGAAAAAATTATTGTAGAGTAATGAAATTTGGACAATGCATTTGTCAAGTTAACATGTTTAATTGATTAAATTTTCAAGATCAAAGGTTAATTTAAGCTCAAGAAAATGCATTTCAAATGTGAAATACTGTTAAATTAATAGCCGGTGTAACCTCCAGAATTTTGAATGCAAGCCTGCAAACGTGAATGCATTGTGTCATACAGGTTTCGAATGTCACTTTGTGGTATGGAGTTCCATGCTTGTTGTACTTGTGCTGTCAATACTGGGACGGTCAGTGCTGGCTGTGGATGATGCTGGAGTTGTCGTCCAATGATATCCCATACGTGTTCAATTGGAGACAGATCTGGTGATCTCGCAGGCCAAGGTAACATGTCGACACTCTGTAGAGCACGTTGCGAGACAACAGCGGTATGAGGGCGAGCGTTATCCTGTTGAAAAACTCCCCCTTGAATGCTGTTCATGAATGGCAGCACTACAGGTTGAATTACCAGACTGACGTACAAATTTGCAGTCAGTGTGTTTGGTATAACCACAAGAGTGCTCCTGCTGTCATAGGAAATTGCTCCCCAGACCATGACTCCAGCCCTGTAGCGTGCATTCCACTGACTACAAGCCATCGCCGTTTGCGACTCCAGTGGTGTCAAGCCAGAGCTCATTGGAGGACGGAGTGGAGATCTGTTGTGTTTTCTGATGAAAGCAGGTTCTGCCTTGGTGCCAGTGATGGCCGAGTGTTGGTCAGAAGGAGGCCAGGGGAACGCCTGCAACCAAACTGTCTGCGGCCTAGACACACTGGACCTACACCTGGAGTCATGGTCTGGGGAGCAATTTCCTATGACAGCAGGAGCACTCTTGTGGTTATACCAAACACACTGACTGCAAATTTGTACGTCAGTCTGGTAATTCAACCTGTAGTGCTGCCATTCATGAACAGCATTCAAGGGGGAGTTTTTCAACAGGATAACGCTCGCCCTCATACCGCTGTTGTCTCGCAACGTGCTCTACAGAGTGTCGACATGTTACCTTGGCCTGCGAGATCACCAGATCTGTCTCCAATTGAACACGTATGGGATATCATTGGACGACAACTCCAGCATCATCCACAGCCAGCACTGACCGTCCCAGTATTGACAGCACAAGTACAACAAGCATGGAACTCCATACCACAAAGTGACATTCGAAACCTGTATGACACAATGCATTCACGTTTGCAGGCTTGCATTCAAAATTCTGGAGGTTACACCGGCTATTAATTTAACAGTATTTCACATTTGAAATGCATTTTCTTGAGCTTAAATTAACCTGTGATCTTGAAAATTTAATCAATTAAACATGTTAACTTGACAAATGCATTGTCCAAATTTCATTACTCTACAATAATTTTTTCTTGGTGTTGGGATTTTTTTTTCCGTCTGTGTATAATAATGTTAGATATAATATTTTCAAAGACAGGTTGTTATATTTCTAAGTATAATTTAAAAAAAAAAATGAAGGCTAAAAGTGAAAACTTCGTGTAATTTAACGAGGGTACACTTCATTTGAAACTTCCCAAGCCATCTTTCATTCTCCTTTCCAGGTAACAGAAGATAATGGAAGAGATTAAACAAAGAGCTTTGCTCAAGAATTTTCTTTACGAAATCGTTAAAACTTTGTAATTACTCACAAAATCACTTCTCCAAGACTAATAATTACCTGTAGTTCAAGCAGCTGCTCGAAGTATATACATACGAAAACACACCAAGAGAAATGGTTTAAATCATCGTGAATAAATAATGACGAGGTTGCGGTCTAAGAGAAACAAAGTACATTCTTTGGACTTACGCAGTTGCTGAAAATTAGTGGTGCAAAAAGAAAGACCTTTAGTAAAGTGGTAACCCGCCGTTTAATATTTTTTTAAAATGTAACATTAATTTTATTTGTGGGGAGCTACGTTAGCAAAAATAGTTGAAGGGAAGTATGTATATATATATATATATATATATATATATACTACAGGGGTTTATCTGATACAAGTCTAGAGCAGTTAATTTGGAAGCATCCGTCTTGAATAGACCACTTCGTAACTCTCACAATGGTAAGACAGACACCATTGCATTTATCCCACAGTAAACTAGCGACCATGTACAATATTTAAAGATTAAAATAATTTCAGACTGGATTGTATAAATATCGTGGGCAGTGACAACGTTAAACACAACTAATAATGCTACCGTTTCGTCAGCAACTAGGATTTTGAATGATGACATTGTGCAAAGAGATATGAGTGTTCCCATACTTTTACGAAGTTTATAACTTTTGCATTTACACTTGTTGTGCCATTCGCTTTTCGTACATGTGGTAATTTTGTGTTATTAATTGAATTTAACTCCATAATGCAATTGGGATTTGGAAAACAGATAGAACCCATAAACGCAACGTTCTTTATGCCGGTGGTAGAATTTTGTATTCATGGTAGTCACTGTACTGAATTTTTCTTGTGAATATGGAGTTGATGATTATAAGATTGAAAATAAATATCAAACCTGCTTTACAACAGAAGAAAATACGAATTTTAATTGAATCATTCTGATACTGCACTGAGTCACAGGAACATCAAAGTGGGCTGTCGTCACAAAACCAGGGTTCGCTTCGATCGATCACCCCCAGATTTGTTTTATCTAAGATATGTGATCTTGTGACCGAAGGTATTACACACCTACTTTTACTTATAATTAGTAAGTGAACAGGAATTCAGTATTAGCAAATGAAATAGTCGTGGAAAGATTAAGCAACCACATAAAGCATCTTTCCAAAGCCGGCAGAGAAGATAGAATGCAATTTAGCCAGTACCTTGACGCAGTACGGTAGACAAGCGATCTTTTATTAAAATGTATCTAAATATATGTGTCGATGATATCAGGGAGAGAAGATCAATTAATCGATAGATACATGGTTGTGTTAGTCTCGCTGTACGACAGTTACAGTAGCGCGGTAACGTTGATATAGTGAATCAGTGTGCAAGTGTTTTATGAAGATTTGCCGGGTCCACATGGATACGCAATTCGTGCTGCCGCGTCGGAAAATGAATGCCGGCATTCGCATCGTCATATTAGCCAGTAGACATGGAACTGTTTAAATACGTTCTTGGAGTGTAATTCACATGTGTTTAGTGGTCGTGTGATTGTTGTGTGTGCTTGATCATACTAATTACTGGGATTCGGATCTTCATGACCAAAAAAAAATTAAATATTCAGGCAAATATGACCTTAAAAATGGGTTAATATGATCTGAAAATTACAAAATATGACCAAACATTTTAATTTACTATACATCAAAACATGCTCAGTTACACATCATTTATTTTATCTAGTAGTGTCGCTTTCATGTAGACAGCATTAGTTGCTTCCGTGAACTTGCTGCATCCTTGCGAAGTTGAATTTTAAATTGTTTTGTTGAAGTCGCTTTAATTTCAAATAATTTACAGAATAGAACTCGTTCATCTGTACTAAAATACTCGTCTCTAAATTCCCTTACGTACTTTGCACTTTAAGAACATTTTACTTTCGGCATGGCGATAGGTCTGCTCACTGATTCACTGCAGATTTAACGATGACTTAGAATATTTAATTGAGATATTGATTGACGAGGATCAACACAGGCACACTTCTGCTGTATTGTCGAGATTAAAATGCGAACGGAACATTAGGAACATTACGTTTAGAGAGTGACAATAATGTATAACTTCAATTCTTGACTGGTGATTTCTGACCGCAGTGAAAATTACTTCCCCCTCCATCTGCATAGCAGAAGTACAGTTCTGTTAATAATTATCTTAATTTCTTCTCATCTATAATTCCCGGTACTATTAAAAAACTAACAGATTTTTCTCAAAATATGACCATATGACCATAAATATTATGGAAATATGACCAAAACTAGTAAAATGGTATGAATATGCATTTATATACTATATAAAATACATTTAAATACAATCAGAAACGCTGAATCAGTGTTTAATTCAGCATTTCAGCTCAAAATGAAGGAAGGAAGAAAATATGACTTGTCCTAAAGATTTGAACCCTACATATCAGTATACAGTGATTGTTGTGTGAAGGTTGATCATACTAATTACTGTACAAACTTTCTCGAACTTAGAATTTTCACTCGGAAGGACTTGAAAATTTCGGATTAACATTATTTGTCGGTCGGTGTGTTTGTATTAGTTAAACTATTAGTATATAACTGTGTGTATCTGCTTACATTGATCACGTGAGTGTGTAATGTTGCTATACACTGTCACATAATGACTATTTAAAATATTCATAGGTTGGAATTGCACGTAAATTCACTTACCATCTAGCCGTGGCGACCACATTAATAAAAAAAAAAAGATATATACAAACTGTCGGTACCATCCATTAGCTAGGTCAAACATATTAGCGACTGATTTAATAAAAGTCAAATTAAACGTAACTCTGCAGGCCTTATGCCCATGACAGAACTTAGTTTACATGTGAAACTAGAAATTCTACAACCTATTTTTCATATATGAAGTTTAGATATTTCTTCCATCATGGCGGAGAACGAGTCCTCGAGTTACAGGTTAGAAGTGCGCCCCCTGGCTATTGACCAGGATTGGACGAACTAGTTACCATTGGCTGTTCGTCACGTGTCTAGCATGTAGCTAGCCCATAATAATCTCATTACGTCTTAGTATGTACCTTACAGGAGGCTGGATGGCAGAGCGGTTTCTCACTTTATGGTTCACCTTGGAGCCTTGAAACATTCTGCATCTAAAATGAATTAGGTTACCTGCCCCCAAGGGCATGAGACAGTTATTTCGTCTGAACATGCTATGCTATTGAAGCTTAAAATTATACCAATTCATTACAGTATTTTCCGAATTACCTTCTACGCAAGGCTACTTCTGAGTACAAAAAAAAGTGTAAAAGATTAATACAATATGAACGGTGATGTTTATTCACAGTCAGATTTGCTATAGATTTGAAGATCCATGATAATTTTCTGATTATGAACGTTCAAATTAATTGCAGTACTACTTTTTTCTCTAATAAATAAAGCTACAGAAACTTATTTGATTGCCTCTACTGGATGCGGCACCGAGATGGTGTCCGCTGCTGTCGCAGCATTAGCTGCTTCGAGTGCTGGAGGTGGAAGAAATTTTCACTATCAGGACTTTGCCCCTACAGGGAAGGAGAGGTTGTTGTGCACAGTTCCTGATCACCAGATTATGCATCAAAGCCTTAGGTTAAATCCCCAGCCTCTCTGTATTGCGTATGGAGTGAGGGCATACGACACTATTCAAGATGATTCGCCCGACGTACGGGGATATTAAGCTTGGTGTCTTCCCACATTTCCTTCCATGTGTGCTATAGAGGAATAGACCTGAATGTGCTGGCACCGCACTTCACCCTCTTTGTTCTCTCATCCACTGCACAAACATCACTATACAATGAACACACACACCATTAAAATCATCCACACTACAATAACATGAACACTTTCACACATGGGAGGCCAACAGGAAATCTCCCCAGACGTTCACAAGGAAGGAAAACATCCCTCTTAGTAACCCGCCTGCGCATGGATCCGGGTAAGGCGTTCGTAGAACAAAGAGTCACTGGGTAAAATACGTACGTATTATTGTACTGGCCCCATTTAAATGTGGATCATTTACCTGATTTAGTCAATAGCGGAATCCTAATGTTAGCTTTCTTGAATTTGTGCGCATTCAGTAAGACAATGATTTGACTCCACATTTAAACCAGGTAACGGCATGATGTGGGTGACTGGCCGTTTTGACTACCGCTAACACTGCAAGCCGACAGTTCATTTTTAATTACTGATAATTATCACTTTATCGGAAAACCACACCCACGAGATAATGAAACGGATTTCTTATAGTATCTTCATACAAAAATACACAATTCGGTTCACGTTCACTTTAAATTTAATTCTTTCAGAGGCAACCATGACGTTACACAGTCGTAAAATGCATTATTTCGTGCAAAATTTACTAACTGGCTGTTTAACAAACACTGGCGGTGCTCTTTGGGAGCCTCACCGCGCGAACGCTAGATCACGACTCTCATCTAACAAATCTACTCTCTATCTATATCTATATGCTTAGACTATGATACTATAAAACTCTTTTCCCTATACATACTACCATCGGTGGAAACCCTATTACATTTAATTACAAATATTCACATCAATTATATTTAAAACAATAATAAACGCATAGTAGTAACACCAAATTAATTAACCAATAGCAGAAATAGTATACTGCGGTTAGAATAAATGTCGCGACGTATTCCTATTTATCGTAGCCTTCCTGCTAATAAATGGCTCTGTAATTAAAAGGAGATCTCTCATATCTCCTCAATACCACCAGTATTTTTTAAGCATTGATTTCATACTTATTACCAGTTAGAAAGGGAAGAACGTGTAAATATCTTTTTTAGCACGTCATAAGTGGTATCAATTGTGTCAAGATTCAATACATTTGTGAAATGAGTAGCTTGTGCTAAAAATTTTGGGCCATCAAGCATAATGGATAACCGTCAGAATACTTTATCAACAAAAGCCCTAACGTAAGAACGGAGACTTTCCCGGCGTATGCTTGAAATGAAATCTTCACGGGTGTACCGCCGGATAGTGTTTTGAAAACACTATATTTCGACGACTAGCTCCGTCGTCTTCATCAGGTGTCGGGATGTCTGCACAGGTTGGCTGACCGTCCGATACTGAGACAGCCCAGGTGCCGCACCTCCTTATATAGGCCAACGGCTCCCTCCGACGTCCGCGCCCGGAAGTGAGTGGGCGGGGCTACAGATGTTCGGGTCGAGGAACTTAGTATTGGGCCGTTTAGTGTTTTCAAAACACTATCCTGGGCCCGCTACGAACACATTTTTTTTATTTTTACACCTATAGCCCCGCCCACTCACTGCCGGGCGCGGGCGTCGGAGAGAGTCATTGGCCTATATAAGGAGGTGAGGCACCTGGGCCACGACGGGGCTGGATCCAGGCAGCCTATCCACGACCACAGACCGGCGGACAAGACAGTGCACGGGCTGCATAGGAGGCCCAGTACGCACCGCCAAGTTCAACCCACGACAGCTCCTGGCTCCAGACGGCAGCCGGCCGGCCATCCAGAAGGTCATCCCGCGGATCAATGCCACGCCTGCCGTACCGGATCCAGTGACCAGCTGACGGTGGTGGTGACGCTGCTCACGCAGCTTATCACCGCCCTCATGCCACAATCGGTCACCAAATAGATGACATATCCAAATCAATGACTTAACTAAAAAGCCACATCAAAAAACCTACTACAAGACTACAGGAAAAGGAATAATACTGGAACTGCAACCCCATTGTAGAAATATCTACGCCAGATGAAGCTGCTGCTGTCTTATTATCCGACGGTTAGCCGACCTGTGCAGACGTCTTGACACCTAATGAAGACGAAGGAGGTAGTCGTCGAAATATCGTATTTTCAAAACACTATCCGGCGGTACACCCGTGAAGACTTTATTAAAAGCCCTAACAACAGCCAGATGTTCACCGTACCACATGAGCTACTACGTTTATAATAAAGAGCTACAAGGGCTTTAGTTTGGATCAGTGCTAGATTATAACTTGAAGCACAAATGCGTGTGAGAATAACATAAAGTACCATACAGTAAGCAGCAAACTACGTTATAACCATACTTATCTCAGTTATCTACCTGTGATGAGATAGTGTTTGAGAACATTGTGGAGAACGTCAGCCAGGGCTGCATTGTTCAGCTCCGCGTATTCGATCCTCTCTCATTGCCAGCCCGTTAGTGGGCGGTGTTTGCGCTGTCCCCTGCAGGCTGCCACCGAAAGAGGACTGCAATTGGATGGAGCAGGCTCAGGACTGGGGTGTGGGTAATGGCCGCTCGCTGCAGATGGCAAAACGGTGTTCGCGGTCGGCGGCGGCCGGACAGCACTGCCGAGTCCGTCAGCGCATGCGCGATCGGCGTCACCTGCTGCGTGCTGCCCTGGTTGCCTAGAGGAACCTCACAGGGGCCACCGGAGAAACGCTCTCCGTGCGTTCTAAACCGACTCTGAAGCGTAACCAATCAGAATTACATCAGACTAAGGCATTATATTATTTTAAATCAACACCTTTAAAACATAACACATAAAATGAAAACTCGAAACAAAACGATGTTGTAACTTCATGGAGAGAAAACGCTAATACTTTTCGAACGCTTTCGAGTATTTCGTTTCGGAATACAGCCTTGGTAATAACCGAGTATGTACAGATACACAAAATTGGAATACTTCTCCATCAAAGAAAATCAACTGGGTACGATTATTGTCAAATATTATCAAAAAAGAAATTTTTAAATTAACTGTGATAAAACGAGACTTGTTAAAATGTAACGACGAGGTACCATGGTAGATCCAAAGAGATATCAACAACTTACATCCATTTCTCTTAGATACAGAAATATAATATTGTTGGACGATAACCCTCTACCGCATTAAGACTTTCAAAGACAATCGAACAGTCAATTAGTTGGTGGTTAAGATCTAAAACATCGTTTTTTTTAAACACCAGTTACCTCGTTTCAAGATTCCACTATGACATGCTGTGTAACTGGAATATGGTGGACTCGTCTAAATGTGGTTATAGTTAATCGGCCACATGTCACTTACCTTCACGACGCTTTTTAACGTTATTAGCAGTTGCAAGTGGCTATACCGTTTGCGTTACAGTCACACTGGAAGAGGACATAGTTTTATTTACATTTGATTTTGCCTGCTGTTGTTAATTATATTTCTGTCCTTCCATTTATTGTATGTTGTTCCTCATATATCTATCGCAATTATATACAAAACACAAGTTTAAACTGTACTAAACGAGTAGGTTGTCAGGTAAAAAATATTTCCTCAAAAGCAGAAATTTGATATCAATTCCAATCGGATGCCCATAAATATAGCGTAGAAAAACTGTAAGAGGGAAAAGTATGTACCCTTAACACTTTTAAAAAAAATATTTGCGCTATTAATAAGTTACAAAGAAAGAATCAAGTGTATTGTAATTTTTTCTGTCTATCATTTTATTTGAATGGGATTTGCCCCAAAATTACTGGTCGGACTTTGATGGTCTCTGGAATAAAAAATGGATATTTTATTTTGATACGATGGCAATATTCTGAGAAAGTTAAGACAAAAGTGTCCACCAGTTAGCATCTATTTTTCACTGATTTCAATTCAAGGAAACGCTAATGGTAGTTTCTTGACTTATACAGCCCATGGTCCCAGAAGTAACACACGATATGTTAAAACTTAGAAATTAACGTAATATAAGATAATAGTACTAAAAAAATACTATAAATTTTTCATTGAATGCAATAAAACAAGCACTAGCTGTCAAATTTTGATGGAGTTACTAATAACATAGAGCAAATAGTTCCATTAATAAATTATGGCGTTGTTTAGGATAATGGGATAAACACAAAACCTAACCGTATTGCTTACGGAGTGAGAATATGTGATACTAAAGGTGATGAATCGTCTGCTGAAGAGAATTGTGAACATAGCTGTGTTTTAGAAAAGTAAGCCATGATTCGAACGTCTTTTCCACACTGCACATTAGCTACTACATTTAAAACTCTCCGTTGCTGTCGTACAGATAAAACATTTTTCGAAAGTGGGGAAGGCAACCAAATCCAATCATATAAATTATTTCTTAAAAGTGTTTTTTTTTTTTTGTTGTCATTAGGTATTATCTCCCTTGATACCAAGCTGAAATCAATAAATGAAGTATCATTCTAAAAATTAAGGTCTCCGCTTTTGTGACATTATATATTAAGAAAGGAATTTGTCGTAATTCGACCGTTAAAGAGAAAAATATTGATAATTCTGCAACGCTTTTTTTGTAAATTAAGAACGAAATTTTTCGGAATTTGACCCTTGACTGAAAAGTAATAATTGTGAAAGTCGCGCGTATGAGACAGTTAAAAGCCAAGCTGCTAGATAACAGCAGCACATAGAGATATTAATAAACTGGTTCACGGGTATCGACTTCTGTTACGTACCTATTACACCAAACAAGTATTCAATTTATTAAAATCAGGCTGTTCTTCCATCATTCTATTACAAACCACCAAGCTTGATATTTATAGTACTCGCGAAATTCTCGCACGGGTCATCTAGTACAGTAAAAAATTTATCAGGATGGTTGCTGTGGGTGGAGTAAGACACTCTACAGAAACGTCGTAATCCCGCGCACGGATATTACACGATACAGTTTTGTTATAGCGAAAATTTTGATGACTTTAATATTTCTAAATGAAAGAAACATTATCACCAAAGCTTCACGAATTTTCATTTCTCTCAGTTTGCTGATTATTTCAAGGTGTGTTCAAAAACGAACACTTTGCAGATGACTCCTACACTACACTACTGGCAAAGTTAAGTAGTGCCACCTTCGCAATACGAACACTTTCTCTAACAGCAGATCTAGAATTAATGAAACAGGTGTACTCCTCATATTTTCATTCAGTAATGTCATATGGCATAATTTTTTGGGGAAACTCTTCACAAAGTAAAAAAGTTTTCATAGCACAGAAAAGAGCTATTAGGTTTCTGTGTAGGGTAAAACCAAGAACTTCTTGCAGACAACTCTTTAAGAAACTCAATATTCTTACAATGTATTCTCAGTATATATATTCTCTCATGAGCTTTGTCATAGAAAATTTTAACCTGTTTACACCTAATTCACAGGTACACAGTTTCAATACAAGAAACAGAAATAACTTGCATAAAACACAAACATCTCTGTCATTAGTACAAAGAGGAGTTAATTATTCTGGGATACATCTGTTTAATAAACTACCTAATCGTATAAAACAGCTTTCAGATAATAAAGATGTATTCAAACAAAAACTTAGAGATTATCTTATTGGCAACTCCTTCTACTCCATTCAAGAATTTGAAGAAAATAATTAATTGTACTCATTATGACGTTTGCAAAACTCAGTTGCAAAAATGTATGTTTATTATTGTTTCTTGTATTTGTAAAATATGTATGTATATATATTTACTATGATATGACTCATATTATGTGTATATGTATCAACAATGACATGTTTCACATCCCAGAGGTACTTCCTCAGCAGGGATCCATGGAACAAGATTGATAAATAAATAAAAAATAAATAATAGAAAATCTCACATTTTAATTACTTTTAGAACCAAAATATAGCACTACTTGCTTCTGTTTCGTTATATCACGAACTGTAATAAATCTGGTAGGGTTTAATATTTCTCTTCCTGTTATACAATGAATAGCGGTGTTACCGGCGTTGTCCGGTATAGTTGGCGTAGATTTACCCGTGTCCTACTTTTATTCCCACAGTGAGAAACATTTGTACAAAGTTTTATAAAATTCGCGACACCTTTTTTCGGAATTAAATCAAACATAGATTCACCCTTCCCCTATCAAAAAACCGGGTTAATTTGCACATACACTATATTCATTCGTCCAAAAAGATTCATATTTATCCAGTTTCATTAATTTGGTTAAGGAATTGGATTACTGCATTACTGAACAACGCTAGATTATGCTAGAAACTCACATTTAATTTAATTGCGAAGTGAATGGATATACTTTTTGCTCGAAACGCCAGATACTTTAACTCTGCAGATTCAGCCTTGTATAAAAATATCAAAAGCGAATCGAGAATAATACTATCGTAAACAGAAGACTAGTGCTGGTGGCCAGAGACAAGTTCAGAGTTCGTGCTTAAAGAAAATCTTTTTCGTTTTTACGGCTTTCTACGGCGTTAAAAATTGAATATCCCGAATTAAAGGAAAGAAAATTTCATGTTTTGTTTAGTGTGGAAAATAGTTATTATTGTAATCTTATTGCTTTCATTAAAGGCTATGATCAGATACATTGTAGTTGTGTATTTAGTACGATGTATGCAACATCTAATCCTTCCATCTTTGGGATTTGTCATCATACGTTCAGAATTTCATTTAATGCTCCTACGTTATTTAACGTTGAAACATAAGACATGCCAAACAACTGAACTGAGATTCGACGCTTTAAAACGGTGAAAACCTCATAGAAATCTGCTCAGTAGTTTCCGAGTTTTTATTTTTCAGATTTACCCGGTTTTCGTTTTATAGATATAGAAATAGAACTTGGTGAATAAGTAGTAATACTCAGGCCTGGCATTCAAGAATACGTGGGTTCAAATACTCGTCACGCCAGCAAAATACAGTATATAATATGTTTCCGGAAATCAGCTCACGCAAATACCGGGTCGATTCCTTCAAATGGCCATACCCGAAATTCTTCCAGTTCCGTGAATAATTTGACATCATTGGATAATTATACGTCTCCCAGTGTTAACTTCTGACAGAGCTAAGATCAAACATACTTTAAATCCTGTCCGTTATCGTAGAGTTTCTGCTCGGTCACTCACGGTCAGCGTGAAGTCGAGCCAAGCGGAGATTGCTTGAGTAAGCCGCTGGAGCGATATGATCATTTCCTTTATTACGAAACCACGAAAGTGGATGTTCAATGTGAACGGGCGATCTCGTAAGCACTTGTATGTCAAAACACGCAGTGGCAACAGTATTTATAATGATATGATTACCGAATACATCCTTTTCATCAATGTAAACGTATCTGATGGCTTCAGAATGATAAAATAAAATGTTATTTCTCCCCAGCTACGACCTTTTTTTCAAAAAAAAAAAAAAAAAAAAAAAAAAAAAAAAAAAAAAAAAAAAAAAAAAAAAAAAAAAAAAAAACATAGCAGATTTGTCTGTAATCCCCTGAATAGCTCTGAGTACGAAATCCTCTTACAGCCGGTAACGTTTTCGGGAAATTAACTTCCGTGCACGACGCGTTCATAGCAATTTTGTGAAAATTAATTAACAGAATAAACCGTGTGAAATTCAATTTACATGTAAATTTTGTCGTAATAAATGCAAGGCTAAATTTGACTGGTATTATTTTCTCAGCAAGACAGAGATATCAACGCACTTACTGAGAACTTAAGTCCCATGGCAGGCCAAAGTTGTTTCATTTATATACGCGCAACAGTCATTATTGTCTTCAGGACATCTGCTCCAATCGAAGAAATTTATTCGGCACTTATTGATTGAAAGTGTCGCCCGACAGTGTGTATCAGTTGGCATAGGTTGGGAACAACGGGGCCAAGTATGAGCCTAGGATCTACCCCCTCCCCCCCTTAGGCCTAGTATCTACTTGAGCACGCTCAGGCAAACGAGCCGTTCATTCTTTTGAGCGCACTCGTTTAGTCGTGCTCAAGAAAAAAGGAATTTTTGTCGAACGAGCCTGGTGCCAGTGCTCAGAAAACGTTCGGCTATTGACGTGTCGTCACGTGTGCGCGAGGCAGCTACGGCCTTTATTAGTAACCATACGATGTCAAAGAAGAAACGAAAAGTACTAAGGTGGTGGATTAGAGAAAGTTATCATCAGCGAAGAAATTATCTCAGTAATTTAATTCGCGAATTTTCTTTTGAAGGAGATAATGAGCCTTTTCAAAACATTATGAGAATGTCAACGATCTGTTTTGAACATTTCCTGCGTTTAGTTGAACCTTATATTAAAAATCACTGTACACCTAATAGTGAGGCTACCCCGTCAGGAAATAAATTAATGATAACTTTAAGATTCCTGCCTTTGGGAGATGCCTATACAAACCTGCAGCATATGTTAAAATTATCCTACAGCATCAGCTGATTTTTACCGGTAGTCTGTCACAATATTGTTCAGTCGCTCCAAAATTATATTTAGGTTGTTACCTATTCATTATTTTTATAGTATTTTATTACCAATATATTTTCAAAGATTGTTTTATGTCATCGATACCATGGTTTATTACCTCGGTGATCTCACGCCATGCATTCTCTTATTTACTTCGATTATAAATACTATTCGGATGAGCTTTCCCGTAATAACTTCTTTGATGCATACCGATTAATTGTTGTCAAGCAAGTGTCGTTGTCCCGCATACTCGCGCTCATTACAAAAACCGCCAAACCACCGTCCACATTGAGCGCCGAGCACGCACTGGCTCGCCTTTGAGCATTCTAAAATACCGACACTCGATCGGCTCGACCTGAGCGCGCTCGCTGTCATTCGTTGCGAGCGTGCTCAGACGTCCACACTTGATCCGCTCGATTCAATGAGAGGCTTATTCGCCTGAGCGCGCTCAAGTGGATACGAGGCCTTACCAGCCGCCCTTGTTGCGGTTTTTAGTAGCTTTCACGCAATTATCAAGACGAATGCTGGGACGGTCAGCCATCTCCACCTCATAAACTACAAATTTCTCAAACAAAAAGTACACTTATCACACACAGAACACAGTTTCACATTTCGCAGATAGATGGTAACACTTTACTTCCTCCATTAGTTCATAGTACGAACTGGCAGTAGGTGTACAATGCTTGGTGTCGGCAAGTGCATGCGACAGTAAGCCATAGCTCCAAGATTGACGCTGCTATCAATGAGTAAAACTCATCAAATGGAGCCGACCCCTAAGGTGGGGAAAGGTGGTGGTGATGAAGAAGAATGATTAAAGGTGTCAAAATCTTATAGTAATATATCTTGTTAAAAAATGGTTGTGCTGGATGAATAAAAATAAAAGCAATGGTTTCGCAAATTTTGCCTCCCTAACACGGATCAAATTTGGACTTATAGCGCGTTCAGTTAAGAGAGGCGGCTCAAGGTCACTCCGCTGCCCCTAACCCTACACGCGAAGGGGGAATTTACCACTCACCTTTCTGGATACAGTGTACAGTCTAGAGAGGTTGGAAGAGTGGGGGTGGTTAGGTGAGGAGCGGGGCCAGGGGAAGTTGACCTTGAGCCGCCAGGTCAAAGTGAACAGGGTACAACCATAATTGTTAATAATCGTCACCATACCCTGATGACATGGATGGGGATATATTTTCCATGACAACTGTCTTAGAAAAATTAATGAGTTGGCTTTCCCTCGCCTTCCCCCTTAGGAAATTCTCTCTACTAGCTACTGTTTGTGTGTTACTCCTGTGATTTGTAGTGTGTAGTTTCTTTTGAGAATGAAGGGAAATGTTGAAACCTAGTACTGTCAATTAAGGCAAACTGTATTAAAGATACAAGAATTCAAACGTTTCAATCTGACGAATAAGCACCAACAATATCGAATATCCTCACTCCTCAAGTACTGGTTAGAGGTTTCGTGATTAACCCGGCTTTATTACACTTTCTGGTAATTAGGAATGGTGTAATACTACCTCTCCAGTCGCGTCAAGCACCTAACGGTGTTAAAAATTTGTTCTACCAGTGGAACCCGAACCTGATGAAGTTTCATACTAACTACAGTCACCCTTCGGATGACGTAACTATTACGTCATTCTAGCAGATAGTCTGTTATTGTGTTGGGATCAAGACAATCTAAATAGGTAAATTTGACTTGATATTCCTCCACAATCTTCAGTAAACCCACAGTGAACTGTGGAAGCTATTAGCTAGTATGAAGTCGACGAGTCGAAATTTTATTCCCGTTACTTCCAGTTGTAGGGCTTTTACCTTGCGACCAGAAAATTCCATACTGGTTACTGCTTGTACTGATCGTACAGAATATTCATGAGAACAGAAACTTCAATTAGCTCTTATTGGGGAGATTTTAAATGGTCGTTTATGGTAGAAAAATTATCGTTGATTAGATAAGCAAGTACAATTGTGGAATTAAAATGGGGAAAAGTATAGAATTATAATTAACAAAACGTCAATACAATTTTAGATCGCTTATAAAGACCAGGCATACGTGTAGCATTTAACGATTTCAAGCAATTATCCAATGCATTCTATTCAATTCCACGTTAGAATAAAACTTGCATAAAGCTTTTATATGAGTCCCATTTTGAAGGAAAATATCCACAATTTAAAAGTAAACATTACGCATTCCGTTTATTAAAACACATCTAAATCAGCAGTGTTGTCAATATTCACTATTGCTTTGTTTTCGACTACGTTGTCACATCCACACATTAGCTATTGGTTAATGGTGAACTTCGTTTCGGCCATATTATGGCGGCGAGCTTGCAAGACCAAGAAGAGTAAGAACCTAACTAGTAAACAACAAACAGCAATGAAAATAAAGAAAATATCTCGAAACCAAAGATAGCAAAAAGCATTCAAGAAACCTTTTAGAACCAATTTTTAAGTCAGTTTCTCTTTATGTAGACTTTAAAATTAAGCAGAGCTTCATCTAATTTCCCCATGTCTTTGGTATCTGGTATTGCGAAATTAAATCGAATAGTGGTGTTAATAATTTCTTGTCATTAATTATACTAGTTCTTTTCATTAATTCGATAGTAAGAAATTTTGCTTGATGAAAGACAAGAAAGTCCAGAAGAAGAAATGTCACTGAACACGGAGTAATCCAGTATTTACGAATACTATGATAATAACAAAGTAAAAGCAAAATGTTTAGTCGTATAACAATGGATTTGCGTAAGGGAATGGTGATTATAATTTATTAAACATAAGGAAATTGTGAACTAGACACAACGAATTATTGAAATTTTTTTATAAATGTCTTTCTATATTAAATTCTAGTTATTTAATAACTTTCCTTTCTGCTTCACAGTGCAAAATTTTCTGATAATTAATAGATACTATTAATAATCTCAAATCTAACAACCCTTTACCATGCCGTGTTTTGCTCGAATAACACAAAAAAAACCAGTATGTTTTCAGCATGATGTTAGATGAACACAGATTCAGGCGACCCCATATTATGGATTTCCTTACTGTACTTTCCATTCCTACATAAAATACCTGCTATTTCTTATCAATTTTTTATTTGTTTCTACTGATTCTGAAGTAGATGACTACTGGCCTATTCCGTGTTTATTAATCAGTTCTGCCGTTCCAAATATTCGTGCAATCCATTAAAATGAGTTTTATAATATCAGAAAATACAGTATTACAACTAACATCCAATGATGACAAAAATTAGGTTACAAATTAGCTTTCCAATAAAAAGGATAAACTGAGCGTGGTGGGTGAACGGTTAAACTTCTGGCCTCGTATTCGGGAGGACGCCGGTTAGAATCCCCGTCCGGGCATCAAGATTTGGGTTTTCCATGGTTTTCCCACATCACTCCAAGCGAATGCCGGGATGCTTCCTTCAAAAAGGCCATGGCCGAATTGCTTCCCGTTCCTTGTCCCCAGTCCCATCCCGCCTCTAATGACCTTAGCCGTCGACGAGGCGTAAAGCCATAAAAAACTATAAACTATATACACGATTTTACCCCTTTATTTACGTCGTAAGGTAGGATGTGATTTAAAAATTAATATCGATTACTTCCTGAACATTCTTCAGGACATACAATTTGAAAATATTTTTTAACGGCCATACTGTCTTTGTTATTTCAGTTAGTTTCTTACGGGACTACGTTTCTTGGTGAATAGCTTACACGCCTTGGTACTTCTGTGAATAGCTTTGTGCTTTGAGGGCAAAGACTTAAGGAGTCGCTACATTTTATTCTTCCGCCCGTCACGGCTGTTTGACTAACTTCACATCAGGTTAGCATCCGCTTTTGCTTATTACGTACAGACCCAAACACAGAGATACGCATTTTTACATATTCATGAGAGCGTAGTTGTTGCCACATCAAATATTCAACTCCTGTTCAATTCGTTGATCTGTATCATGTCCCCTGAGCGTGCGTTAACTGAGAAAAGCTTCGCTGACTGCAAATTGGAAACCGAACGCAAGCGCGTGCATAGAGGCAATATCCGACTGCCTCCCGATCGATCGACAGGCTACTGACGTACAAATATTATTAAACAATCACCCGTAATTGGATTTCAATTGCAGGCAAGTTGCTGCTGTCTGCGCCCTGCGATGGAATGAGACCCGCATCAAAACTGATGCAATTACGCCATCGCCCCCGTGAGTTCAACTGTGTTTGTGCGGCCGCCGGATGCGTATCGCAAACGTCATCCATCTATAGCGACACAGATCGTAGCTCGCCACTCTTGAACACAAATGTGTACCACTGAGATACTCCAGAGAGAGTGTCAGGTATTCAAAGTGAGAGGATGCATGCTTCCGACCCCCCACTTTTAGTATTTCTCGGCAAATTTCGTTCTTATTTATTTTCGGGCTTCTATGCCGGAGATTCATTTGTAACAATAGCACAGTAGTAGGGGATCGGAACAATTATAAAATAAAATATTATACTGAGCTGATAAATGATTAACCACACTGTTCAAACAAAGTCTGTTATATTCAAGCACTTGGACCCAAAGAATTCAGTTAATCAAGTTAATATCAATCGTTCAGAAAATATCAGTTCTTCCCTTGAATCATGTTTCTGGTCACACTTGCTTTTCATCCCATGCACTTCAATCTACTATATAATTTCCTAAGCTCACTCACTCACATTCCCTCACCTCGATAGCTATTGGCTGGAGAACGGTGTCACGTGTTAGCCTTCAGTAGCAAATCAACAGCCGCCAGAGATATCATTAGAAGAAATTTGAGGCTATGTCCACAATTTAATAGGTAAGAAACTTCTACCAAATTAATAGTCAAAATACATTCATTAAGTTTTATTTTCGTAACATTTCGTAGTTAAAAATATCGATAAACTTTACGGCGTAAAAACGTTGAACCTTTTTTCAGTAACATGTTTCTAATTAAATAAACGTTAAAAAACTGGTCTCTGCTACAAACATGAATACCGATTGTCGTTTCGGCCTACGCTAAATTTCAATTTAGTTATAACTTTCGATAATTTTGTTGTTTGACAAAAGTTTGTACATTACGATTTATTTGCTTTTTACGTATTTTACTGACCACCTTCGTTAATGGTCTTTGTTCATGTTTGCTGTACGTGAGTTATTAGGTTGTTTAAAAGTGGACAATAGACTAAATACGTTACCGAATCAAGTTTTCTGGCAATTTATTTCTCTAGAGTTGTTCAACTGTTTAAAAATCTGAAATTTGTATTAAGTTCTCTGGCCGTTACAGACACTATGACGCAAGATTATATTATTAATGCCCATCCTGAATAAATAATAATAATAATAAACAACGTTATCCTCTCGAAACAAACAGGAATTCTTCTAATTGTGCAGAGTGAACAAGTCAAGTTTGTATTTCAGCAAGTGCGAGTCTACGACCTTTGAAACAATTATACAATAGCGCGTCGTCCCTGTCCTGTCCATGTTCAATAACTACGTCTTTTAATACTTCTGAGTTCTTCAATCTGGAGGGATTTTATTCACCCAAAGAATGAAACACAGCTGAAGTCCGTATATGGTCAGATCAGGCCAACCTGCCATCATCTTTGACGTTAAAAACTGGAACTATTCTAGACCCGTGACGATACACAAAAAACGGTCGCAGGCGTATTTACACTAGTAGCTCATAAAATCGTCCAAATTGATATTCCCGATTCTAACGTTTTCTCTTCACGTAATGAGTTTCTTTACCAGTCACTGCACCAGGAGTACTGAGAGAGAGAAAATATATAATTGGACTTACATCTAGAAGGCAGTACTTCCCTCGATCACGACTAAGCAACACTGAGAAAACTGAGGACCCTATTGTATTCCGGGGAGCCTTAAATGCCCTTAGCGTAACTGTACTTTTGGTTTTTGATGTCCTTTTGGGAGGAATACTGTCAACATTGACTTCCTAACTTTCCAGCTGCCTTGTGCACCATCTCTGCCAAATGAGAGAATACATTGGCTCGCACAGATACCACCCCTCCCCAAAAGAAGTGTTTAAGTATGACATTTTAGTTCTCCCGGCATATCTATTAGTATAATAGACAAGAAGTAGCGTGTCACGCTATGACGTCAATTTATGACATTGCGCTATGACCTCACGCTTTATGATATTATTTGTGGGAATGCGCGTTATTTAATAACATTTCCAAGCATCAGTGAATAGATTAACTCACAGAACACTGAAATAAAAGTATGTATTGCGTTAAAATTTACATATCACTCATTAGATGCTTATATTTACGTAATATTCTTTTGATATATAGAAGTATTCCTTAAATTATTTGTCCATAGATATGTAAGATAAAAGTTTTGTATTTCGAGCATCAGTGTTCCGAAAAGTTTGGTTAGAGTATTCCTTATCTCTATTAGTAATCTAATTTTACCTGGCAAGACGTAAGTACATATTTTTTTTAATTTCCTTTGCTTTTACTGATGACATGTTTCAGCCGTATGTAACTGTAATACTGATCTGAATAACGGATAACGTGAAAGGCAGATGTAAACATCTTTAAAGATTTTTGATTTAGTTTAAATCGCGATGAATTATTGCCACTAAAATGTGATAAGTATATGTATTAATATGCGTGTAACGGAAATATTATTTCTCTGGCGGCATGTTTAGCGTAGTACTGTATGTGGTTAGGGGTTCTATGATAACCGTGAAGCTGTAATTTGTTGATGGATTCTTATGTAACTCAACGAAAAAAAAGAAATTGAAAGTAGAGAATAATTTTTTTTTGATATCTCCCTTAATTCTCGAGATATTGTATCTCAAAATTGACGTGGTTAGGTTGAAATGCGGCCTGGAGCAGAAGAAAAATTTCGCCACTGCCAAATTTGATGATGATATCGTATGTAACTCGAAGAGATAAATCGAAAACAAATAATACATTTTCTTTCCATATCTCGCTTAGTTCTCGAGATATTGTATCTCAAAATTGAGGTGGTTTGGGTGAGATCTGGCCTGGACAAGAAAAAACAAATTACCAAAACCGCTATATCTACACGAAGGAAATGTACTATATGTGTTTTATTTTCTTTCTGGTGGTTGTTGTTAGGTTGAAATACGTCCTGGACCAGAGGAAACTTCACCAAAATCACAGGTAACTATTCCTATAACTGATTTTCAACAAGCTATATCTCGAAAACCAAGAAAGATATCAAAAAATTTTATTCTTTATTTTAAATTTGTTTCGTCGAGTTCTACAAGAATTCATTATCAGATTGTGGCGCCACGGTAATGATTGAACTGCCTGTGTTAGATTGAAATGCAACCTGGACCAGGATAGCAACAGAAACATTTTGTTACTGCGCAAGGCAATAGGAATTATATTATGATTTTTTTTGTGTGTGTTTATTTAAGCAATTGCTAAGCAATGATTTGCCAGAACACTGAAGTTGTTATGATTTAATTTAGCATCATTCGTTTTCACTGTGGCCATTATTTTAACTGTAGGCTATGTAACCTATATCATCCGTTAACACATCGATCTTCATCACATATAATAAAAAATAAAGATGTAAAAACACGTGAAGAATTTGAATCAAGTTTATATCGTGATTCATGATGACACTCAAATGCGATACAGGGAATATTTCAATTCGCATTTGATAGAAGCTTTGGTTTTCTAGCGGCATTTATTAGCAAAGATTGTGGTTAGACTGAAATGCGACCTGCATCAAGTTGACAACTGAAACCTTTTGCTACATCACAAGGGACGAGAAATTACAGCACATTGAGCTTTATTTCAAAACAATTCTATTTAGGTAAGCAACTGAAAAGAAATTAATTACCAGAATACTCCTTCAAACCCGTCATTTTTGACGGACTTTGTGGCTAGTTGTTGAAATAAATAACTCCCGGGTTTTCTGCCGGTTAATTGATTTCCCACCTAAAAAAATTTTACATCGTACTGGCATGACGCTTTTGCGAGCCATTAAAACCAAAATGTTTATTTCGATACGTGGATGACACGTTTATAATTTGGCCACACGGCTTTGCAGCGCTCGAAGAATTCTTGGAACACCTGAACTCAATCTACCCTAACATATGTTTTACCATGGAAATTGAGAGAGATCATGCTGCCATTCCTGGACGTACTAGTTAAACGCAAGCCAGATGGTACCTTGGCGCATAGCGTTTACAGGAAACCCACGCACACAGATCTGTATTTGAGAGCTACCAGTTTTCATCACCGAGCTCAGCGGAAAACTGTCTTGACAACGCTGGTCCATCGTGCGCGAGCCAATTCGGACAGTGATAACCTACATGAAGAACTAAGGCACCTACGGTAAGTTTTCAGACAGAATGTTTATTCTGAAGAACATATTAAACAGGCCTTTCTACCCCAGAAACCGAAACTAAAACTTGAACAAGAGTCTCCAAAAACCGTCGCCGTGTTTCCTTATGCCGGGAATACTTCTGGAAAAATCGAAAGAATCTTTGCACGCTATGGCGTAAGGAGTATCTTCCGTCCACCTTTGAAGATACGTGATATGTTACGCATGGTGAAAGACGACCTTGGCCTTGGAGTCCCAGGAGTTTATTTGATCCCTTGTGAATGCGGCAAAGTATACATCGGACAATCCATAAGAACTATCGAGGAACGCCGCAATGAGCACCAATGATATCTGCGGTTACTACAATTGGACAAGTCTGTATTAGCAGAACATCACAGCATCAACTTCGACAATATTGAAGTTCTGGCTAAGATACAGTATTTCTGGCGGGCTGCTTTGCGTGCCAATGTAGGGCGGGACCAGAGAGACTGACCTCTAGGCTGACCTTGCCTCCATAATTATGGCTACAGCTGCCGTCCTAAATAAAATACACTGCCTGCCTCACTCTCACTATCACAATTTAAAATTCTTAATTCTATGCCTTATTGACTGTTTAACCCTATCTCTTAATGTTACTACTTACAGTTTTTTAACACTTTTACCTCACGTATATGCCTCGTGGCATCACAAGGATCAGAAACGAACTTCACATTCGGGAGGACACAGGTTCGATTCCTAGTCCGGACATCCAGATTTGTGTTTTCATGGTTTCCCTGAATCACTGCAGGCGAATGCCAGGATACTTCCTTCAAAAGGCCATGGTCGAATTCCTTCCCAATCATTTTCCGCCTCTAATAACCGCGACATCGACGAGGCGTAAAGCCATAAGTAAAAAAAAAGAAGTGAACTCAAAAAAAGTTCTATTACTATGACAATATACCTAAGAAGGATATTAAAAATTAATCGGAGTTTCCTAATAGCAATTTGTGTTTTATTAATCACATCTTCTAAGAATATGAGGAGTAATGTAAGTATTATTGCCCGAAATGCCTCAGCAGACTTTCACATTCATAATGAAGTGACGTAGGAGCAGAGTGCGAAGATGTAATAACATTTCTTAAATATGGGATGTTTTCCCATAACGGGAAAGTATTGGAACTCATTGTGCTCAACTGTCGCAATAAGGACAGTATTTGCTTAAAAGGACAGTGGTAAAGCATGACAATAACTGTTTTGAGATTTCCTCTTTTTAGTTTACTCCCAGTCAAAATTGTGAGGTCCCACTCATAAATCATTGTCGATATTGTAAATAAAATAGGTTTATAAGTAATAGGCTTCACAGCATGAGTAGCATGTATAGTTATTTGGGGTAGTTTTAAGGCTTTTGTGTTAATTTGATTTTCTGTAGTTGGTACAACTGTGTTGTTGGTCAAGGTGGTTGTTAAGATGGCGCAGAGAGAGGCCACGAGAGAATGAGTGAATAGCACAGTGTCGGTTGTGTATTGAGATAAACGAATGTTTGAAGTGTTCAGTAAATTTTGGCAGATAAATGAATATATTGGTTGATGTATTTAACAAATGATATCCGTTGCGCACAGGTGTATGAATTGGAAAGCAGTTTATTAAATAATAATGATAATATGCTAAGAGATAGCGCAACCGCGGAAATCAACGATGTTGAAGTTGGCGGAGTATCTACTTTCTGCTGATTGATGGTAAGGTTAGTGGTGGGACTTAGCAAATTATTGCTAATTGTCGCAATTCACATACATCCATTCCATAAAATGTCAAGTATATTCCTACGTAAACAATAAGACAGAAATAATAGTGTTATGACAGAGCATGTCAGTAAGAATTAAAACTTGGTGAAATTATTGCTAAGTTGGTGTTATCCTCTTAATCTTCCTCATCGGATAACAGCTTACCAGTACGACAACAACATGGCTGACGAAGTGTATGTCAGTTCGCTTTGACAAGTCAATCGGATTACTGTCCGAGCAACTGAGCCGAGTCATTCTGTGAAACGCAATGATACAGAAAACATGAATCGTCTGTACCGTAAAGCCGAAGGGAAACGCACTCGCACTTTCAATGCAGAATAAAATGTTCCTCAGGAATGACCGTACATTTTACGCATCTCGTTTGTATTGCACATATTCAGAATTAAGATTATATTTAATTTAATAGCGATCTCTCATTCTCTCGTACCTTCTGTAGTGCGAAAATGTTGACTCCAGAAAGTGATAGTTTCGCCGTAAGATCTTTAGTGATACCACTAATTATCGAGTTTTTCAGTTTAAGTAAAGGTTACAGTTAACAACAAAGGAAACAATAATGAAGTTGTTTAAGATCATATTAGCTTATGAATACTGAGAAATCATGTAAAATTACTGTGATTATCTGGATTTTTTTTTTAGTTTCATAAAACGAGCAGTCCTAAAGTTGGGAGTAAAATTACGATGATCTAAATCCACTGATTGAAAATTTGAGCTTAAAAATTTATACTAAACACTTATAGTTTTAAAAAAATAATAATCATAACCAAGAAAAAGGAAAAAATGAAATAAGATTTCGTAAACCAGCGTTTTTCATCGTTTAAACTTGTTGACAATTTTACTTGAAATTATTCCCTCATCGGTGCATACAACAAATATTGAAATACGTTGGTATTTAGGCTTTATTGCTTCTTAATAACGAGGGTTTTAACTCTCTAGTGCTACCAAGAGAGAAATATTTCTTTTGGCACACGCGTTTCAATGTATTAAATCATTTTTACTGCTCTTAAACAACTTATTTACATATTTTGAATATTGAAAAACTTTATAAATCCTTACAGTTTCAATATTTAAATTGATATACTGACAAACAGAATTGTTAATGAGCTTTGGTACTCTATTTTAAGTATTGGTAACAAGATCTACAATCAATGGGTCGTCGTTATTTCTGATTATGTATAGGAAAAGCTGTAACGAGAAATTAAAGGAAACGCAATAAATAAATGTTTAGTTTTAAAAATCCTGGAAATGGAGGTATCCGCATTTATCAGTTTTCCAGACGGCGAACTTGCCCCACGTACATTTCCGTCTTGAATTATGAATGGGAGGATGTTTTGCCAAGATTTATCTGTCTGATAAAGAAAGCTCATTCGCAGAGAGAAGTTTGGAATTTTATTGAATCAATTCTTCAGGCGATCCAGGAGCCGAGTGAGGAAGCGAATTATTATTCCGCGCAGCCGTCCCGCCCGCCTCTCTGCAATTCTGCCTCAGTCGCGTGCGCCCGACCAAACCAAACAGCCACGCGCCCGACTCCCACTGACGGATTTTATCCCCGTCTGCGAATTACCTCACTTTGTCGGCTTCGGTGATACTGTTATCGAGAAATACCTTTTGGCGTCTTTTTTCTTCAATCAGCCCTGGCGACACTACAAAAAATCTCCATTCGTGTAACTTTACATGTGCGCAAATCGTTTATTGATCTACAATTCACACGGGGAAAACGTTTCGTTAAATATTTTAGTTAATTTTTCTTAAAATTAGTCAGAAAAACTATCACACAATAATCCAGAATTTAACTTTTTTTAAGAATTTTATGACTAGCATTGTTCCTGTTGATTCAGGGCCCATGAGTAGTGTTGTAAAAAAATCGTTTTTCTCTGACTTGGAAAAAAAAAACATGAAAAAAAAACATGAAAAAAATCAACGTTTTTCTTTCTGGGACACGTTTTTTCATAACTACTAAATCTCAAATTTGTAAGGCATTTATCGTTTAATATGACTTTTAGAGTTTATACTAAGTACTTATCTTAATTTTTAAATCTACTATATTTTTCTGGTTCAGTAGAAAAGAAAAGTACGAAAACATTGACTGAAATTTTCTTTTTCTAACGGGGACTTCCCGAAGAGGCTAGGTTGCGCGAGAAAGAAACCCCGTTCCCCGTTGTTTGGATTGAACTAGTGCTGCCAACCCTGCGAATTTATCTGCAGACCTAAAGATCTTTTCAAAAAATTAGGAAATTTAAATTTATCTACAGCTTTTTGCCTCTTTTTATAACTTACTGTGCTTTACTTATATCCATATACTTGTTTAACTGTCAGAGTATAGCGTATTGTGATACTGAGTCATTGTCGATAATTATGAATCGTTTCCTTGCAAATTTCCACGTCTCCCTCCATCATAATACTTTTTTCTAAAAATAATAACAGATTAAAAAAAAAAACAAGGGTGCTAGGTTTTTTCACAAAGTTGAAAAAAAATTGTTTTATTTTTTCAGTTTGCAACACTAAGCATGAGAAACAGCTATAAACTACGTAGTAAAATTAGTTAGTAATACATGTTTATGTTCATGTAATTTCACTTTTAACTTGGCAAGGAAAAAAATTCACTTCGGGGAATTAATTTATTTTCTTCTTTCTAACTTCATTCTCTGTTGGCAGTAACTAAAAATGGCCAGACGACCAATGTTTAAATTTCCACGTCTCCCTCCATCAATAAAGTTATCGGATTAAAAGGATCTTCGGTTTAAATATGAATCAAAAGTAGGAAACGTTAAGACGTGTATCACATGAAGAAAGATAAGATTTTGCCTGCCTCGGTAGCGTAGGTGCTAGACTGCCAGCTCCACGTGCCGAAGGTCGCTGGTTCGAGTCTGGCCGCGGGCATGGGTATTTAAGTGTTGTGTCTGTGAATGTCACGTCAATCCTGTGATGTGTCTAATCTAATTAACTGGAAAAAATTCACCCTGGAGATACTGAAAGCATAATTACTATTGAGCTGGCTGTATGGCCTAAGGTGCAGAAAGCCATTTAAAAAAATTCTAACTGAGAACGTCAGCATAAGAAGCAGTAAAATTTCCCATCGATACCACGAACTCAACTTTTGAACAATCAGTCACCACTCAAATTTAATCGCTAGACCACCAGATCTACAAACAATATATCCTATCATAGAGCAGTATTAACTAGTCTCATTTTCGCACCTCGAAAATATAGTCATGGCAATTGCTACATATGTTAATGATTTTTGGATGATTAACTATCAATCCCGCCTAAAATTACGTACATCATTTTAAATTGAAACAATTCACTGAATATCACAACGCAGATTAAGCTTACTCTTTTAATGCAATGCATTTGGTTCATTTCCAATACATGTTTCATGAATATGAAGATATCAACACTTAATAATCGGATAATGTTTAAACTTGGTTAGCAAACTTGTGTCTTTATGTTTATTTTCTGAAGTAACCTACACGTTTATGTTATACCAAAATTAATTGATTTTCTGAAAGCCAAGAGGTTGTTAAATGTGTGATATGAATGTAATTAAACAGACAATAACAATTTTATTAATTACTAGTTACTACCTGCATCATAGTACATGTGTGCTGTTAAAGTGCAGACCACTCTATTTACACACAAAAAATTACTATGCCGATTGTTTGCTGAAATCACGATAAATATTTTAACGAAATGCTTTTCTTTGTCAAGCTACTTGTAAACAGACAGGTTCTAGGTGAGTGAAACGTAATTTGCTACTCGCAGTCTATATTTGTAAGAAGAAGAATATAATTGAACCCAAGTATAAAACAATTTATTGAATTTTCAATGTGATGGTTGGTTTGCATCTCATCCTCTCTTAATGTGCGAGATTTTCAAAGTTCATTAAGTAACTAATATGTATTTTTTGTAGGGCGGAGGGTTCAGAAAGATGGGATTTCTTTGGGAGATTTCACCTCCGCGACAATTGAGTCGCTAACAGGTCAGGACAATCGTGTTGTAAAAAAACAGTTTTTTTCTGACGTGAAAGAAAACATGTTATTTTTTCATAACTACTAAATTTCATATTTTTAAGGCATTTATCGTTTAATATGACTGTTTTAGAGTTTATACTCAATACTTATCTTTCTTTTAAATCTACTATATTTTTCTGGTTCAGTAAAAAAAAAAAAAAAAAAAAATATTGGTAACATTAACTGAAGTTTTCTTTTACGAATGGGGACTTCCCGAAAGGCTAGGTTGCGTGAGAAGGAATCCACGTTCCCCATTGTTTGAATTGATACTCCCTATTTTAACCAGTGCTGCCAGGTCCTACAAATTTATCTGTAGACCTATGAATCTTTTCAAAAAAATTAGGAAATTTAACTATCCGGTTTTTTGCCACTTTTTATTACTAGTTGTGCTTTCCTTATATACGTATACTTGTTAAACTCGCAGCCTATAGTGATACTAAGTCATTGTCAGTAATTAGGGAGCGTGCACAACCCCCCTCCCACCCACGTAGCCCTACGTGGTTTTTGCGTCTACCACCCCCCCCCCCCCCCCCCACCACAGAGCACGTAGCTTTTTTCCTTTTGATTCCAGAAGACATTTTGTACTGTTTTCACTTGTCAGACTATTGTAAATTACATACGGAGATAATTAACCGACGGAAATCAATATTCACATGCTGTTGTGAGTTCTGTTCCTCATTTTAACTGTGAAACATGTTATGAAAGGAAAGCTACGTGGCCTGGCTCGGAACCCCCCCCCCTCCCCCCACGTAGCCCAGCATAGCCTTCCAGCCAACCCCCCCCCCCCCTGGACCGAGCCACGTGGTTTGTGCACGGTCCCTAATTATGAATAATTTCCTTCCAACCGTTGGCGTAAACCAACGATTGAAAACAAATAAAGCTCCTATTTTGTATGATAATAGATTTAAATTCAAACTTAAAAGACCGTAATACAGAACTATCGGCGCAGTCTTCATTCACAGTGTGTACTTTGCTCACAATTTAAAATTGCAATCTCGAAAGCTTTTGCATGCAATACAACCAGTAAAAGAAAATGTAACTATTTCTGAAGTTATGGATCTAGAGGGGACAGAAGAAGAAACAGAAAATTCCGACTCCGACCGAACTAGTGTTGGTAGTACTGATACGAGTGAATGTGGTACGGACATAGAGGATGAATAAAAAATTATGTTACCTATACAGATACATTTATGAATCATTATGTAAGATATTATATGATTTAGTAAGGTTTAAAACACACATGTAAAATGTAAGTTCCATAAATAAAACTATAATTTATCAAATATATTATTTTCTGAAAAAAAACAAATATAGAAAAAGAACAAGGGTGCGAGGTTCTTTTTTCATGTTTTTTTTTTCACAAATCTTAAAAAAAAAAAATTTGTTTTTTTTCAGTCTGCAACACTAGTGAGGATCAATGATCTTCATTTTGAGATCTGACGCCGTAATAAACCATCTTGATTTCGGTTTTCCGAAACCACTCCGGATGAATGCCTTAACGGTTCTTTTAAAAGGCCATGGCCGAACTCCTTCCCGTTCCATAGCCCAATCACTTTTCGCTGAAAAGGGTTCTTGTAACCCTACACCAGCCGCGTGCTGGCCTCCACCTTGGAGGAATAAAACCTGAAAAAAACAACCGTTCCCGTCCGGCCGTCCTGACTGTAGTTTTCTGTGGTTTCCCGCCGCAGTCCCGCCAAGAGAATACCGGGATGGTTTCTTTGAAAGGCCACGGCCGACTTCCTTCCCTATCCGAGACCCTCCTGTAACCCGCGCCTCCTAGTCTTCAGCCAAAAGGAATGAGATTTGTAATAATAATAATAAAATAGTAGCAACCCCAGGCGAATGGTGAATGCCGGCATGGTTCCTTTCAAATAATCGCCGACTTCCACCACCTTCCCTTAGGTTTAATCGGCTGAAAAGTGTTCTCGACACCTTCCAGGCTTCACCGGGTGAAATGAAACCTAAAAAAAACCGTTAGCATTGAAAATTTAAATTTTATCATACCATCTAAGACGTTGCGGGGCTACGGTGGTATGGGGCCTGTCTTCTCCTATAGATATAGGTACTTGAGGCCTGTCTTTGCCGAAATGTATTACTGTGCATGTGCATTCCATAAAGGATTAGTTAGTTAATAATGAGACCAGTGTGAAAATTCCGCACTTTGGAGTAGGGTTGTAACGGAAGTCATCTTTGCGGATGCGGATCTTCAGTTCATAACATCAACGGATGCGGCAAAAAATATGGGATGATTTCACAAGTGAATTAAATTATATAACTACGCACCCGTCTAAAATCCAATCTTTGTCATATGAACTTTGCGGAGTTCGTGGCGTGAAAAATTCAAGCGTCAAACACAAGCAAAGCCACCGCACATGTTGGTGCCCATTTTTCTTTTTTTACGCCTTGTCGAGGGAGCTAGGAACGGGAAGGAATACGGCAATGGGATTTATAAGGAAGCATTCTCCTGGAGTGATTTACGGAAACCATGGAAAACGCAAATCTGGATGTTCGGACGGGAATTTGAACGCGCGTCCTCCCGAATGCGAGGCCAGATCGTTACCGCTCAACCACCATGCTCGGTTCCATGCTCGCCATCTGCTTTCCCACCGCTCTAGTGGCGCATTGATAGTACACCTTGTACGACGATCCGGTTTTTGATAAAGAAGTCTTGATGGACCGTGAAAGTGGTTACAGGACTACATGTAGGACGTTTTGGGCTCCCTCGCAACCAAACCGGGTCCTTGCTGTCCAGCAAGCTTTGGATATTGGAAGAAGGTATTGGAGGAATCGTCCAGCGAGTGTGCGATAAGGATAGATGGTGTGCCGCGAGGAAGTGTGAGTGGAAAGGATTGCTCGGAACATTTTTTTGGACCCCTTTTATTAGTGTGAATGGGTGAGCGCATCCGACGATAGATCTACACGTATGTGCTATAAGTTTTACCGTGGATAGGACGCTTTACTATACATGCTAGTTCGTCGCTTAGGTTATAACACCGTTCAGGTCATTGTTAATTTTATTGCAAGATCGTCCGAAAAAAATCTATTATTTTGTCGTCAGCTAAGGGATACAAAGAAAATAATAATATACGAGGCGCGTCCAGAAAGTAAGTTCCGTTTGGTAATAAAATGAAATTGTACACAGATACAGAAGAAATTTTTATTGCACAAAATTCTACAACTCTTAAACTACTTTTCCACATAACTGCCGAAATTTTGCAGGCATTTGTCATAGCGTGGCACCAGGTTTTGTATACCTTCTTCATAGAAATCTGCCGCCTGTGTCTTCAACCAGTTGGAAACAGTTTCTTTCAGCTCGTGATGACCGCCAAGGAAAGACTTGAGATGTAAGAACAGATGAAAGTCTTCTGTAACCAAAGGTGGACGCCCACTTCGTTCTTCATCGTGCACATCACTACGCCCGCCATTGAACTGTCGGACCCATCTTCTCACCATCGAATCACTCATCGCATTTGGTCCGTAAACATCGCAAATTTGCCGATAAATTTCACTTGGTTTCACTTTCCTCGCATTCAGAAACCGAATCACAGACCTGATTTCACAGGCGGCGGGATTTTCAATCAACGCCGACATTTCAAACAAGCACAACAAAGCGTACGTAACTGACAGCGATCTCCAAATGGCACACGTTCTTCCCTTTGATACACATCGTCTACAGCGCATGTGCGGAACTGCAATCGCAGCTCTGCAGCGGAGATAAATTGAAACGGAACTTACTTTGTGGACGCGCCTCGTATATTGCGGTGTAAACAAAACATCCACAATACATCTGCATTAAAAATTTCGGATGCGGAAGCGGATGCAGGATTTCACGTGAAAGGTCCGCACTTGCGGATGCGGATATCCTTTAAATTCCTACTTTTGAGATTTTAACATGGAAATACCATTAAATGCTTTTTTATTCTTTGCTAAACATTTCAAATGAAATATGATGAAGCATTAAAATTTAACAGCTGTTTAATGTAGTTTAAAAAATTATTTATTTGTATTTACTGGTAAGGTTTTGAAGTGAAGCACACCACAGGAAAGTATAACAACATTCTGTATCAAAGCCCTATTGTAAATCTCAAGCCTTTGCGCTGTTAGCAAAGTGAAGTTTCATGGCACAACTTGTATAATCCCGTTCATTGATCCGAGAGAAACTTTGCGCCCCTCTTAAGTCTTCGACAAGTGAAGAACCAATCAATCATCCAATCTTGACATTCTCGGTCTCTAGGCAACTAAAAAACTACAAATAACAGGCACCAATCACTGTTATCTTCACATATAGTAGACAAAACTATGCACACGAGGGATAAAAAAACCGTAGGGGGTCTATATCGTATGTAAGAATTTAATTTTAATGTAATTTTCTGGGATAATTTGGTAAATATGGATTTATTTTTCGTACGATATTTCGGCCAAAAAACTTTGTAGCAATTTTCAAGTGAATTTGTGACCATGTCGGAAGACCATAACTTTGTTGATTGTCAATAGCTTCCTGCACCAATCTCAGTTGCCGTCAACTTTCCGCGTAGTACATAACTCGGAACCTTGGCGTGGTTCCAGTAATTGACTTACAGGATTCACTCAGTTCATAACCATAATCACTGTTTATAAGACTGAACGCTAGGATAATTTCAATCTCTTCAGTGAAATCACTATTCCAAAAGAACCTGGTATGTGTAAGAACCTTGGTGGATTCTAGGTCGAAGCCATGTTCCAGTTCAAGGCTACATTTCACCACTGCAGCTATCTCCTTCTGTCCCAGACTAACGTGGTTGGTATGTTTCAAACAGTGCCCTATAATATACTTTCAAATAGGGTAGTCATCAGACATTATAATTAACGGATTCAGAATATCTTCTACGTATCCAGTAGTGGCTGAGGATGTTTAAATCGCTCTCACAATGAGCACAGGGGGGTTTCAGAGAAGAGATTCAAATTTAGGTTCTGGTGCACCATCCTTCCTGATTATGATATTAGGGAAGTTATGTGTAAACTGGTTAGAGAAATATGGATTGGTAACGTCTCTCACCATCAGAAAAATTAACTGAATAACACCAGTCACCATAAATGTGAACGGGAGTCAGCAGAAAATATTGGCGAAAAAGGTTTATTCTGTGGGAGGACTCTGACTATCGCTGTAAGTATCATTCAAAGAACAAATACGCAATTTTTGTTGTTTATTGCACTAATCGTTCTTTCACAATGCGACGGCCTACAACTTTCTCAATAGTTTAAATGAGAGCACAAAGGCAGAAAAGTTTTAAACATTGTGACAAGGTATAAACATTCAAATCCCACCAACATGCGGTTCACAAACATAACAATACTATTCGAAAATTCTTACATGGTAGCACGAGAGTGGACACTTACACGCTCTTTGGCAATTAACTAACTAGTCCTGTAGTCAATTAATGATGACCACTTCATCCTCCAGTTGACTAAATTTGAATAATAGGTTAATACTTTACAAATGATTTTTTTTTAAAATCAAACATTTACACTATATATTCTGCATTTTTTTAAAAAAGAATTTAAATTTACCTCGAAAACGCTCAAGACTATCATGGACTCTTGAATGATGTCACGCCACGCGAAACAAAACAAAACAGCCCTGTATGTATATGGCAGGTGTCAGTTTTCTTTCATTAAAAATTAATTCCTTGTTTCATAAGTACTGCCAATTGTTCCAGTGTAAAAGCACAACAACAGAAACGACAAACAAGTTATTTATATATGTTCCAAACAATGAACAAATATGGAATAAGTGGTTAAAACTTGCAAGGGGGGAGGATGCTCATAGTTTATCTACAGATTTAAGAATCTATTTTTGTGAAGATCATTTTGATGTAAGTGTTTGTGCACAATATATTTCTAAATCTAAAGCAAAACTGATGAATTTTTGTAGAACAACTACTTTTCAAGTTTTGATAACATGATAAGGTATGAGCTGTGATTTTTATGGTTTTATGATTTAAAATCTTTCTTTAATGTTACGTTTAATATAATAAACTCACTCTGGCAACACTATTATTACCCTGGTGCCACAATCTGATGATAGATTCTTATGCAGCTCGATGAAAAAAAATCGAAAACAAAGAATAAAAATGTTAAATATCTCTCATGGTTCTCGAGTTATCGTAACTGAAAGGTGATATTGTTAGGCTGATATGAAGCTGAGAGCAGACTGGAAATTTCCAGTGCCATAGCTTTAAAATTTGCCATACCTGTTTTTGAGGATATACTTTTCTCGAAAGGGTGTATACAAAAGCAAAAAGAAACACACCTTAGACGTGATGCAACTGAAAAGTTACGATATGGGCACGGCACAGAATTAATAATACGTAACAACGACCATATCCACACCAAAGATAGTATCGAAGCGAATAACGATATCTTTTGTTATTTCGCTTAGGTCTTCCTTCTGGTTTAGCAATTTAGCACTTGCTTATACTTCGCAAATGTAACCTCATACCAGTATCAATTAATTTACAAAACGTATGTCTAAGCAATAGGTAATTGCTAACGAAACTGAAATAATGCTATTTAAGCTTATAATGTATAATTGACACTTGTGTACACTTACATCGAAGTTTTAGCATTACGGAATTCCGATGAGCAAAAGTCGATGTTTGACGCGAAAAACCTGCCAAGTGTTACGGCGTCAATTTTGGGGAAATTGCTACTGTTTGCTTTGCTAAATCCTGGTTCCTTAGCGAATTGCACTTGTCTTTCAGCATATAACTGAGAACAACTGCATTAATGTCACGAAAGTTCCTACAAACGAATAATTTACCAAGTAACCTGTTCTATTCCACGACAAATGTCAACAACAACTTCGGCGTTTTGGACGGAGTGACGTAATGTTTCCTAACTGGCATTCGTGGTCATGTGACTGAATGCATAATTTTGTCGAATTTATTTTCTAATAATAATAATTATTATTATTATTTTTTACAATAAATAATTTAGTTTTTGTTATCTCCTTAGCATGATTAATCATTAAAAACAACTATACGTCCGATTTATTCTTAGTGGACACAAGACTATTTACAGATTGATCGCAGGGTGGCTTTACCTCCCTCCAATGATTACTTATTACTACTTGTTTTGAATGGATTAAAGAGTTCTATTAAATGACGATAATAACGAATCACTTTTCACTCCGCTTTTATTTGGTCGAAATCTTTATGTTACATTACACGCAGATAAAGCACAGTAGACTCGTCCAAAGATACTAAAGCAAAAATACAGCGACTGAACACTCGAAACTGTAACTAATCGCAGCTCCAATTAACTGCTCATTTCTGCCTTACGCTTAAATAGACGTTATCGAAACATCCAGAATAACACAAAGGCAAACGACCTATGTTTCACGGCCGTCTGCAATGTGTCCTACAGTTAAAACCACAGTAAAACATTCAGAATATCAATCACAATCACGACCGAGCGTGGTGGGTGAGTGGTTAACGCTCTGGCCTCGAATTCGGGAGGACGCCGAATCCGGGTCCGGGCATCCAGATTTGGGTTTTCCATGGTTTACCCAAATCACTCCAGGCGAATGCCGGGATGCTTCCTTTAAAAATGCCATGGCCGAATTCCTTCCCGTTCCTTGTCCCCAGTCCCATCCCGCTTCTAAAGACCTTAGCCGTCAATGAGGCGTAAAGCAGTTAAAAAAATCATAATCGTCATCAAAAACGCGAAAATTAAAGATATATACAGGTATTTATACACAAAATCATCAACATAAACCAGTCGAAACAGTTTAAAATTGTCATCCAAACGTAGTGGCTCACATCAACACTTGCAGTTACAAACTTTTGATTAATGTTTCATATATAATACTATCCTTGATCGTATTACATAACATTTACACAGTTTCTCTACATAAAACAATGTTCATTTACATTACGAATATACACAAATTCATAAAAATATGCAAACCAATAATTACACAACTCGCATCTTAATATAAATTTCATACGGGATTAACGATGCGTAAACATACGTGAACATAAGGGTCACACCCGTCTGAGGAATCCCACGAAATCAGTTATTGCTGAACAGCAGATGGAAAAATTGTGGGACAATACAAGAGTGCTAGCTAAAACCGAAGGTTTTCTACAAAGAAAAGTAAGAGAGGCTATTGAAATATTCAAACAGCCAAACAACCTCAACAAGAATGGTTGTTACGGTCTTAGCCAGGCTTGGAAATGTGTGTTGGATAAATGATTAACTCTGGACTCACGGATCGTAGAAACCATATCTCTGAGTGAACGATAGCTTATGACAACCGACAGTACAAATACGTAAACAACCAGCCACGTCAGTCTCCAGCAGATCCCAGTCTGTAGCAGATTCTATAGACGGCCCCTGAAGAAGACCTAAGCCTTGGTCGAAACGTCGGGAAGAATAAGAAGGAAGAGTATTTCAATGCAGCGTTAATCCCGTAAGAAATTTATATTAATATGACGGTGGTGAAAACAACAAAATCTTTTATAACTCCCATCTTACTATACATAACTGTCAAAAAAATATTTCACAAAAGGGATGGGTCTGAGGGCCGCTACAACACATCTACGTGCTTTGCCTTAACATCGTTAATGCCAGTTGATATTAACGTCCATCAATATTGATAACATTATCAGCTTGATAGAGTTTGCTTGCAGCTCTGGTTGGAATACAAATGAAATCTATTTCCACGAACTGACAGCAACATTCTTCCGAATTCTGAGAGCAGATACGGAAGTTTTCTTCAGGAATAAACTTATGCTGCCGTTATAGTAACGTTCTCGTTTCGAGGAATAACCAGCATTTAGACGCGTTGTCACGCCTGGTTGTTGATAGGGCGCTAATGACCCCGTCGTCGACGCGCCCTAAAACCCTAATAACAACAACAACAGCATTTAGACGGTTATTCTTCAGGACCTAACAACCTCAGTGTATTAGCGTATCACTCATCTTTGTCACAAAAGACATTAAAATGAAATGACTGATCACCTCGGACACTATAAAATACGAAATTAGAAAATTTAATTCTGGCAAGTGATAAATACAAAAGGTGGTCTATGCATGTGGATGGTGGTCTATGCACCAATATCACTGTTATAATACAATGTTTTTACCATGTAAGGGAGAGGCCTGGTTGTTCAGTGGTTAAGGCGTCTGACTGAAGATCGGAAGGTCCACGGATCGAATACCTGTCTCGGCGGGGATTTTCAAAGGGTCTTCCCCTCTGGCAGAGCTTGCAGTGTAATGTGAAGTACACCAGAACACCCCCGTGGTTCGGATTCCACGTTTAACTGAAGGTCCCCTGTACCCGGCAGGATTTCCGGGCTAGGTTAAGGCGGCTACGACAGGGACGGAATGCGCAGCCAGTAGAAACCCTGTCACCATATCATTACGACCACACGGAATTATTATTATTATGATACATTGTAAGGGATAAATTTATTGCTCGATAAAGAGTAACGAACGTATTAATCACTCAACATTTTAATTATAACTGAGTTTTCTGCACTTGTATATTCCGTTGTTACTAATACACATCCCTACCTCGTCACTCTGATTAGGGGTATCCATTACTTACCAGAGTTGAAATAGGGAGGGGAGAGGGTCGGGCGAAATCTCAACAGGGGGAGAGGGGGCAGATTTTCGAGAAAGCAGCTCACGTGATTAGTGGATGCCCCCTTACGTAAGGAGAGTCACCTCTGTCTGACAGGTCACTCGGCGCGAGCCTCCTATCGGTGGCGGCTCGAGGCTTGCGGGTCGGTATGCCTGCCCCTGCCGGCCCCGCTGAGCCGTTTAATACTGCGGACCTGCTCGCTGTCTATTGATCGCAGCTACCTGCTGCTCGAGCAACTCGGCACGCGGGCCTAAATGGCCAAACGGACTGTTGCCGCACGCAAAGAGGATTCTTAACGCATTGGCGGCCACTGAATAGCCGGATTTACAGACTCCCACTGGCACCAACACCAGCTGCAAGAAGAACATAAAATACCGTGGGAAAATACAAGAGTGTTTGCTAGAACTGAAGATTTTCTACAAAGAAAACTAAAAGAGACTGTTGAGATATTCAAACAGCCTCAACTAGGGTGATTATTTTGGTCTTAGCCAGGCTTGGAAATGTGTGTTAAATAAATAATAAATAACATGCACTCACAGATACTAATTCGTAAACGTCATATCTCTGGGTAATCGATATTGTCATAGAATCGACAGCCTCCGGAGAACAAATTCGAAAACAACCAGCCACGTCAGTCTCTAGCAGATTCAGTAGGCGGCTAGTCCCCTGAAGATGACCTAATCCCAGGTCGAAACGTCGGGAAGAAGAAGAACAAGGAGGAGCATTTCGACGCAGCGTTAATCTTGTAAGCAATTTATATTAGTATAACATTTGCGATTTTTTTTTTGTCCAGCCTGAAAAGAAATAGAAACATGTGCATTGTTTTAAAATGAGCGTTGTCAATACGTGACAGGGGTGGCAGCACTGTACGACATATGGAACTCTAGTGGCAGCGTCGAGAATGAGAACTGTTTTAGATACTTAGAATTACAACGTTTTCCTTACTTGAACAGCGTGCAATCATTCGTTTTCTGAATTAGCATGGTGTGACGCCAATTGAAATTCATCGACAGTTGAAGGAGACATGTGGTGATAGAGTTATGGATGTGTTGAAAGTGCGTTCGTGGGTGAGACAGTTTAATGAAGGCAGAACATCGTGTGACAACAAACCAAAACAACATCAGCCTCGCACAAGCCGGTCTGACGACATGATCGAGCAAGTGGAGGGACTTGTTTTGAGGGATCGCCGAATGACTGTTGGATAGATCGCATCCAGTGGGTTCTGTGCACACAATCCTACATGACGACCTGAAAATGCGACAGTGTCCTCCAGGTGGGTGCCACGAATGCTGACGGACGACCACAAGGCTGCTCGTGTAGCATGTTGCCAAGCATTGTTGACGCGCAACGAAGGCATGAATAGGACTTTCTTTTCGTCGATTGTGACAATGGATGAGACATGGATGCCACTTTTCAGTCCAGAAACAAAGTGCCAGTCAGGTCAATGGAAGCACACAGATTCACCGCCACCAAAAATATTCGGGTAACCGCCAGTGCTGAAAAAAATGATGGTGACCATATTCTGGGACAGCGAGGCCGTAATCCTTACTAATTGCATTCCAATGGGCACTACTTTGACAGGTGAATCCTACGAAAATGTTTTGAAGAACAAGTTCATTCCTGCACTGCAACAAAAACGTCCGGGAAAGGCTGTTTCACCAAGACAACGCACCCGCACATTGGGCTAACGTTACACAACAGTTTCTTCGTGAAAACAACTTTGAAGTGATTTCTCATGCTCCCTACTCACCTGAACTGGCTCCTAGTGACTTTTGGCTGTTTCCAACAATGAAAGACAGCCTCCGTGGCCGCACATTCACCAGCCGTGCTGCTATTCCTTCAGCGATTTTCCAGTGGTCAAAACACACTCCTAAAGAAGCCACGGCCATGGAATCATGCCGTCAACGTTGTGAAAAATCTGTAGGTCTGCAGGGTGATTACGTCGAGAAGTAACACCAGTTTCATAGTTTTCGGGTGAGTAGTTAGTTAGAAAAAAAATCGGAGGGCTTAGAGCTTGAATGCACCTCGTATAACACTGGGTCCATCTGAATACCACTAGCCTCTTAACAACACTCTTCACTTATTTACGAATTAAGTTTGAGCGGTAAATTATGTCGGTGTTTAAGGGATATATATGTATTAACATAAGGAGTGTAGAATTACGTAATGGTTGTTAATGAAAGTATAACCATCCAAGCAAGAATCTGAAACGTGAGGTGTTTTAAAGCCATCGGATAATGAACAATAATAGGAAGATGGGAGTGACAGCTCATTGTTTTAGGATATTTCAATAAAATAGCATGCAAGAGTAATTGTTATATGTATGATGGATTGAAAGATTAATGTTGTAATAAAATAGTTCGGATCGCAATTGTTACACTTCTGTGGTTAATTTATGTTGAAGAAAGTGGATATAAAGGGTGTTTTTTTTTTTCTCAAAATAACACAAATTGTGGGGTTTGCGCAAACGAGATGACAAATATTCATGTATAGTAATGTTTTATTTGTTATAGAAAAAAGTTTTTTTTCAGGTTACCTATAGAAGTGATGTGTATAGTATAAGACCTAAATGAAAATTGGAAGGTAAAAATATTCAGAAAAAAACAAAGGACTGCATAAAGTTAAACCCTCATTTATGTTTTACCATTTAAAAAAGAATGTAAGGAGCAAATTAAAACAAAACAAAAAAAATCTGAGAAATCGTTAACGGGTTTTTTCGGTAGACTTATATTGTTTATCCTTACTGAACTATAAACAGATTACCTATACTATAAATAGACTACCAATCAATATAATGTCAGCAATTTAATAAGTAAATAATATCAAAGGACTAAATAATCGAAAAATAGTTAGCTATCATCTTTTATTAACGTATTATCTGATACAACGTGTAGAACGTACAGTTGTGTCGTTCAAAATTATTTTTTTAGTTACGGCTTTAAGTCGCCAAGGTTATTAGAGGCAGAAAAGGACTCCATGCAAGGACATGAAGGAATTCGGCTATTACCTTTTTGGTATTTGTCTGGAACGATTTGGCGAAACCATGGAATCCCCATATCTGGATTACCGCAAGGGGATTCGAACCCGCGTCCTCCAGAATGCGAGGCCATAGCGTTAACGCTCACCCACCAAGCTTGGCATATTCAAAATTAAGTTGTTCATAAACACATGAATAAACATCCTAGAAGGGTTACTGCAGGTCTCCAGTTTTGAGCCTTCTAACCATTTACTTTCCAATATTCACTACCAGCAGCACCAATTACTGATAAATTAGTAAAATATCGGGAGAAGGTATGGAATGGACGCTAGTTTCAATATATAAAACCTTAAACACGCATGGATATTACGAATGGTATCACAATGGCCATTCATTAAATGCTACATATGGCATATTAACCGTTCTAGATACGGTTGTGAGGTGGTTTTAAGCAGCGTTGTTAGCGAAAGGCCTACTAACGTTTTTTTTTCTTTATTTTTTTTTTTTCGCTGGAACGTATGCTGTTTCGAGTTTGGCCAGAGGCATTGTTGTTTCCAAATAAATGTTGTGTTAAAGTTAACACAAGTTTACGCTCTGGAATAATAATACAATATTACTACCAGCTGTGGCAATTTTTTAACCAAGTGTCACTAAAGAGACGTTTCATCTATTAAAATAAGAAAATATTGTAATTTTTATCATATTTTCTCCATGTTTAATAATTCCACCGAACAACCAACACATGCCAATATTTTTCTTTCACAACCGAACTGCCTTTAATGAAATAGTTATTGGTAACGCCTCAAGTGTGATATAATAAATAATCCTTAGTCGTTGATGGTTTGTTGTTAAAAGCTGTAATTATGGATCAGCTAAGGAAAAGCTGAAAAAAAAGCGAGAAATCAAAAATACACAAGGCAGAAGAAATGACAAAAATTCTAATAAAATATGAACACGAAACTTTTTAAAAAAAAAAAAAAAAGAGAGAGAGAGAGAGATTATAATTCTGAAATCGCTCGGTTCAATTAAAGTACTTTGTGAGCAACATAGAAAATTTTTAACATACGAACGCGTAAACGTCTGAGCACGGAGCTCAGAAATTTTTCTATATTTGGTACTGGTAGACAAGGTAATAAAAAAGGTTTTTGAAAGTATATTACGTTGAATTATTTACTGCAGGCGTAAATAATTCAGACTCAACGTCGGTATTGAAGAGACAATCGAAGTCTTAGAATTCTATGCTGCGTTTGAATCTTAGTCTTCTGTAATCCTTGAACCCACAAGATGGTCAGCAAGATCTGTAGTATCCTCTGCTTACAGAATGTTAGTGAAACTGCTGTGTCACATTTTAATTGTGGGACAATTAAGTCGTGGAAACTAGTATCACAATGAATTCATAAATGAAGATGAGCGAACAAGTGTTTATTAATAAACTAATACTTTGTAAATGCTTTGAAAGTTATTTGTGATGTAACACTATTAATTTGATGTTTGAAGGAATCTAACGATAAGTGATACTTCTACCAATGTTTCCATTAAGCAGTTTTTAATACGAAACTTTATTCTGGCATATAAATTGAAAAATGGTGATTGATCTCTCTTCCTTTTAGCACAGACTATTACTCTCCATTTCTTTTTTGCTCTCTATTGTGGGTGACGCTGTCACACCACAATGAATATAATCAAATCATTATTAATTATATTCATATTTCTTTTTTTCCTTTTTATTATATTCAAGTTTATTAATTATTTAATCTTGGAACGTGTAAATAAAATTATAAATAATGAGGGTTGTCTGGATAGGTTAAATGTGTGTTTAAACCAGGGCGGCCAAAGGTATAGTTTATTGTAAATTAATTTTTCTGTAAACGCATGGCTCAGAACGCTTAAATATTGAAGGCTAGAGACTGCCATTTCGACCGTTGAGGGTGGAACAATGGAGCAGGCGAGGCGACAAGGTGACGCCGGGCCAACCCGGCTTGAGTCCCGTTGGAATTCGGTCAACGAACTACCCCACCTTGCCGCTATCCCGAAGGCCAAGTAGGAAACGCGCGAAGGAGTCAGCGAATGCGACCGCGTGATATTAAACACGTGACGACGGAAATGTGTAGCTAGCCAATCCTGAACATTTATTGGGGGCTACAATACTAATTCCATGGAGTTCTTTTGCATGTGGCGAGCAACTAGCCGAGGAAGAGGAAGGAGCCATTTTTGAGAACACTTCTGTCCAAGACGAGCTGATGAGCAGACGTGACTTGGGTCCAAGACGAGCTGGTGAACAGACGTGCTAGCCGGCACGCTTTCTGATGATCATTGTGGTTGATCATTTCTTGCTTTGGAAAAGCGAGATGTCGAGTGGCATGCTTGCCATTATGTGGAAGTTATGCTAATAACGCGGTCGTAGCCGCTTATTTAGCTTCCATTGCTGCAGTGGCATTGTGTTTGTCGCTCACCATCACGGCGATGATACTATGGTAATGTACCAGAAACGACGGTCACTATCCAGTGGATTTTTAACAGACTTATGTGCCCTTAAGCGACGCCTGGGTTAAGACTCTGCTCCCGCCACTTAAATTCTGAGCTAGCTGGATTTATATTTCAATTCAATTTTTTTTAAGCATCTTGCTGTTTGTTAATTCAATTTTGATGCTTTTCATTCACTTTATACGGCGCCCCCTGGGATTTTCCTTTGTACAGTAAAATGTTAGCTTCAATTTGATGGCCTGTGTTGCCATGTGATTTCAATGTTAACTTTGCTGTTTTTTATTACTTGTTTGAGATATTTCATTCAGTTTTGTTTGCTTACTCCGGCGAATTGTAAACGTCGGGTATTGCTTGTTTTTGCTGATCTAATTGTGTTTAACGTAACGTTAATTACTACCCGACCTTGTAAGGCCATAAGACTCAAT
>JARYHS010011408.1:261993407-262071225 GCA_031002005.1 Vandiemenella viatica | reverse complement strand
GAATTACTGATTTAGAACTGATCTTGTCGGGCTCTGTAGTTATTTCTTCCTACAACATCTAGAATTACCTTTTTTTTAGTACGTGCGTTGGTCCACCCAAGCATATTCAACTACATTCGAAAAATTTGACATCAATTCGCCACAAATCTTTTTGTCAACGACCTCAGTTATTTACTTTTTATTTGACAAGAAACTGACATATGTCATCATAAAACAGTATTGCGACTAAGGATTGCAATCCCGCAATGTTTTCAATCCCCTTTTGCGGATTGCTGAAATGGTCAATCCCGCAGGATTCCGCGAGATCCTACGGGATCTGGCATGTTTCTAAAGATTTATAAAATTAAATATTAATCATGTATTTATTGAATTAATAAATCAACTTTAATGTTAATTAATAGAAGTCAACAGTTGTCAATATTTTGAATAGCAAAATAACATTAATTTAAAAAATTTCAGCATACCTTAAATATACTTTCCGCTTTTACATTTTTGTTTAAAATCTAACTCTACTTGATATGTAAATAATCAAATATTGTAAGTATTCAGATGACATTGCATGCCTTACAGTAAACCAATCAGTCTGAAAAATTGAATTTCAATCGTACTTCGTAATAAGGTAAGCTTTAATATCTGTTCTAACTCTCTGAATCTTTCTTTAATTCTGTCGGAAATGTGCTTTTTATATGTCTATTGGTCATCTGGAAATCTTCAATTGTATACTCTTCATTAACAGTGCTTAAATTATATTTCTGTTGTAAATATATGTTTTTCTCAGAATTTTAACTCCTCAGTTCAAGGTTTTTTTTTTTATTCCTAGAAGGACAAAATTTCCTTCAACATCTCAGTAATTTCTATATTTGCTTATACACTGATTGGCCAAAACATTATTACCACCCGCTTATTAGTATGTTGGTCCATCTTTGGAGCGCAATACAGCAGCGATTTGGCGTGGCATGGATTCGAAAAGTCTTTGTTACGTTTCTCGAGTTGTCTCGCACCAGATGCCTACGCACAGGTCTCGGAATTCCCTTAAATTTCAGGCCAGTGGTTCGTGGTTGCGGCACCAGGGAACGAGCATCTCGGAAACGGCGAGGCTGGTTGGCTGTTCGCGTGCTACTGTAGTAAGCATCTATGTAAAGTGGTTGAAGGACGGTGGAATCACGACTGGGCGACAAGTTGATTGACCTCTATGCCTAATCACGGAAAGCCTCCAACCTCTACGTTCTGTGATGAGGCGTGGACGTCCACCACCTTGTCGCCCAGAAGTGGTTTCACCGTCCTTCAACTACTCTGCATAGATGCTCACTACATTAGCATGCGAACAGCCGACCGACCTCGTCTTTTCCGAGATGCTCGTTCCCAGGGGCCGCGCCCACGAACCACCTGTCCGTAATTTAAGCGAATTGCGCGACCTGTGTGTAAACGTCTGGTGCCACACAGCTCCGGTAACCGAACAAGGACTTTTAGAATCCATGCCCCGCCGATTCGCTGCTGTATTGCGCTCCAAAGGACCAACACACTAATAGCAGGTGGTCATAATGTTTTGGCTGATCAGTGTATTTCCCATGCAGTTGTCTTATGGCACAGCTACACTGAGCCGCGTAGGTAGAGAGTGCCAAAGGTTGAATCCTGGTTCCCGCGTACATGCCATCGTGATGGCGGGTTTTAGGCTATTTCATCTATCATCTAGGCGAATGCTTGAACTGTGCCAAATCTCCGCCTCACAAATTACACATTTCACAATCAATAATATACTTACGAGGGTGGTTTGAATAGTTCTCGGAAAGTATTAGAAGTAAGTATCTTACCTGGGTGGAACTGCTTTTATTTTTCAACATAGTCTCCCTGTAGACTAATGCATTTGGTCCAGCGATGTTCCAATGTCTTGATCCCATCTCGAAAATGAGATTCCTCCAGACCTGCAAAATACCTCTCCAATTTGGCTGTCAGTTCTTCCCTTGTAGAAAATCTCCGTCCACTGACGAAATTTTTCAGCTTGGGGAATAGATGAAAGTCTAATGGTGCCAAATCAGGTGAATAAGGTGGATTTGGCAACAATTCGTACCTCATCAATGAAGTTTTGCCATATAACACTTTTGTGCGGCGGAGCGTTGTCCTGATGAAAGATGACGTTTTTCCTTGCCAAACCAGGCCTTCCTGTAATTGGTCTAGGAGGTTTGCATAGTATTGCCCCGTGATTGTTTGGCCAGTAGGAAGATAATCTATCAGCAGAATGCCTTTTGCATTCCAGAAAACTGAAGCCATGATCTTTCCGGCCGAACGCACTGCCTTTGCTTTCTTTGGTGGTTGTGAATCAGCATGTTTCCACTGCTTTGACTGTTGTTTTGTCTCTGGGGTATAGTAGTGGATCCAAGTTTCATCTGTAGTCACAAACCGGCGCAAAAAATCTTGTTGGTTGCTCTGAAATCAGACCAGACTTTGTTCGGACATTTCCAATCTAGTGTGTTTATCGTCCAGTGTCAAGAGCCGCGGCACCCATCTTGCGGATATTTTTTTCATACCCAATTCTTCGGTTAAAATATAATATACCCGTTCAGAAGACATCCCTACAGCTTCAGCAATCTCCCGCACTTTCAGTCGACGATCCTCTATGACCATTTTATGCACTTTTGCTATAAATTCTTGGGGTCGTAGCACTTTTTGGCCGTCCACTACGTGGATCATCATCCAAGCTCTCCCAACCAAATTTAAACTCGCTGGTCCTCTTGGCAACAGTTGAAAATAAAGGAGCAGAGTCCCCTAGTGTGTTCTGAAAGTCGGCATGAATTTCCTTTGCTTTCATACCTATCTTTACAAAGTATTTAATCACTGCTCGAATCTCAGTTTTTTCAATTGTCACAAATCACTACGCGGGAACAACAACAAAGAGTCGTCACTACCACACTCCTGCAGCCAGAGCACTGACGCGCCACGTGTTCACTCACAAAGGATGACTGATTATTGCGCGGGAACCTCGTTGCTCTAGCACTGACATCTAGCGGTGATTCCGAGAACTTTTCAAACCACCCTCGTATCATACAGATTATACGTTACACCTTTCTCAGACGGTGCAAACACATGCATTTATGCAGTAGATTAAATCCTCCAGATCTCAAAACCCGCTTCTGAAATACGGGCAGGACATACGTCACATTATTTCAGAATAACGCATGTGACAAATAAAATGTTTACAAGGTAATTGTTTAAAATAATGGACCAGTCACTAACGGACTATCAAGTAAACCGTGATTGGCTTAACGTTCTGGCGTCGCATTCAGGAGGACGTGGGTTCAAATCCCTCTCCGGGCATCCAGATTTGGGTTTTCCATGGTTTCCCCAAATCACTCCAGGCGAATTCCGGGATGCTTCCTTCAAAAAGACCATGGCCGAATTCCTTCTCGTACTTGTCCCCAGTCCCATCCCGCCTCTAATGGCCTTAGCCGTCGACGAGGCGTAAAGTAAATTCAGGCTCCGATAAAGTAGAAGTAACAGATGAAGTACCGCCATTGCTATGACGCGAGTGTAACAATCCGATAGGGTTTCAGTCGATCAATGTGCACACGTATGATAGGTCAATCTCTATACATAAAGATGAATGTATGTATGTATGTTTGTTTGTTTGTTCTTCATACAAATCCACAGTTTTCATCCGATTTCGATGAAAGTTTGCACACTTATCCTTTGAAACAAGGAGAAAAGTACTGCCTACATTTGGTTGAAAATTTTTCTATATAAATGATACATGTTGTGTTAAAACTTCGAAAAATTACTGAACGATGGTAGACAGAAGCGTAGGATGTGTAGGTCTCTGTACTGCCTTTACATGTAGCGGTCTGGTAGCTCAGTGTTTAAAGCGCTTGTTTACTGCTGTTTGGATCGTTGACTGTGGTTCAAATCTCCGTGGCGGCGAAGATTTTTAAAAATTGTTTTTGATCGTAAGAGTCACGCCTGGACCGTCGGTTATTCGTATTGAATGTTAAACTGTAGATGTCACAGATTTAGGGGTTCAATGCGAGGCAAATCGTAGGTAATCTTGCAATGCGCTAGGTGTACACTTTCATACGTTATAATGATCCTTCAGGGGTTGTTCGCAATCAGTGTGTGTGTGATCTGCAGTAATAATATTATAAATGCAGAAGTAAGTCACTATCATTTTGACGACTAAATGGCTATCTGATATTTGATGCAATTTGACAAGAAAATCTGTAGGGAGGGCACAGAACATTTTTTCCGGTATGATTAACAGTTGTAGTCACGAAATTTTGAGAACTTATCGAAAGGTGACGGAAATATGTTGGAAATTGATTCTCTTCAAGAGAGTGGTTTGACGGTAGAATGATATAGTGATAGCTTTCCTGTCATATTGTACCGTCTCAGTGTTGTTTGTGACAATCCTTCGTTACCAAAAACTTTCTATATTCAATTGTGGCAAAGAAATTCTTAATCCACCCGTATCACGGGTATCAGCTAGGGTCCAATAAGAATGTGGATTGAAAGAAGTCTTTCTCACCTGCTGGAAAGGATTTCCCGACACCATGGAATGTCAGCTTGACCAGTCGCAGCTTATTATCCTTCTCTGATGCCACTTATCTTATATTTCAATTACGAGCAAAGGTCACTGAACGAAACGAGTGGGACGTTATTCCCTGCCTTATTGCAGGGTAGCTTTATCCGCTGTAGGATTCCCTTCGATTCGCATCTTTCCCGGAACGCAACAGAAGTGAACACGCCGCCCACATAAATCAGGGCAACAGAGCGTGTCATGGATGTTCTACACACTGTCGCCTGCAGGGTTCATGCTTTCTATTGCTTGGACTGAATTCAGAGACTCACAACAAATGATGGTACGCACTTGTATTTGAGAAGTAAAAGAAAGTAAACTCAACGAAATCTTTTTAAAATCAGAAGTTATTATTTAGTTGAATATTGTTTTCCAGCCATGTAATTAATTCAGCATTGATGTTAATCATAAAAATCATTCACTAACTTTCATCAAATAGAATTTATCGAAGAACACTTAACCTATAGTTCTTCGCTATTATTAGCTTCAAAGTTATCGTCCGATCTCGTGATACCTACACCACATCCATAATTTCTATCACGAAAGGAAACATTCGTGGTGTGCCACTTAATATTTGCTGTACAGCTACGCTATCGATTATTTAGTGGCCTCAATACTATAGAAACGGGCAGAAGCGAAATAATATTTTGCCCATGAATACTTTCATAAACAGTAAGCGGTTTGCAAAATATTACTTCCCAAGGATTACAGGAACGATGGCGAAGGTGATAAAAAAAAAAAACTTCTTATGACAGTTAGTACAAAAGATTTTCCGATAGAGTGCAGTGCGGTCTGTTTTCAGATTCACTTATCGCCGTAGTTGCTTAGTATAAACATTTTAAATCCGAAGAAATTTTCGGATCCGTCTTGAAAAAAAAAAACTTATACGTTGATTCAGAAGACACTAAGAATGTAAAAGTTTTACATTCTTACGAAACTCCAGACACAAAAAGAACTAGTGTAAAATTTCGATGCTTACTGCCTGCAGCATTAATGTGATGCTAATGAGGTCAATATTGATCAGTATTTATCTCCAGAAACATATCTGGTAAATCATTTTCAGGAAACGATAGAATCTCGGTAAACATAAATAAATAATATTTGCCATATTATAATCTTTTTATAAATATTTTTTATTTAATAATGTACTCTATTATATATCTACTTTGACCAGTGTCATATTTGATACTCTAGTTTTGTAAAGTAACTAAATATTAAAAACATGTATTTATCCATGTTGTTAAATTAACTTTTATTTGGTGGGGGGCAAACATTGGTTTACTTATAAACATAAATATTTTCAAACTCTTTGTTCTCTACCGAATTTTACAAAGAATATATTAACCGATGTTTTTCTTGGCGTAACACTCGCATTCTCTTTTGAAGGAGGAGATGTATTAGAAACAGTAACAGTTTTGTAGATGATAGACAAATAAATGTTTGTCTTCGTTCGTGGATTTATTATTCTAGAATCATAAGCATCAAATATACAGTTAAACATTGTGCAAATTAATAACTTTAAACACATTTCGCCCAGTACTTCGCAACCTCATGTGCATTCGATGTTGCTCGAAAAAGATTATCTTTCTAGCATGATGATGGGCACATAGGGCACTCGAGCATATGGTTGATTGCTTGATCCTCACCACACTCGCACTTAATACTGGTAGCATCAGTATAACCCCATCTGACTAGGGTTTCTTTGGACCTGCCCACTCCTGTACGCAAACGATTTAAGGACCGCCAGACGTTCCAGTCCTTTGTGTGACCAGGTGGGAAGCGATCAGCAACTGTCAATGATTCCGAGATGTTAGGACCTTCATTTTCCACAACTGTACTTTTGCCTTTTCAGGTGACCCGTTCGTAGTGAAAGGAATAGAAACGGTTGGTATTTGTTAATAAATGTTTGGAAAAATTGTACAGTTACTTGCTATGCGGTTTCCTCTCATATCATTTCGATCATTCTGAATAATATTATTTTGATAATTTTGGCTATATACGTGCACACATACATACATACATACACACACACACATACACACACACACACACACACATACATACACACATTTACACACACTTACACACACACACACACACATACACGCTCACACACACACACACACACACACACATACACACATACATACACACATTTACACACACACACACACACACATACATACTCGTACACACATTTACACACACGTATATATTATTATTATTCAGTCTTTCCAATAATGTAAATTACGAGGACTCTTTGAAGCACAGGTACTGATCTTCATGAATCTCTAAGAATGGGAAACGTAGTAACCACTGTTGTTTACCTGACGAATTGGTGACGCTCCCGCTTGCTGGAAGGAATATATTGTAAAGGAGGAAGCTTAAATGTTGTCACTTTTCTGCCCTTCGATAGATGTATTTTTATATGTTTAATGGGTCATTTATGAGGAGGGAACCGTCTCAACATACGCCTAGAAACTGCAATCAGGACTTTCGGTACGCGTAAGCCTCCTGTGTGTGTGTGTGTGTTGAACTCGCAAGATTTAGTTGAATATAAATGTAATTAGTGAATTCCATAAGAATGCATAAACCATATGACTTCGCCACTGGAGGTTCAATAAAAGAGAGTTATTGATTACAAAGCAGCACTTCTGCTTATATGTTAAAGAAGGGTCAGTGAAATGTTTCCATGAATAGCCAAAAACAATCTGTAAGTCATAGGGATAAGAACCAAAATTTCTCGGATAACTAGCCGTATGTCGTGAAAAGTTCGTCGTAGAGTTTTAAAAAGAATCTGCAATGATATTTACTGAGCCACAGGTAAATTTAAGCATAAAAGTCTTTTGTCAGAATTGAAATCATTTAAAATTACTAAAAATTGAGATAGGTACTGGACTTGATACGGTAATGTGTTATGTTATTGTTAGTTTGATCAATACCTTATAATGAATTTCCAGAGCAACATTGCGTATATTAATTTAATAGTTTAATCTACATAAAGTTCGAATACAAAAAAATTACCGATCCGTGGTGACGATGTTGGAATATTGTGTAATATAGACCTTATTCACGAATACTGAAAACAACAACAGAGTGACAAAGTAAGATAAATTCGATTTCGTGCTAGTGTTCCTTCGCATTGTAAGCAGACGGAAAAGGCGGGATTGATTATAACAGCGGTGAGCAGAATATAAAACAGATCGTAAAAAATACAGCGTATAGATAATAATGATTTCGTACAACGGATCAACGTTGACCTGGTCCTGTCTCGAAGTAGAAAGTCTATTTAAGTCAATATTCTAGCTATTCAGAGTATTACTGTATACTACATTATGAATTATTTCACAAATATTTATTTTTTAAATAACAGTTTTCGTATGTTACCCATCAGTTTATATAATGCATTTTAACTATGTCAATCTTATTCAATTAAATACCTGAAGTGTATATGATACATTCGATTGACATTAAAATTTATTGACGACGAGAGAAATTTGAAAAAGAACGCTTGACATCACAAACTGCCATCATACATTATATATACTGTTGGGCTTATAAATGAAAACGAAGATTTATTCAGATAAGATGGATGCTATGTTCTCGTATTATGAAATCACAAGTAGTTGAGTTGTTGAAAGAATACTGTAACATACTGGTTTCAACACACTGCTGATAATAAAGCAGCTTGAGTTAAGTAACAAGTTCATGCGAACTTTTATCATGAATATTTCTGTGGTCTGAGCTCGGGGTTTATATCACGAAAGCTCGTCCCTTACCTAAGCGTGGAAAGACTTTGAAAGCTTATCATTCAATGACTGCTAGCGATAACTCAAAGGTTAATGAACTGGTTGGACAGCATATGCGACTGCATATTGGGCACCATAAACAGACATCTCTCTCTCTCCTAGTTTTTTTACCTTCCTGCGGGGCAAAGTACGCCACCAAACAATTTAGTTTGTCAAATTTACTTCAGGCGTTCACTACTGAATTCAATTGAATAATCAATTGCGATGGAGCCCATGCTCCGGTGACAATTTCCCTAGTAATCTAATTACCCTTTTCTTAGTACGGCTCTAATTAGGTGCAACGCGTGCGGGCGAGATTTTTACGCCAGGATCGTCCTGACGAGTCATCAAGGGCACCCACATAAATAAGTGGCTGCATCTGCGATACATAAACTCTGAAACGGGTACTGACCGAACAACGAGTATCTTTTAAAATTATTATTAAATAATATACTTTGAGTGTTAAAATATTTCACCAACCAACTTTTGCAATTTACGAATTTTAAATTCAATCAGCATTTCTGGTAAATTATTCATCACTTTCCAATCCATGACAACCTTACCCACAAACGAAAATTTTTCCACACCTTTATGCGTGAAATCGAGTGCCAGCTTGTATCCATTGTCATCTTTTCCCTTCCGTTTACTACTCCTAATTTTTCGACCAATATGCTTCCCAACCTCATTTCCAACATACGGTTGTACACTCCCAGCACTCTCTTCACCCGCCTCCTGTCTTGCAGTGTTTCACATTCCTATGAAAAGCTTTTTAAGCTTCCCATAATCGTGCGACATGAGGCAATCAATAAACAAAATTTTATAGTTCTACACTAAGGTGATATAAAGTGGACAAACATATTTAACTTCATTTTATTTACGGTGACGGAAAAAACCATTAGAAGTTCATATTTCCAGAAACTACGAGCCAAAGTCGAACTGGTCCCAAATCCGAAGATAACCCCAAACCACGACGGCAAGAACGTTTCCTAACAGGAAAAACGCGTGGCGGGAAATAAGTCGTATTCACGTAAACACACCAGGCATTTTCTATGATTAGTACATTTCTCGCTCGATGTCAGTAACGGCGTAAGCGAATAAATCGCAGCGAAAGACATTTATACGAAAACAGTATGAAATGCCGGATCTGCGATAGACGTGGGACAATCGATAGCGTGTGCGCCGAGCTGGCAGGTGTTGTGGCGGGCGACAACAAGTGGTTACTCACCGGCCGGCTCATCCCGGCTCGGCGCGGCGCGGCGCTCCTCGGTGGGCGTGGAGTGGACGTGACGTCGCCGCGCGGCGCCGCTCGCAGCACTGGCGACGGCGCTCGGCGCCCGGCCGCGCCGACGACCCTGCTGCGCCCTGGCGGCCGAGCGGTCACTCAGCCGCTCGATCGCCGGCCGGCCGACCGCCCACAAACAACAAGCCGGACTCCCAACTACTACCAGGCCTCTGCATTCCACAACTACAGTCTTGGCGAAAGGTACCTTACTCCACTCGTTTGTTCGAACCCACGAGGCTTGAAGAGGATGGCCGCGTCTGGTACGGCGACTGACTAGGAACTACACGAGTGGAGTTCAAATAATAATGAAATTAAATGTCTATATCGATACACATAGTCCACTAAATCTGGTGCCAATTGAGCAAAAGAGACGAAATTCCTTGAAGTGTAAAGCAGCTAGTGCGTAATTCATATCGCACCATCTCCTGTGCAAAGATGGATGAAGGAAGTTCACAAGTATGCCTCAGTAAATCCTATTTTAAAGGCACTAACGATAAATCTACATCTATACTCTGCAATTCACAGATACTGTGGGTGGCAGAGGATACTAAGCACCAATCCTAATTCTGTGCATTCCAATCCCGAACAGAACGAGAAAATAATGAATACATAAAAGCATTAGTATGGCATCTTATTTCTCTAATCTTATCCCTACTGTCATTGCGACGTAAATAGGTTGGCTGAAGAAGCATTTCATTGCACTCGTCAATTGCAGATTTTGGCATATTCTCCAATAAATTCAAACGCAAACGACGTCGTCTGTCTGCCAAACAATCCCAGCACAATCTATGTATCAATTCTGTGAAATTTTCGTAAGGACTGTAACTAGCAGTCACGAATCGAGCGGCTCTCTTCTGTACTTTCCCTAACGTGTCAATCAATCCCTTGCGATAGGGATCCCAAACTCCATAACAGTAATCCAAATGCGGACGCACTAGTGTTTTGTACGCTATTACAACTTCTCAAAATACGACCTGTGAATTGAAATCTAGAATTAGCTTCGCCTACGACGGAAGCTATTTTCAAGTCACATTTCATGTTGATTTATATTATTATGCCCAGATACTTCAGGGAATCGAGCGTGTCAACAACTGAATTGTTAACTTCGTACTCGTGAACAAACGTAGCATTTTTGTTACTTATTTTCATTGCCTTTAACTTTTTACAGTTAAGTGTAAGCTGCCATTTACGGCACCATTCCGAAATAACATCCAAATCGCGCTGAATTTCTAAGCAATCGTCAGAGCACCTAACTTCCCTATAGATAAGTGCGACATCAGCAAACAATCGCATCCTGCAATTAACGTTGCCACCGAGATCGTTTATAAAAATTAGAAAAAGAAGTGGTCCTATTACACTTCCTTGAAGAACGCCCGAAGCAAAATCTAGCTAAGAATAGGTTTCCCCGTTGACAACGACATACTGTGACCGACCCGTTAGAAAATCACTTATCCATTCGATGTACCGTATGCTCGAATCTTCGTTAAAAGTCGGTTTCGTGGTTCAGAGTCAAAAGCTTTCTAAAAATCCAAGAAAATTGTATCAACTTGTGAACCTGCATCGATAACTTTAATTACGTCACGCGAAAATGGGGCAGGATTACCTGCCTGATGTCGAAAGTTTCTTAAAAGACGTAGTCAGATAGCCTGGTGGATGAACGGTATCGCTCAGGCCTGCCATTGGGGAGGACCCGGGTTCAAATCCTTGTCAGCCATTCAGATTTCGGCTATCCACGGTTTCCCCAAAACGCTCCTGACAGATCTCGAGGTGCTTTCTTCAAAAGGCCATGGCAGAATTTTTCTCTTTCCTTCCCTCAACTCCTTTCCCGCCTCTAATGAACTTTGCATCGACGAGGTATAAGGCCCTAAGAAAAAAGTTAAGCATCGAGTGGTTATTACTGACTACATCTCCTGTAGTGTCGATGCTATCTTGTCTTCTAGCCCTTTCTGGGATTGAAACGTCGTATACCAGATCGAACTAAACGTGCAGATAGCAACCTAAGAATACTTTCTGGATGCCTGATTGGCCAAACATGGTGACTGTCTCATGATTCACCAAACGCCAGATTTTTATTATGTTTTTTATTAGTTTTTTTGTATATTTCCAAAAAATACCCTCAGATACGGATGTTATACGGTGTCAATGGATTTGAATCACAAATGTACCAAAATTTATTCAAAATTTGGATGTGAGCGATTTCTTGCATTTGACTTCATATTCCGCTGCTTATATGTTGACACCGTTTCTCGTATTACAATACCAAGTATATTTACACTTCAAAAAACGCTATTAAATTCCGTCTTGCTTTTCTGCTCGCTCCATCATCTTTATGAATCGGCATCGTTCAGAGATACTATTGAGCTCCTACACTCGTTCAGAGATACTACTGAGATCCTACAATATCGCTCTCTCTCTTACCTTTTATAAATAAGCTTACAAAACTTGAATTGATTTTAGATGTTTACAATCTTTAAATGCAAACTTTAAAAATCTTATTCTTAACATCAAATAAAATACATTTCATCACAAACAATTCGGTAAGCGTGTGGTGGGCCCTATGATTCTCAAAAGTTTACAATCAGTTTTAATTATTGTAGGTTAATATCCGAATGTTTTCATGACAAAACATTATTTTGCTTGCTTGAGGACGCTCTGAAGTTCCCTTATTTGTTCGACAACATCCACTGTATCAATTATCAATTCATCTGGTGCACCCTCCCTCCTTCTGCGCTCCTCACAGTTCAACAAATCGTATAAATGAAATTCTAATTGTATTAGGTTTGGATATCGTGATGGAATCAACAAGTCGAATCCAGAAAATCTGTTATCATATTTTTATTCATGTTTCTTGTGGAAATGAACGTTTTCTAATCACATTACTCTTCTCGTGGCCATTGGAAATTCCTCAAACTGTAAGTAGTAAACGATGAAGTTAATGCGGTCTGTATTTGCGTGTTCATAAGCGGAATCCGATCGTCAAATTATCGATTATACCGCAACCCTCGATGACTGAGATGCTATGTTGAAATTCTTACCGAGCCTGCGCTTAACGCTGGTGTCAGCATTCAGGACATGGGTTCGAATCTCCAGCCAGCCAGTCGGATATCGACTTACTAATGTTTCTCGGAGAAACCAGGATGGTTCCTTAAAAATACCGTAGCTGAATTTCTTTCCCTTTCTTGTCTCCAACTATCTTTGGTGATAACCACCTCGATGTCGATGAACAATATAATCCACCTCAACCAAAAATCTGCGCTTTATTTTGTGAATTTTCCTGCAACCATAGCCTACACGATTGTTACCGAATTCATTATGAGTTAATGGGACTTCATCAGCAAACAACATACAAAGCAGAACTTCACCACTACCATATAACCACTGAAAAAATTCGAGACGGGTGGCAATGTTATCTATACGACTAGATAATACAAGCTGTGGATGAAACGAGTGCAAGATCCCGTGTTTGCTCGTTTGACAATGTTTACATGTTGTAGACCCGGGATAACGCTCTATGATCTTAAACTCTACGTGAACGAAAGTATTGAAGAAATTCTTTCAGACCAGCCGAGGTCTTACATGTAAAGCCTGTCTAGAGAATCAGCATCCATAAAAATAAGCGGCACGTTCCACTACCGCTGCTTATGTGGGTCTCAGCTCCCCAACAAGAAGCCGACAACCGACACACACAGTGTTCTCACAATGGTCTATTGTTTCACCTCCAGGAATACAAATATCTTTCTGAGACGACTTTTTTCACTGTACCTGAGAAGGACACGAAGGTTGAGAAGGATTTCCTTAACCTGTTTTATGTAACTTAGAAAGGAGGCTGGTCTTGACTATCACCAACATTGTGCGTTTGCTGATACATGCCAGAAGCTTCAACCAGTACAAACTATACTACGATTGGCTACTTAAGAAGTCATGAAAAACGAATTGTAACAACATATTTACTCACATCAACTTTTTGATGCCGTGTAAAATTATGGCGAATTGAGTTTCAAGCTACGCTACGATTTCTCATTAGCATTGTTTTCCTGAGAAGGGTCCGTTTTCATTTAAGTGATTCATAATATTGGAGCAGATGATTTGCTCCAAAAATTACTGCAGTCATCTATTCACAACATCTACGATGGTTCTGGGTTATCATTATCTAAACATGTATCTAACTTTATTAGCCAACTGCCGTGCATTTTTTATTTTTGTAAATAACTGCAGTAGAATTCAAGAGCTATGTGTTAGATTTCAGTTGAATATCCTAAAAATTCTTGTTTCTGCTTCCTATCTAGAACAAACGCCCTTTCCCCACTTTTGCTGTCCCATATAGTTTACATACCGTACCTTATAATGATATATTGCAAAATAAGCCATTTTTAATTTTGATCATCAAGAGTGAATTAATAATATATCTGCTAAAAGGTACTGAAAATTGTGGTTGAGTCAGAACATTTACCTATTTCAACTCCATTGAGTATTAATGTTGGATTAACCACTGCCTTCTTTTATATCTTAACAGATTTTTTTCAAATTTCTTGAAGACTTTTGGAAGGTAATTATTTAGATATTTTTTTGAATTCTTCTTGTTGAACCGTTTCCTTATTTAACGAAACGTTTTCCATACTATTTGCCAAAAGCACCTGATTTCTTATTCTTATTCTGTCTATCGCATAGAAGAAATTTTTCAGAATACTAACAGATACAAGATGTTCCTGGGATCATATTCTCTTTCGCATTGCCAAACAATATCGCAATGGCAACACGGGGCTAAATAGGCTGGCATTCCTAGAAAGCTTCAACCGTACTGAGGGTCGAGCAAAACTTTGACCATCGTTCTGAGAACACCTTTCCGCTCTCTTCCGCGATTATTTCCGCTAGTATCCTTGCTGAACAATTATTTTTTGTCGAAAATATGATTTTTTTCCCTGCAAAATGCACATTCACGTGGATAAGCTGTTAGCTGCAATCTGGGAGTTCAACAACAAAACCCACTAACACCCTTTTCCAGCGTTCCAAAATCACAGTTTTATGGATTTTTCTTTTCATGGAAGGACTCTGGGTTCGGTACACTGTTCCTTAAAGGATTGTAAGACGATAGTGATAACAGACAGTGCGTTCAGGCTGAATAAAACAAATAAATATAACATTTTTTTTTACTTCCTTTACTATAATTCGTCTTCATATATCTCCTTTTACCGAACATGGTGAACGATACATCACTGTTTGTTGCGAATAACTCGCTTAAATCGTTCATCCAACATATTCCTCTACATCAACAGCATATCTACATTTATAATCTGTACCTCAAAAAACTTTATGTGCAGGTGATGAGTCACATCAAAACAAATCAATCCCCTGAATTTTCGAATCCGTGACAGCACAAAGGCGAAAAAAAAATTACGTACAAGTATGGCATGTAATTTACCAATTTTCCTGTCATTACAACCAAAATACGTTTGAGGGTGAAGGAAATAATCTTTTGCTTAGAGAATAATTTGACCTGACTACCAAATTTCTTCCCATCACTTTGGTCGATTTGTACAGCGGTTCTAAAATTACTGAATCGAAAACATGCTCTACCCATAATGCCTTGAGTATTAGTCTACAGCGCCTTCTTCGATGGTCATCCAGCTTTAACAATGCTCTCCGATCGAATTACACCCTCTTATCCATAATGTGTCGTTGAGGACAACTAATATTTAGTCATTAATGTTCATATCTTCATCCTAAGGTATATGTTGCATAAATTATTATTATATCAGGTTGTTGGAAGCGATCACGAATGGTGAGCGGATTCTGAAGAACGAAGTTTCGAAACCCGCCCAGACTTCCAGATTTAAGTTTCCAATAGTTTTGCGGAACAATCCGCCAGTGTGCCTCAGTGCCTTATTACTACGGATCGGATCTGTAGGACAAGTCATTTTTTTCCTACATTCTTTTTCAGCTCTAATGCTGAATTAAACACTGATTGAACGTTTCTGATTGTATTTGGATGTATTTTATATACCACATAAATGCATTTTCATAATTTTTGTCATATTACGATAGTATTTATGACCATGTGGTCATATTTTGAGGAAACATCTGGTAATTTTTTAATAGTACCAGGAATTCATTAGATATAGATGAGAATTAATTAAGATAATTATTGATGAACTGTACTACTATTATAAATTGGAGAAAAAAACCAAATTATATTTCCCTGAATAGGTCAGAATTCATCAGTCAAGAATTAAAGTTATGCATTAATATCACTCTCTAAACGTTAATGTTTCGTCCGCCTTTTAATTTCAACATTGCAGCAGCAGTATGCCTGTGTCGATCCACGTCAACGTATTTCTCAAAGAAAAACTTTTGAAAAAAATCCTCAGTCAGTGTTAAATCTGCAGTGGATCAGTGAATAATTTTTTGTTGTTGTGAAAGTGGGAAGTTAAAGAGTTATGTTAAGGAATTTGGAGAGGAGTATTTTGGTACAGATGAAAGAGTTCTTTCCTCTAAATTATGTGAAATTAAGGCGATTTAAAATTTAATTTACCAATTGTGCAGTGAGTGCACGGGAGCAAATTACGCTGTCTACGTGAAAGCGAAATTACTAGATAACATAAATGATGTGTAATTAAGCATGTTTTATGTATAGTAAATTTAAATATTTGGTCATATTTTGTAATTTTTAGTTCATATATGCCCGTTTTAAGGTAATTTTTGCCTGCACATTTCTCTATTTTTTTTTTTTTTTTTTTTTTTGGTCCTAAAGATCCGAACCCTACTTATTTCACACAGAATATAGTTACACATTTCGCAGAAAGATGGCAGTACTTCAGTTCGTACATTAATACTTAGTACGAAATGACAGTGGTTACAAAATGCATGCTGTCTGCAAATACATGCGGCAGTAAAATCAATGCTTGAAATTTGACCATTCCAACGACGATTAAAATATGGTGGTGAAGAAAGAAGATAGTTTCTCAAAATCACTTCAGGTGGATGCCAAGACGGTTCCTTAAAAATAACCATCGCCGAATTCCTTCCCGTTCCTCATCCTAACTTCTCTCCCGGTACTAATGACATCGACGAGGTGTAAAGCCGGAAGATATAAAAAATAAAGTTCAAAATTAAATTAACAGATAAATTTCGAAATAATTACGTTGTGGAACTGATAAAATAAAATAATAATAAAAACATGAGTAGATGAGTTTTAGAGAAAGAAGGCGTAAGATGGGACAAATTTTAAGCTTTGCAGAATTTGTTAATGGGGACCACAGCCGGAATGAAGTTGTTGTAGAGGTACGTAAGTACTAGAATATGTGGACCATATAATTTGGGACATAAGTTACATGGAATATGCTGACATGAAGGTATTTATACTGGTGCAAGATAGGAAGAGTGTCGCCTCATATAAGTTGAGAGAAAAATATCAGAACGAAGAATTAAGTGAACTATAGTTACATCTCCGATAAAGCGTAAAAATTAAGGGATACTATTTTTCTAAGACTATAGTGACTAGCAAATACTTCGAAACTAAAGTAAACCCCTGACCGTTTTTCACATATGGCCACGGATCTAAAATAATTCCCGTTTCTAGGATAAAAAGTTATAACAGAGTTACCTGATCTTGTAACCTCCATACAATTTATTTACTGCACATTAAATAAATCCTGACAGGTTGAGCCAATTGTAACCTCCAAACAGTTAAAATTCATCCAATTGAAGTCGAGCAAATCCCATTAATTAATTTGCTCGAAACTCTGTAGATCTTACGACTACATGGCCCTAAGTATGTCGTCTTTTGATCCACGTACACAGAGTAGAGGTCACCTTTTTTAAAAAATATTTAAAGATAGTCAATGGTAATCAAATATCTCATCAAATTGTCACTAGTTCTACAGAAGTTACAACTCCAAGTCGTTAGCATATATTCTCAGCTATTTTTAATAAAAATCTATCCAAAACACAATTATAGTGCATTACTTCTCGAACTACGTATATATTCATATAATTCTACTGCGACCTACAGCTTTTTACACACACTTTCCTTCTTCTTTTTCTTTTAGAATCTCTCACATCAGACCAAAGATTTTCTATATCATCCTTTCAAGGATATACTACCCACTGACAATGTTTGTTAATCTGTGGACTTCCTCGAGCTTAGAAATTATATCGTGTACATCATTACAATCAATATTTAAATGATAATTAGTTACAATTAACAAATAATATTTAAATGATAAATAATTACCTAATTGGGGTGGTAGCATATGTTATAAACTGGCCAGATACGAACTTAATGTATTTTTACCATAAGGGTTTACTGTAAAAAATTTGAATAAAATCTCTTGAGCCTGATGAATTTAAAGTATTAATGGACGTAACAAACACGAACAGAGACGATCGCGCTATCGTATAATTGTTTCAAAGGTTTTGGTCGCTAGACTCGAACTAGCTGAAATACAAACCTGATCTGTATTTGGACCTAAAGTTTTGCTCTGTAAAATTGAAGAATTTGTATTAAATACGTGAGTGGAAATTTTCCCGGCGTACTGATGAAATGAAATCTTCACAAGAGTTCAGCCGGATAGTGTCATAAAAAGACAACGTTTCGACACCTGGCTTTGCTGTCTTCATCAGGTGTACTGCTTCAGATGTAGCTAGCTGAAAATCACAACATCATAGTATATGTTGTGATTATCAGCTAGCTACATCGGAAGCAATACACCTCATGAAGACAGAAGAGCCAACGGTCGAAACGTTGTATTTTTACGACACTATTCGGCTGATCCTCTGTGAAGATTTCATTTCAATTTGTATTCAGTTTAAACGGAGTGCGCAATTGCTTCGAAAGCATCACGTTGTTCTTGATTGAGGCTTGCCAAACATTCATCGTGTCTGTAGCGGTCAGAGAACTTAATACAGATTATTAAATAGTTAAGCAACTCCGGGGATATGAATTGCCTGAATAATCGTTTATGTAACATATCATAAGTCTGATGTCCACTTTAAATTACTCACGTTCCGTGAACGCTAACAAAGATTATTAACGAAAGTAGTCAATAAAATACGTAAAAAGGAAATAAATCGTAACGTATAAAATTTGTTCAAGTAGCAACATTAGCGAAAGTTTTAATTAAATTAAAGTTTAGTCTAGACCTGAATAACAATTGACGTTCGTTGTTACATCAGAGACCACGAGTAATTTAACAGTTTATGTTTTTTTATGTTACTTTCATAAGCGACATGTTACTGGAAAGATGTTACACGTTTTTTTGCAGCCATATGAATGTATTCTTACAGTTCATTACATAGCAGTTGGTTAGGTATTAAATTGTACACATAACCTCAAATTTCTAATATCTCTGGTCGCAGATAATTTGCGAGCGAAGGCTGGCGCGTGACGTCATCATTCTCCAGCCAATAGCTATTGAGGTGAGTGAGTGAGCTTACGCAATTATATAGAAGATAACAAAATTTTCGCTTACGTTTTACGCTCGACCTTTTGAGTTCACGAACGTGTAACTCCCATCTGGAATATTCCATCCCAGCGCCTCGGGAGGCGTCTGGTAATTGACGCACACTAGGCTCGTTAGCGGACAGCTGTTCCGGCACGCGATGTCTTGAGCAGTTGTCCGACACGCCAGCTCGCAGGATGCCCTGCTTCACTGCCGAGCTTTATGGACGGCAATCCCGTGATTAGTTCTCGGACCTACAGCCAGTAGTAAAAAACTCCGGTACCTCACCAGAATCGCCGGACCCGCGTCCCAGTCGTTTTTATACCCCTTAATGGGGGGCAGCACCTGTTATTACTGTCGCCGAGGGCGAAAACAGAGGGCAGTAAAAGTCCGGCTGCCACCGAGGTGCATCCAGTTCTTGACTCTTACAGTTAGCACAGTGTTCGCCACGTGTTGTTTATATATGCTTTACGAGGAGCTTACAGCCCTCTGCGGGCAAACAGGCAGTTGTTTATACAGCACCAGTTGGGAGCTTAATTAAAATGGGAATCAAGTAGCAATTTACTTCAGAAGTGAAGCCTGATTAATTAAGAGGACTGAAAGGCGTCGTTATAAACACGCAAGATCTTAGCAACCCACTGGGTTTGATTTCACACTCATAATTCAAGCAATTATTAGTTAGTGAAAAAAGTGCTGGGTTCTGACGTTATTCAGGTCTTTAAACACCAACCGCAACAGTACAACATGTTTTGCAAATATATAACATTATGGGTTCAATAGTATAGGTTTCAGCATTGCTGACATCTTCGTTAACTTTATTGGGTTTAGAAGAAAATTGATATTAGTTGATACATTTTTCTATTCTGAACAACACTTCTACAGTTTGTTGATACCTCTTTCTGATACATCCTCCTAATACGCATCTTTATAGTAGACGTGTCGTTCTGGCCTCGCATTCGGGAGGACGGTGGTTCGAATCTCCGTCCGGGCATCCAGATTTGGGTTTTCCATGGTTTCCCCAAATCACTCCAGGCAAATGCCGGGATGCTTCCTTCAAAAGGCCATGGCCGAATTCCTTCCCATTCCTTGCCCCCATCCTTGCCCCCCATCCTTTCCCGTCTCTAAAGACCTCGATGTTAAAAAGAGACGTAAAGCAGTTAAAAAAAAAAGAAGTCGTTTGACTTAATATGGTTTTTTCAGAAGTTCCTAACATCGCTAATAAACTGAAAAATTTACTAAGCATGTCCTAAGCATTATGTTCGCCAGAGTTTAACACCCCCTTTTTTACACTGAAGAAAATTGAAAGGAACACTAAAAAATCCGGAAATACTATGAAAATAATATAAAATGAAATAAAACAAGCTTAGTTGTATTTTTTTTTTTTACTGATTTATCTTGGTTTGGATTCTTGCTATCAGTTTTAACGATTGAATATAACTTTGAGATGAAGGAACAAAAAAAAAAAAAGGTTGGCTGTAAATTAGGTATTCGTACGTTAAGGATGCAAATGCCAAATCAATACTTCAAAATTTACTAAGTACTAAGCAATTTTGTAACAGTGATGTGTGGTGTTTTTGTCTACAGCAAAATTTTCCTTAAAATTGTTATTACGGGATAATAAGAAACAATCATCCCTGTTCAACCAATAGATATTGAATTTCACGTTTGCTGGCTATTATATCCTTACTCATACGATTTAATTAGAAAACATTTTTTTTGTGTGTGCGTATATTTGAATACAACATTATCAGACACAAAAGAAAATGGCACTCTCACATAAAATGCATTGGTAAATGTGGTCACAGTCTTTAGAGTCTCTCTCAATCAAAAACAAATTTCATCACTATTTTTAAAAGAGTCATGGTATAGTGATTTTGGTAATATGATTCATTATATTTATTTAATTAATTTTTTTTGGTTCGCCAGGTTAGTAGCATATCGGTTTCTGATAGAGTGATGGAAAGGTTGATTGATTATAGTTAGCAAATGAAAGTCACTTTAGTCTGGAATTAGCAACACTGTTCAAAAATTGACATATTTCTCACACACAGATACACCAAATGGACCATGCCAAAATGATATATTTATTGATACTTCGTAACCGAAAGACTGCATATTGTTTTGTGGAAAACAACTTTAAGTGCTAACAGGTGGAAATGTATTGATACTGAAAGTTTATACTTGCTCATTCCAATTACTTGAAACGAAACCAATGTCCACACGATTCTTCACAGATGAATATATACATAGCATTTGGCTTTCAAATTCACTTGCACTGTATTGCACTATATCACTAGGAGGAACCTATGAAACCTGCAGACGTTACAGTCTTCACGTTGCGCAGCCAGGCCGTTCGCCACGACCAGCGATTCTTCACCCTGAACTACAAATAAGTTCCACTACTTTTGCTGTATCCCTCCACGTATAATACGTTAACCGGTAAAAGAATCATCGCAGCTTAGTACCCACTCATTTTAACAAAGTATCAGAAATTAGTATGACTCGGAATGTAACTATTTCGTAACGGTTTGTTCATCCCAAGATATTGTTGAAGGCTTGAGTAAAAGTATTGTCCGAATCGAACTGAGATAGTAAAGTATGCCGACCGTATTCGAGTTCTATAATATGTTTCTATGGTTAAGTTACAGTGTAAGGAACATTCCCCCAAGTCTCAACTTATGAACCAGCGCTAATTTTATTTGTTGTTCAAATTCCTAGCATTGAAGTTTCATCATTTAAATGCAACAGGTACTTAGAGAAGAATTCTTGAGTTTGTTCTGAAGTGAGCTTGACAGAGGCAGGAAACACCCTAGCATCTAACTTGAAGGACCCACCAGTTGTTGTTCCACCGAATTCTCGTGTCGGAATCACTAATTACGAATCCTCGTGTTTACGTGTGAAGCACTCCGGGCACGGTGTTTGATTTCTGACCGTGCGAGAGCCAGATTGCCGGGTAAGAGAGGATGTAATTACGATACCTCACAACACGCCAGCCTCCAGCTGGACGGCGAAGGTTACGCCAGGGATAATGGCCCGTTGTCGTACAGCGTGGCGAGGCGCACCCACCACGTCCGTATGAAGACATTACAGACGCACAGTGCCGGGGTCAAGAGGTCACGGCGGGGTCGGTGGGTTCCCACAGCCTGGCCTGTCACTCCTCTACCAGCCCGCGTCGCACCTACAGCATGCATGCACCTCTTCTGTTGGCGATGTCTGAGCAGGGACCGGAGAAAAGAGAGACCGGAAATATTTATTTTTCAGATATTCCGAGTGACACAACATAATTTTCTTTCCTTTAGTAAAATACGTATTTAGAGTTACACCTTCTAAGATTAATAGAAAGACTTGATTTCGGCGAACATATAATATTTGAAATGAGAAAAAAATACTTTCCCGGCGTATTTTTGATACGAAATCTTCGCGGTTTCTCCGCCGGATAATATTATCAAAAGACAATCTTGGGCGGCTTGCTCTACGGATTTCGCCAGACTTCCAGTGCAGTTGTCACATACGTACAATGGACCTGATGACGGCGGCAGAAAAAGCCGCCGAAACCTTGTCTTTCGATAATATTATCCGGCGGAGAACCCGCGAAGATTTCGTATAATATTTGAAATTAAAGGCTTTTTGCTGGCTTCTTTGACCTAGGGATATGGATCGATGAGACATTATACCCCTCGCTAGCGATTCGTTTCTGACTATACTGTAACCAGAAAATTCAATTAGATGTTATATTCTTTGGCTTTTTATGTAATTTGAACCTAAGGCTTAATATGAGGAACACATACTAGCACGCAGCTTGTTGTTGCTTGTAAAAGACGATTTTTTCATTCTTTTAAAAAAAAATAAATGAAGGAGATGAAGAATATGTTTCCATCAAATAACCACTGGCTCTTACATTTTTTTTTTTTTTTTAACGCTCCTAAAGTTGCCATACTTTATTCTAAAGTCTAAAATATTGATATAAATTTAATCTGAAGCATATTGCCAAGGCTTAATTTTTTTGGCAGTTTCTTTGCAATATAGCAGCAATGTGCAATTTTGCGTAGCACAACTAGGCTTTGTAATTTTATGCTTTTTGCTACCGGCTGTAATCATTAACCAACTATTTGTATTTTAAACTTTAATAGCTATAAAAACATTACTTACGCAAGTGAAATAAAATTTTTTACTCGTACATTAGAGCTGGTTTGTACGTGGCGTGTTTGTGCAGTTCAGTACTGTTTGGTCCAGTCATGAATTAATCTTAAAATCGAATTCTGTTTCAAAAGACATTTTCTATTGCAGAAAATCTAAGTCTTTATTGACTGTACAAAAGAGTCTAATAATATCAGAACAGAAGAATTTCACTTATTAAATTAAGTAATAACACACTAATTACTTAGTTTAATGGTTGATTACAAACATTTAAACATCTTATTAGGCAAACTGTATGTTGGAAAAGATACTACTACTTTCTTCACTCCATCTTTATTGTATAGTGACAACTTTACCTCAGTACTGGAAAGATTTGTTTCAGCAAAAAGTCTCTCCAAATTTTTGTTCCCAGGAGGGAAAAATATCTTCAAACGTTGAGGAATTGCTACAAAGATACTACATTGTAAATTTTCTGATTCCTTTATAAACAACAGGTAAATCCTTTTTTTATTCAAACATTCCCATACTAACCGCCGGCATTTGGACACGGAAATGGCACTCATAGAAGAAGAAGAAGAATAATGGTATTAATAATTTTACAGGAAGCGTTAATTCATATTGTGTTTGACTTCAGAATGAAAATTATTACACCGGGATGGTGGTGTAACGGTTAGCGTTCTGGCCTCGCACTTGAGAGGACAGCGGTTCGAATCCCCGTCCGGGCATCCAGATTTGGGTTTTCCATGGTTTCCCAAATCACTCCACGAAAATGCCGGGATGCTTCCTTCAATTCCTTCCCATTCCTTGCCCCCCATTCTTTCCCGTCTCTAAAGACCTCGCTGTTAAGAGACGTTAAGCAATAAAAAAAAATCTATGATCCGTCAATATATTACTGTAGAAACGAGACTCTGTTTCTTTAGAAAGGTATGCATATTAATCTTATACCATCTGTAAGGAAAAGCCATAGTCAGCTATTAATTATCTTATACATATGTTTAAAGAGAAATATTTTAATCTGGAAAATAAAATAGCGTGAGTTGCAACGGGAAACTGTTGAGGAGACTGAAATTGTTTGATTTTTCCTAGATTCTGTATAACAGGCAGAAAGAGAAAAGCGTTTTCGTTTCGAGTAATTCAGATGCTTCCCATAAACAAAAGGAATCTAACTGCTCTGGGAGACATTTCAAAGGAAGTTGAAGACGGTGCAAGAAGCTACCATTAATAATATCGACGACACAGTGGAGTCAATATTAGCAAACAGGTCAAGAAATTTTCATGCAGGTCGTTTGCTCTTATTGAGAACTTCACATTACCATAAGGCATTTAAAATTTTTAATTCTGTTAATCCAGAATTAAATATTTTGCGGAAAAATTTTGTTCACTATTCAACTGTGGATGTAACTTTGAAACACAAGTGCAGATATGGTTGCCGATATAAAATCGGTTCAAAAGCCATACTTTGCTTCAGAGCCATCGCTTTACCGAACTGACTTGCATTAGCTTTAACTTAACTCGCAAATATATATATAAGTTTGGTATTAACCCAGAAGTTTGGTTTGATCTTTCGGAAGAAAGTATACTTTCCCCTTTACATAATCTAACCCGGTAATCCTACCGGGTAAATGGAACGTACAATTTCACTTGGATTACAGACCAAGGAAGCCTTCTGTCGCCAGAGGTGAATGTCGCGTTAAGGGCCTATGAAAATCCCCACCCAGTCAAGGATTAGAACCGGAGATTTGTCCATCTCCAGTCAGACAACTTTACCACAGAGTCACCAAGCCGCTCTTAAACTTGTGCTTAGATTTTATTATAGAGATTATGAAGTTGCTTAATCCTGGAACCAACCTCCCTATACATCTATATATGGTATATGCAGAATTATACTGTATTTGAAATTCGTTCAATTTTTTAGGAATTTTATTCATAACTGTCATCATTATTTATATACGAAAACTTTCCTACTGCTTTATATTCGGAATTAACTACTATTCTATGAGCATGATCGTCTCTTCTTGTTTCCCTACTACTAGTAATTATTTACAAGCATAACCATGAAGATTTCATCGTGAACGCAAACATTATACCACTCCTGAATTACATTTATATCATTTCTATAGTTCGGGTTGTCATGAACTTCTTATTCCAGACAAGGAAACTACAGAATGCTATCATCCTGTAAGTAATTTAAATTTCTGTTCATGCCTTGTTGAAACTGTGTTTAGGTATACTGTGATATTTTAATCCGAAACGCGAGTCCATTCCTGCAATCACACATTAAATTACGTAAAACTGTCTTAAATTCGTAACCACTCGGCGTGCTGCCAGGCATCGAACCCATGACCATTTGCTATACGTACTATTGTACTGTTTTGCTGTATTCAATAGTCTGTGGCTGCATATAACTGGGTCAACTTTGCAAATTACACAAAACGGATAAAAAAGCAGCCTTTAAAAGTAGTCCAGACACGTTGTTACCATGATTCACCCGAAAATATCATTCGATATCGGCAGGCGCCACACAAGATAAAGGACGCTAAACCGACGGGCGTGTTGTGAATGGCGTGACAAATGTTGACAGGCGAGTTCAATCTGCCCGTCTTTGTGCACTTGTGAATATATATGAGACCCGTCGCGAAATATTAAACACGGCTCCATCATCGACCTCGGCGCTGTGACAGGTATTATTCCAAACAAAATTTAATTAAACACTGCGGACATTTATAAGGACTGTAAGGGGTCCCGGCGTGGCTTTGTCGAGGACTGTGGGCGTTCTTCTCGCCCCCCCCCCCCCCCGCATTATGCTACCTTACACCCCCGCACTCGCAGGGCGTAAGAAGTATAGTGTAAACATTTTTCAGGTATCACTTTAAAAAGGCTAAAAAAATTTAAGGACTTACTGCATTTATGCGAAACTGATTCTAACAGAATAGCAGCACTGATTTCATCTATTAGGAAATTACAGAATTATATATGGCTGGCCATTTTAATTATTCCATTGTAGTAGGCTAACGTCATCATTATCGTTGGGGACCATCTCCAGTATACATGGTGTGGTTTACGATCGTTTTCCACTGTCTCCTATCCAGAAAAGTTTCTCTGTCCGTGATGTATTCCCAATTCCAACCTCTTTTCTCTACGTCCTCCTTCAGTTGGTCTGTCCATCTTCTTCTTGGTCTTCCCACTGGTCTTTTTCCCACTATCCTTTTTTTCAAATTAGTTTTTGGTAGTCTTGTACAAGTCATTCTCTTGACGTGACCAAACCACCGAAATCTTGATGACCTAAGTCTCTCTTCCATGGATTCCCTAAGCTCTAGGTTTGATCTAATCTCATCATTCTTTATGTGGTCAAGCCTAGATTTCTGGAGGGCCGTTACAAGAAACTTCATTTCACATGCTTGGATCTTGCTAAGGTCCCTTGATGTTAGTATGCATGTTTCCAAGGCATATGTGAGAATAGGAATGAGATATGATTTGTACAAGACAATTTTTGTTTTTCTGGGACCTTCCTGTCCCCTAGTAAGCCCCTCACGGTACTGTAGAAGTTGGCTCCTTTGGTTACTCTATTCATTATTTCTAACTCACTTCTACCGTTGTTAGCGATTATGCTCCCCAGGTAGCTGAATTGGTCAACAACTTCAACTTGGTGGTCTCGTATTTTATATGACAGTCTGTATTCTTTCGGCTTATTTTTAGTGCTACAGGCTGACGTATTCATCGTAATTTAGCTGCAGTTAATAGAGTGAACGTAGTACTTGATCCATGGGGTCTTTACAAGAAGTATATTTTGGCCTGTTAATATAATATTACTACAGTCTTGTTTAAGCACAGCCATGTTAAGAAATTCTTTTGATACGTTGGCTGCATTTCATCACTGCTAAGGAATATTTCTTTAAGATTAACTAACTGTCTGTTTGTGAAAACACACTGCCACTTAAACCTGTAAGACGAAGAAATTGCTACAACAGCAGTCTTGACGACAAAAGTTTTTGTCAATTACTTAATGCATGTTTTTATAAATTTATACATACATTTATACGAATCTTTTTCAGAATGTATGTGAATACCTAAGTCATTCCCCGTAAACAATAATCTCCGAAGATAGTACCATAGTGGAAAGGAGAAAGCAACAAACTAATAAATGCTCGTAAAGTTTATAATAATATTAACATTTCCCGCAGCTCCGCTTGAGTGACATTCACATTTCAAAGGAGTGCCATGTTAAGACATTACTTCCATTGCCCACAGCTTAATTTTTTTTAATAATTTTTTTTTTTTTTTTTTTTTTGAGTCCATATTACCAAATAACCATAGCTGTGTAGTTAACGACAATATTACCAGAATCCAAAGAATTATGTGTTTATTTTTGATAAAATGTGATCTTTGGTACCTATCCGTTCAGATTACTAACAAAGTATCATTGATTGCTCCACTCGTCGTTCACGTAGAGTCGTCATACCCCTGTTTATAAGTTAGCCTCTAATATTTCGTACTGTTAAAACCCCATACAAATCAACACTCAGGTTTTTGCGTGATGCGTGGACAAAGGAAACTCATTAAAAATGCCGTATTTTTAGGGATTTTATTCAGTGATGATTATTATGTCCAAAAGAAAACTGATAACAGCACAACACTATCATGAGAGATCCAACAGGAACTCAGTCAACCAGAAATATTCCCGCAATATTTAGTCGCCACCCACCAAACTCCTTTGGTAGAAACCTGGAGCCTGGAGTTACATGAAGAACACTGATAACACTGTTCCCTGACATTTCCACTGCCAACATACACAAACACCAACTTCAACTCATCCGCAAATAATAAGCTACATATAGAAGCAAATGAGACAGATAGCGTCAAAGAAAGCAAACATAGAATATCAAATAATACGCAATGAAGAAAAATAAAGTCTGCCGGTTTAGTGCTTAAGTTCGAGCATGGCATTCGGGAGGAACTGTGTTACACATCCCCGATACAGACATTGAAATTTATATGTCTCTACGTTTTCCAAAACTTCTGGAGGTGATTGCCGTAATGGTTCATTCTGTAGTCTATCACAGAATTTCTTGCTGTTCCTAGCTTACATTCTATCTTAGATTTTCATCAGAAAGAACTCAAACCTTAACAAATACCAAAAATAAGAAACATAAAAACTTACTCGGTGGAGCATAGCACATCGCACAAGTATGTACACAATTCGAAACGAGATATAAAGAATATTTGAGAACACTGATATACAAAAGATATATAATAATGTGATATTTTATATACCGAGCGTGGTTAACGCTCTGGCCTCGCATTCGGGAGGATGCCGGTTCGAAACCCCCTCCGGCCATCCAGATTTGGGTTTTACATGGTTTCCTCACATCACTCTTGGCGAATGCCGGGATGCTTCCTACAAAAGGCCAAGGCAGAATTCCTTCCAGTTTCTTGTCTCCAGTCCCATCCTGCCTCTAATGACCTCGACGTCGACGAGATGTAAAGCCATAAATAAAAAAATAAAAGATATTTTATACTTTACGTAGTTCATATTCTGTTTTGGTTTTTTGTTGCATCACTAATTTTTATTTTGGATTCGACGTTTAAATCTCAACCCAGCTCCTTCTACAGTCGTTTTTCCTGCTGAATCTGCTGCAGAAAGTTGATATTTTAACCTTCACAGTATGTGGGAAAATTTGAATCGATTTTTTTTTCTCAGCTGAGAGTTTGTACTGCTCTATAGATAGTATTAATTAGAATTAACATCTATATCAATTCATAAGGAAATGTAATGAAGCAATTATTAAAATTGTGAAAACAAAAGATTGATAAAACAGCTAAAAGTGTCTTTGAAAATATAGGAAAAAGCGTTTTTTAAAATTAAATTATATCACAAGATTATTTCTGTAAAAGTATAGTAGTATCTTTATGTTTTATTTTAGCTGCCGTCTCTCTGATACGTAAATCTTCGAAGCATAAACAATTATGTTATTATACTAATTGTCTATATCTGAATTGGAAGCATAATTATAAAAATCATCAGTTTGATAGCTCAAAATCTGTTCCACGGTGCCTATTAAAATTCTCGGAGTTTACTCTCATGAAAGAAAAATCTATGGAAAATATATTAATCTATTTTAAATCTTTAATCAGGCTCTTGTGTATTTTTCTTCTATTCGAACTGTAATCTTCACCAACTTGTGTCGATGGATGTATTTCAGTAACATGTCAGTGCGAGGTGGTTTGGGATACAGTCATAATCGTAAGTACTATATTAAGATCGTATACAACAGCAAAGTAACTCATCACAGATATTGATTTGACTTTAACCATGTTTTCAGTTAAATTATTTGAAACAAATAAAGTGAAATCTCGTATTGAAAAAAATACATTCCTCAAAAAAATGTTACTCTACCATGCAAAACTTCTATCATTAAATAGGAAATGTATTCTCTTCATAAATCTGCATACCAACATTGTCTCCTTTCTAGCTAACAAAACCCAACATCTTCCTCCGCAGATATTCTATGGAAGGCAGTATAGATAATCTAATTTTGCCATTTCACTATGACAATATTTTACTACTCTTTCATGTTCAGTGATTCCAAGATACTTATCTCAGTGTCGATAAATTGTCATGGTATTGGAGAAATGACTACAAAACCGTATTTATTGTTAGTTACCCAACTTGTTTCACTTGTAAAGTTGGATACAGATATCTTCACTCTATTCAGTTACTTAGCGTTATTCTTAGTTTCATACACGAAGGGTAAATTGAAACAATGCTGATTTTAATTCCTGATAGTACTGACTAATAAACAAATAATAACATTTCAAACTCTTCGTTAATTTTTTAAATTTGAGTCTTATGATTTACGTTGACACAAAAATCGCGATGCTAAATCTCACAGATTACTTGAGGAGAAGATTTGTTACTGGCTGTTAGTATTTAAGTTGAGGGAACATTTACTAAACCGGTATCTAGTTTACTTTAGAGACAATATAGGTTCTATCCTTTACGAATTCATTATCTATACTGACACAACCACTCTTATCCACTTGTATAATTTCTTCAACAGCTTGCAAATTATTTGCTCTCAGACTATTCCAGGTTTCCTCCTTTCTTACTTCAACATTGAAGTGTAAATTTCTTTTGTGATTACTTAGTTCTTATGGCAAATAACTTCTTAAAGTATTAAAATATCAGTGCTCCTGCTACCTTCTTAGCATGGATGCAACAGTTGGAAATTGATCAGTGAATGCTAACAACGTTCTTGTCCTTCTATATATCTTCTATACTAATATTATAAATGCAAATGTATTTCTGTCTGGCTGTTGGTTTGTCACGTTTCTTGGGCTATACGGCTAATCCGATTGTGATGAAATTTGACATAGAGATGCTATTTGTCATTAGGATGGACATAGGATACTTTTTTCTGTATGAATAAAACACATAATATTGAAAAATTACTGAATGGCGATTGACAGACGCATAGGATGTGTACGTCTCTGTAGTACCTTCCGGTATGGCGGTTTGGTAGCTTAGTGGTTAATGCGCTTGCTTATTGATGTTTCGAACGTGGTCTCTGCTTCAAATGCCGGTAGAAGAAAATATTTTAAAAAATTGTTTTTGACGGTCAGTTGTTCGGATTCCATGTTAAACTGTAGATATCACAAATTTATGGGTGCAATGCTTGACAAATCATAGGCGGTCTAACAATACCGTACGTGTACATTTTCTTAGGCTGTATTGATCACTCAGGCGTTGTTTCTCTCGCAGAAAGTGTGTGTTTGATCTGCACTAATGATATTATAAATGCCGAAGTAAGTCTCTGTCTTTTTATTACGTTTTAACGACTAAATGGCTATACCGATATTGTGACAAGGAAATACTTTGTGTCTGTAAGAAGGACACAGGACTTTTTTTTCGGTATGAATAACAGTTTTAGTCATGAAGTTTTGAGAACTTATTGAAAGGTGACAGAAAGACGGATGCGTGTGTTAGTCTTAATGTTATGTCGGTCGCTCGAGCTGTGCTTCTCCCGCAGTCTTTTAGTGTATAATTTGTTAATCAATTTCGTTTAGAGACAAAACTTATTATTTAGTATAGATGTCGATTCGCTCTGCACTGTAATATTACTTTGTGTCTGCCTGAAAGTTTCTTGCACCAGTTTACTTTGTCTTCTTTTTTGATATGCCTTGCGGGCGTAAACCTGGCCTAAGGTGTAGCTCTTGAAGAGCACTAGCAGCTAAAGTTATTAGAACTCAATAATGTGATGCTCGTGCTGATGAAAAAAGAAAAGACCAAACTGAAATAAAGTTGCCCTCAGTTAAGCCCTCACACATCCCTGCATCTTGGTTTGTTTTTCTGTTTTTAAATATGTTGGAAATTGATTCACTTCATGAGACAGGTTCAATGGTAGAGTGAAATAATGATGGCTTTCCTGTCATATTATGCCGACTCGGTGTTGTTTGGGACAAATCTTACGTTTCTAACAGCTTTCTAAATCCAATACTGGAAATGAAATTCTAAGTCCACACGTACGAAGTCGCGTGTAACAGCTAGTTTTATATAGTTATGTTAGTTACTTAGCCATACGATAAATAAATAAATAAAATCAATTGAGCCAGATAAACATTACGGGCTATGGAGCTATAATGGTATTGATTACTTTTCAATAATTAGAACTAAATTATGTGTTTATCTGGAACAAAATCTTCCTGTTTTAGATGGACAGACAGGGAACTCTGTTCTGTTGCACGGCACCCTCTGAATTTCAGTGTGCTGTGTAGAGTCCACGACCGACATTTTCTCTCGCAGACGGATGGACATTTTCCGGCACTGCCGCCGATCCATCATCGGAAGACGGATGCGGCGCCGTTTTCGGAACGCAAACTCGACATTAGCAGGCCTCTTGTGAGCGGGCGGAGCATTAACGGCGGTAAAAAGCTTCCTGAGGCCGCCGCGAGTTGTTTTGTGACGCGTCAACGAAAAACAAGGCCACAGGCTGACCCGCAACTCGGAATGCAATGCATCAACGAAATACTCACGAATACGTTTGTATCTCTAAATGCAGTTTGGCAGAAAACTTGAAGTACAGTTTGAATAGCGGAATTTCGTAATCGCTTAACCTGACGCCTAAGTGTATACGCATATGTTTATCAAGAATTTTTAAATTTTTGGACATCTACTAGTAGTATTAAATTAAATTACATTAAATTGCAATGGAGAACACGCACCGGTGGTAATTTCCCTAAACACCCATCTTCCCTTTTTCATGCACCCACCTACATTTCCCCTCTACAAATTTTAACTTTTAATTCTTTCAACGTTTTTGGTAAATTATTCATCATTTCCATTGATAACTTATTCCAATCCCTGACACCCTTACCTAAAAAAATAGAATCTTCCCACTCCCTTGTGCCTAAAATCCAGTGCCAGCTTGTGGTCATGGTCATCTTTTCCCTTTCATGCACTACTTATCATACCTACACCAATACCTTTCCATGTCTCATCACCAGTATACGCTTTGCACACTCCCATGACCCTCTTCATCCTCCTCCTGTATTGCAATTAATTCCATTCCAGCTCTTTTATCATATCTCTTACTGATTCCATTCTGCGATAATTTCCAGAAACATATCTAGCAGCCCTTTTTGCACCCTCTCCAACACCCTCTCGCATTTATTATCGTGAGGGATATAACTTTTTAACCATAATCCAGGAAAATAAAGTTAAAGTGTTATGGTATTTCATAAAATCTTACCCACAACCATATACGGTTATAACTGTAGTAATAAAAACCCTAAAATAAAAGCGTGTTGAATGAGATTTTAGTACTGTCAATGAATACGTTGATGTAGCACGTAATTTCTCCTAATACTATTTTACATAAATTAGTTTCAAACAGTCAACAATACATTCATTAAGCAGAAAATATTTTTATCGTTCTTTCAACGCGTTTTTATTATTTTATCACAGAATTATTGCACTAAAAGCTAGAGAAATTCACTTTGGAAGGGATCGTTGATGGTAAGAAGACCATTGTGGAGGTGAATGGATCAAAACAAGATCACGGGATTACTTCCTTAGCAAGCTCGCGGGGTAGCTGCAAATCGTTAAGGGTGGGAACACTTGTTTATGACCACTGGAATTAAAATGAGATATATAAAGAGGTCAATACGCTCAGAAATGAGCTCGTGCATTGATGTTGATTGCTGTACTACTCAGTGTTGATAACATCTCATAAACACAACAATTAAACAAAAACACTAATGTCTTGGCTAGCCATCGAAATACTCCAAACTTAAGTACGTTTTCTGTTGGAGTGCTATAGTTTCACGATTTACTTAGACAAATATCTAGAGTAGTTAATCTGAGTCTCCTTCTGTAATGCCCCTTCCCCCCGTCTTTCGCCTACTCTTTTCGTTTTTCTATACTTCCTGTTCTACATTTACTATAATTAAATTAATGTGCATTACGAGTTTATTCTTTACGAACCCACTTCTGTAGATTTAATGCATTAAGGAGGATTTTATTGGATAGTGAGGAAGTTTGTATTGCAATAAATATTCCTAATTTAAAAACACACATTTATACTATTTTAAAATTAGTTCTGTACTTCACGTATTAACATCGCAGGTTACTAACATAGAACAAGGCTAATATTATTAAACCTCTTTCTGAATGATGAGAACTTTTCTTCATTGTAAAATCATGTTTAGAAATGCCACGTTTTTTAAACACAACAGAAATGTACCCAAACATTTGTCAGCCTCGTTATGTGACTTACAATGTGTACGGGGCACCATGTGGCCGTATTCAAATATTTACAGCAAAAACTTGTACGGCTAGAGAGAGGGAGAGAGAATTAGAGTGTAAGAGAAAAATTAAATTGGCTGAATTTATGATACCAGTGTTGTCTTGCCACAGTCTTCTTCACGGCATCATGTCTGCAACCCGTCCCAACTACATCAGTGCAAATAATTTATATCACCACCAAAATTCCAACCGAAATTGAGACCGAGGACCTCCTTTAAAATCGAAATGATTTTAATGCTACCTCGTGTAACGGTACCCTCAATTAAACATCCAATAGTGCATATGTTCGATTCTTACATATTTGAATTCGTCGTTCTATCGCCTTTGCCTTATAGGCTGAGTGGTAGAATTTGCAGAGGTGTTGTTAGTCTACTATATTCTCCCCATGGGTATAATTTTGTTCCTCCAATATTTGCTGACGAGAGGCCTGTTAGTCCAACACTTGCATTTGAGCCTTCAAGGACTACTAATTACATAAAATGTTTGTGTTATAATAATGATTAATACTAAACATTCACTCCCTTCTCGATGTCATTTAATACATTTCTTATTCTAGTTCCAATTCTTGCTTAAAATTAAGTAGAAAGACAAAGTAAGAAATGAACGAGTTTTGGAAATGATTGGTGAGGAAAGAGGTTTGTGGAGGAAGCTTAAATAAAGAAAAGACAGGCTGGTAGGTCATATTTTGAGACATGCTCGATTAGTTAATTTGTTGGTGGACGGAACAGTCGAAGGTAAGAACTGTAGAGGAAGACAGAGATTAGAATATGTGAAGCAGATAATTGAGGACGTGGTTTACAAGGGGTATGTAGAGATGAAGAGGTTGTAACAAAATAGAAAGGGATGGAGGATTGCATCAAACCAGTCAAAAGACTGACGATAGAAAAAAAATCTTTACAGTCCTAATCCTTAGTATTCACAATTGTAAACCCCCCTTTTTTTTGGAAGACATCTTTTATTTTATATATTTAAACGAGCAATTCTTGTATTTATATAAATATATATTTTGGATCTCGGAAACGGCTATGACGATTTGGATGAAATTTCATATTTAGATACGTTTTGTTTTTTAAAATTGCCTAAATAGTTGTCTTCCATTCAAAAAGCCATTTGCACAAAATACGAACAATTTTTGCTGTTGGTATCTCGAAAGCAGCTGTAACGCCATCTCGTAGACGATTCAGGTGCCAGGGAGTCTACTAATATTTTCTCTTTGGTTTCAAGGAACTCATATACTAAAACGAACAATTCATATATACTAACTGACCAATGCGAATATTTCGCACAATATCATGATCAATCACCGAATGGTAATATAATAGTGAGGAAATTAGTAAATAAAGTATTTATTAATGAAAAGTATTTTATTTTGAAGAGTAGTAATAAATATCAATTTCACTGTAAGAAATCGTTAACATTAAATACTAAATAACTGTAAAATGCCGTTAGTATTAAATACTACATATTTAACTGTAAAACATTTCAAAAGTAAATATTTTAAAAAATATTGGCTTTGTCAGAAGTAATTTTTTACCAATCTTCTTTACTTTACATAACTTATCTGAAAACAATATTAGTAGTTGTAATGTTATCATCGTTGATCTTATGATCGTAATGAATCTATAAACTCGTGAAAAAGCCACAGGGTCTAATAAATATATTCCTGCGTATTGAATCGTCTGACCTTATTCTTTTTTTTTATATTCAAATTGTTTTCTTATCATTTATAAAAGCACGGTTGGTATAGTGAGGTTAATGGGGGTTAAGACCATAGTTCTATCGGAGTGATTTAATTTAGCACTGGTGATGTACTCGTTTAAGAGAATTACCATTAATCTTGTACCATTAATTAATCCCTGATTAGCATTAATATATCTATTTAACATAATAATAGCATTTTTCTTTAAAATAAATTTATGAGGTGGTAAACCAGACGATCTTGGAAATTGCTCTAGTGATTTGGATGAACAATTTTACCAAAAAAAAAAAAAAAAAAAAAAAAAAAAAAAATAGTTCTTGGATTTGGTATCTTGGAAACGGCTCTAAGCTCTTCTGGTAGGATTCAGGTACCATTAAGCCTGCTGATGTTAGTTAAACTTCTCTTTGCATACAACTGTGCACTTAGAAATGCCTATGATGCCTTCAAAAAAACCTTTAACTTTAATCAAACTTTACTAAAAATCTTGCCCATTGAACATAAATCGAAAGATGCCGAGTGAAGATCGGTCACCCAGATATTATTTCTTAATCAAACCTGTTGTAATGTCCCAGATGTAAAATCGCCATATTTCTCTGCCCTACTGACTAAATAAGAGTTATGTCAAACCACATCGGATCGAATCGGTATGGAGATATAGTTTTGAAGTGGCCGTTCCTTACGAAGGGGAAGACGTGACTTAAAACGTGTGTGCGGCCGGCGTTGACCCGCTGTGTGGCTGGTTGGCCGTGATTTCCCAGGAGCGCCGGTGAGCTGGGCGCTGATTGCAGGCACCTTCCCCTGGGAGTCGTGCTCGCTACGTGTTAGGCGGACCAGAACGACCTAAAAGGATTCGGCAACGTGTTAGACCGACCGTAACGACTTAAAAGGACTCAGATGGGGTAACAAGACGGGCCTCCAGGTCAGGGCGGGCGCTACTATGCACCAACGCGCTGAGAAGAAGCCGCTAAGTTTCCACTCCAAGTTCTCTCTGCAGGAACTGAAAAGTTAGGGTAGGAAGAATCAGAAGCTTGATACTCATCAACTACGGGTGATAAAATAAAGGATAATTTCTTTCGGTATAGCCTATATTACCACGTATTCGTAATCAGGAATAACAGAGCTTGGTCCATTAGAGTTTTGTTTCACTAGATCACACTAAATGAATGCTGGGATGGTTCCTTCAAAAGGCCCTGGCCAAATTCCCTCTCGTTCTTTGCTTGCAGTCCATTCTTACCTCTAACGACGTCGAGTCGACGAGGCGTAAAGCCAAAAGGTAAAAAAAAAAAATAGTCATTGGGGACTGCCAACAGAACAGAAAACTTAAAACTATGAATATTGTACGTGCAACTCGTCATACATATAGCAGCAGGTATACTAAATAATAATAATAATACCGTATGGTTGAAACGATCTGGTGACAGTGTTTCTGTTGGCTGCGCATTTCGCCCCTGTATTAGCCACCTTAACCTAATCCGGTGATGCTACCAGGTACAGAGGACCTACAGTATAAAGTGGAATCGGAACCGCGAAAGCGTTCTGGCTTACTTTACATTACACAACAAGCTGGGCCAAAGGTGAAGGTCGGATTAAGGGACTATGAAAATCATTGCCGAGACCTTTCGTTCCCCAGTCAGACGCCATAACCGTTGAGCCACCAGATCGATACAGATATACTGTTAACATTATCTTGTTTTTGACGCAAATTCATAAGATTTTGCATATCCAAAATCGCCTAAAGAAGTATTCACCTCAAAAAATAAAAATCTAACTTGGTCCACAACCCGAAGGTTGGTCGAATCTTCCCGAAGGAGATGTACCAAGCTATTGTGTCAGAGGCAGGAAGGCCAATTCCTTTTCTCAGAGACCTACAGTTTAACGTGGCATCAGAAACACGCAACGTCCCGACGTAGCTCGTATAATCAAATACAACTCAAAAAAATTCCTGTTCACCAAGGGATTTCAACAGAGAAAAACTTTCGGAAGTGAGCGCCTTAACCGCTGAACTACCAGCCCGCCTTGTTTTGAAGTATCATGTGCTAAGTACTATCAAAATCGGAGAAAATCTGTGGAACCACTAGGACTCCAAGATCTTTTGCCGTTTCACAAAAATGTAATTATGTTCCCTTGAAATTTTATTTTTTGGATATATGATACGAAATTGTAGCCTATCAGTTTTGCACTGGCAAGAACGATAGCCCGGGATTTGTTTTTAGTATAAGTCTCTTTACTATAATAATTGTTTTGTTTTCAAATACTATTCCGATCTGTTATAATTAGCCCTTCCACAATTTTCTTCAAGCTTAACTTATGAATGATGCGCTATTATTGGTCGTGGCCCATTTCCTATCGCTTTCTTGTCACGTCCTTCAACAATTTCAACGTGCATATACTGAAAAGCAACAACACGTCAGCTTTGAATATGAATTATTCGTACTAAAATGCAAAACTGGATGTTTTATGGATCATATCACATTTATTAGTGACTTGTTAACTTCTTTGTATTTTCTAACTATGTAACTAATATTAATGTAATCAGTGACTGTCAGCTATATTTTATTTTTAAAACACATACTGAACCGTCTCCGATGTGTCATTAGGTGTTATCAGTTATGGTGGACAGCTCGGATCAAAATATATTGCATACTAACATTTTCTTACCTCAACACAAATAAAATAGATTGCAAACAGTGATAATATTCTTGTGACAATGAATTGTGATTTTAATACTGTTGCGGCAGATACTTCAGACAGAAATTCTTCTTCGTAAAGTAATGTACAAACCATTGGCAAGAAAAATGCCTCTGGCAGTCTGATACGTGGATTTCTATTCATACACCACCGTCCCGGCTGGCCAACGCTTGAGTTAAGAGGTCATGCTGTAAGAGAAGCCGGGAAGGAGATAGAAAGCTCCTCGCTCCACTTTTATAACCACTGAATTCAACTGGGGTGTTTTCAACTAATATTTCATATTACAGCTAATATTATTAGTTTCATTGGATGATTGTGTGTGAGTAAATTAAATTTGTGTTGCAAGTGAGAAAAAAAATTGGAGAACTTGAAACCACATGCCATCTTACACAGGACTACTCTTCTGAAATAACGAAGAATACTACAACGTTTAACGTCCGTTCCAGTCAGAAGTATTAATGATCATCAAAAATGTCATATGCTCCCATTCCATTTGCTCTGTGGAGGTATTTAGTAAATAAGATGGTGCATCACCATCTCGCCTATCCTGCTTGTTAAGTGCTAAATGATTTAGAATTATTTATCGCAGATGCTCTAAAAATCTCACTTTATGTCGAGCTCTGATTACAGAGTATTAGCGACTCCGCTAACTGGTCTATCTTGCTTTTGCATCACTAGGTTTGAAATAGTTATAACAGTTGTTTACTGAACACCACAATATTAAGCATCGCTCTCATAAGATTTTGTCTTCCACTCATTTTGTGCCATTTCTGCTATGTTAGCTAGCAGCGTGGCATCTTTTACATTGTATGGAGAACGCCATTTTGTTGCTGTGTACATAAAATCAGCAACCAACATATTAAACAATCCAATATTTATCACTCCGTGGTAACGGTCGAACGCTGATTCTATTGTTATTGAAATCAACAATATTCCCTTGCATAAAGTTATATGTCAGAAAAAAAATACAGGATTGTGTTGATGACTTGACCAACCAAGAAATGAGTTCCCACAAAGGATTCAACCGGATAGAATATCTTCTAGGATAAATCATTTTCCGGAAATGCTTGTGCAACATTTTGTGGTTGAGCTGATACATTCTGTTGCTGGGGAACTAAAACACTTAAGATGCGGATTGAAATCGCCAGTAGTGGAGACTAATAGCAACAAATGACGTACAATGTGGTGCTATTTCTCTCTGTATTCATACAATGATATCTTTTATTTATGGCTGTATGCCTCGTCAGCATCGAAGTCATTAGAAGTCACGAAAGGATTGGGGCAGTGGTTCCCAATCAGTTGTACGCGTTTCACCAGGGATACGAGAGTTTACTAATTTCTGACTAAGGTAATCACTAAGATAATTGGAAAGTAACGCAGTTACGCAAACAGAACTATTGCCAAAATATTGAGTGTGTATGAAAGATATTACTGTTATAATATAAGAGTATTTATTATTTCATCTATAAGGGATACACAAGATTGACCTCTTTCTTGAAAAGGTACTTGGGAAAAACTTTTTTTTTTTTTTACTTATGGTTTTACGCCTCGTCGACGTCGAGGTAATTAGAGGCGGGGTGGGATTTGGGACAAGGAACGGGAAGAAATTTGGCCGTGACCTTTTTGAAGGAAGCATCCCGGCATTCGCCTGGAGTGATTTGAGGAAACCATGGAAAACCCAAATCTGGATGCCCGGACGGGGATTCCAACCGGCGTCCCCGCGAATGCGAGGCCAGAGCGTCAACCGCTCACCCACCACGGTCGGTAGGAAAAAATGATTGGGAACCACTGGGTTAGGTTAAAGAACTGGAAGGAATTCGGCCAGGATAGCACCCGGGGATTCACCTGATTTCTGGCAACGATTGAAAACCAAAATCTACATGGCCGGACAGTGATTTGTACCTTAGCGTAACTAAGACAGTTTTCATCGTCAGTTTCCAATAATTTAATAATGTTTGAGAAATGGATCTGAGCGAGAATTATTTCACTGTTTGCGTTGATAAATGATCAGTGGGATTTTCTGTCAGCACACGAAACGTCGAAAGTCGACCACTGTCCGCTCTGTCCTTGAAGGGTTTGTGATTGCTTTATCCCCCTTCACTCGCCCCAACCCTTCAGAGCCCCGTGATGACAAATCAACATGGCGGGGTCAGACTTAAGCCCCCGTGAAATGAGTGCCTTCCATTATTGATGACGACCCAGGCGGGCTGACAAACAGATCCCCCGAGCTGGCCCCGCGTAACTCGACCAGCACCACACAGCGTCATCAATTATGCAACACAGGGCCAAAGGGCTCCGCTGATTAATTGGCTATAATCATGACGGGAAGTATTGCAATTTTTAATTTTTAACGGCCGTCGCTTAGCCCGCAAATTCAAACTTATCCCCCAAATATTGCTTCATGCATCAACGGTCACGTGATGTGTTCGCGGTGGTAATCCTAAATGATTTGGAAATGAACCTGTTGGAAATTCATTGGACGGACACAGTTTCGAAAGCATGTCTATTACAGTCTCATTGGGAAATATATTCTTTCAGGGTTCCTCTTCCTATACACAAAAAAGTCATTAGCATGCTGCAAAATAGATGTAAATAATATTGCTATAATATATGGTGTAGATTAGGGGAAGTGGTGGTATTATGGAACACTTTTCCGTTTAAAGCAATATACTGAATTTAAAATGCGGCTGTTCCATAAAAAATGTCAACTCTTTTAGTTTATATATCTGTTATAAAGGATCAATAATATTTGTGATGAATAATAAATGTTTTCAATAATTTCATTAGATTTTTTAACTTGCTGTAAATTATGAGCGTTTTGAAATGGAGTGGTAATATGAAACAGATTTAAAATAAATTGTAAAACAAACATTGTCAGTTTACATTTTTATTAGTGAAATTATTAAATTATATTTTGACCTTACCTGGTAGAAAATCACAATTTACAGTGTAATCTTGTAGTAAAGTTGAAAGAATGCAGAGGTCCGAAACATCGTTGTTTTTATGAGCTATAAACCACAATTACATTTTACCGTTCATAGTTCTTCGTGAGAAAAAGTCGCTGTAGTATAGTGTAGTATGAAGTGGAAGGTAGAGGATGGTCACATGATTATCTTTTGATTTAATTATGACAAAACAAAAGAGGGGTTGTAATATAGAACAGCCTGTTTCATATTACCACTCAACGCCATTTTCGAAACTAATCAATGAAACTAGACTTCTGATAAACAATTTCAAGGAACTAAAATTATCATTCGTAGGTTTAATTCTATTACTAAATCGTAAAGTAGAAACCGTATGCTGATTTGTACGTAAAGGTAGCAGAAAAAATACTTGAATCTAACCTTACAAAAACTTTTGGAGGTTGTAAAACGAAGTGGGTCTACTCACGGCCATAAAACATTGTGATACTGATCTCTGCTGCCTCTAATGAAGGAAACAGAACTTTAGGATTGCCATAACTGAAGCTGCTACCAGATGGCATTAGTAGTCTGCAAATACTATGGTGTTTCATATTACAACCCTGTTTCATATTACCACCACCTCCCCTATATGTGAAATTGTACCCTATCTTGAAGTTTTTTTTAAAAAAAATTCAACCTTGGTACTTATTGATTACCAGAGGACTGGAAAGGTGCATTAGTAGTACTGATCCTTAAAGGAGAGGTGACAAACAGGGTCAAAAATTATAGGCCAATCAATTAAACATCAATGGTAAGTAAACTAATGGAAAAATTGGTATGCAAATACATCAGAAAAGTCTCTGAGGTAAGTGGTTTTCAAGTTACAACATGGCTTTAGGGAAGGAAAAAAAGTAATAACAAATAACAAAAGTTTTGCTTCAAAAACAGTTTCCTAATGTTTTACTGTCACTCTGTTCTTGCCTACTTCAGTTTCAAAATCTCAAGTGAACCGTCGTTTGTAATTCCTCGAATATAAATTATTTCCCTCGTTTAATTTTAGTTTACAAATATCCCCAAAATAACTGTTTCATTATTATTTTTTTTGGCATTTTATATTAATACTTCTTATTGAGAAGTATTAATGGGATTCAAACTGGGATAGAAATCACAGTTCTTTAGCATGTGCCTGAAAGTCAAATCAGTTTTTCTTAAATACTCTAACCTAATGCTAGTACTATACGTTGAGACAGTCTGAATAACTGAATGACACAAAATTAGATTAACCTTAAAAAAAAAAAAAAAAAAAAAAAAAAAAAAAAAAAAAACAACAACAACAACATAGTCTTCTGGGTGAATGTTATTCATTTAGCCCATTCGTGAGGACACAAGGTCCTAATCCCCAACAGGTCATCCAAATTACTCCAGGAGATAGCTAGGACGGTCCTCCAAAATTCTATGGCCGAATTACTTCCCGTTCCTTTACCACCATCCAGTGTTGGCTATAATGACCCCAACGTCAACGGGGCTTTAAGCTCCTAAAAATTAACAACCCGCTTATATAATAGGAGGGACATCTTAACTATCTTATATAATGAATACCTACTTTAACATCACAGCGCGAATTATTCGAATGCCTGCAAGTAAATGGCTCTATTAATTTGTAATCGATAAGTAAATATCGATATGTTTCGAGATGTGCGATATCGCAGGCGCGATGTAGAATATCGCGAGAGTTTCGGTTGTACAGTAGCGGGAAGGAGTTGCAATATGGCAGAAGTATGAGTGGTTGTAATAGTAGCCCGGGAGCGAGTATATGTTCGCGACTGGTGTGCCCGGAAGACACAGTTAATGAATAAATTTAATAACAATAGTAAGAGTGTGGAGAACAGATACAGTGTTGGAGAAGTGGCCGGAGGTGAGAGTATATACGGGCCGCGTGTGTCCAAGAAAGACGTTAGTATTGAAGAATTTAATATGAATAACAATCCGGTATTACCGCATCGTAAGTAACGGAACATTCTAATGTAAACTGTGTGGATAAAGAAGAGGTATATTGTGTCATAGTGGACAGAGCCACGTGAGTGAAATGACTTTCAAATTATGACATTGTTTGGTCAGTAATAACGAGCTACAGAACTGTGCTTTAATAACTGTTTTTTGTGAACTTGTGTTGAGGTGGTGACTCACTTTAATCACTTGTCTTACCGAACTTGTATCATCGGAGAAGCCCTTAGGTTGTTGCTTCGATCCAGTTCAGCCGCCGTTTCTGCAGACTTATACACGTCCGTTTTAGCAACTTATAGTCGGAGGTTGTCTTGACGTGGTAAGAAATTCCAAACGTAATAAGACAAAGTATAAGTTGGGGCTTTTCAGCTCTGCCACCTGAAACCGTGGAGCATCTGAACAGACAATTGAATATATTATTACACAGTGCCACTTAAGAAGATACGAGACAAATAGATTTATTTGATGCTACACCAATGCCAGAAGAAATGCTCAGCAGGTTGTGTATAGATACGAGGTGTGTACAAAAAGAAACCGAACTTCTGCTCTAATTGCTTTATTGTTCATGATACTAACTTTTACTGTCCCCTTCAAAGTACTGTCCTTCACTATCAATACACCGTTGCCAGCATTTTTTCAAGTTTTGGAACGCCTCCTGGAATGCAATTTCCCCGATGGCGCGCAGTTCTCTCGTCGCATTGTCTTGAGTTTCTTCTATGGTCTGGAAACGACGTCCTTTCAAAGTGTTTTTCAGTTTTGAGAAGAGAAAACAGTCAGCTGGAGCCAAGTTCTTGAGAATAGGGTGGCTGAGGCACAACGGGAGTGCGATGTTTTGCCAGATAATTCGTGACAAACAATGATGCGTGAGCGGGTGCATTGTCATGGTGCAACATCCACGACTGATTCTCCCACAGTTCAGGCCTTTTCCTGCGCACAGCATCTCTCAATCGTGTCAGAATTTTCTGGTAGACTTCCTTGTTTACCGCTTGACCACGTGGTACAAATTCATGGTGCACAACTCCTTTGCAATCAAAAAACACCACCATCATCACCTTGATGTTCGACTGACTCATCCGCGCTTACTTTGGTCGAGGAGATCCTTTCCCCACCCATTCTGAATACTGCCTCTTCGTTTCCACATCGTACTCATAAACCTATGTTTTATCGCCTGTAATGATGTTCTGGAGGAAGTTTTCGTCCTCTTTTGCTTTTTCAAGCAACTCCTTAGAGATCCTAGCTCGATTCTCCTTCTGCTCGTCCATCAATAAGCGCGGCACTAGTTTTGCAGTAACACGATGCATTCCAAGTTTTTCTCTCAGGATGTGATTGCAAGAGCCTACACTTATGGCAACTTCTTCAGCAACCTCAAGGACAGTCGAACGGCGATTTTCACGAATCAAAGTGCAAACCCTCTCAACATGGTTGTCATCTGTTGATGTGGAGACTGGACCAGATTTTGGATCGTTGGTAACCGAACTCCTGCCATCCTCAAAGCGCTTAAACCATTCATAACACTGTGTCCGGCTCATCCAGTCATCCCAGTATGCTTGTTTAAGCATTTGAAGTGTCTCGGTAAAAGTTTTTCCATATTTCACACAGATGCGTTGATACTCCAATTCCTTCATTCTCGCTTTCTCACAAACCCGACGAGCACTCTGCGCACGACCTCACTCAACGGGCTGTCACTCGTAAACTGATGCAGCGACCGTAGTGCGACAAGAGGCAATCTCTTGCCGAGCGATGTCACTAGTCTGCACGGTAGTCAGAGAATTTTATCTGCAGCTGTTGGCGTGCTATTTATTTAGTTCGGTTTTTTGTTGCACACACCTCGTATGTGACTGACGAATTTGCTGTGTCAGTTATTTGTCATATATATTGCTTAAATTTCTTCAATTAACTGCTACCTTTATACAAATTATTGCTATGCAACCCGATAAATGAAAATTATGGTAATAGCCACATTTTTAGGGGCCGCATATCCCAGACGACAGACGTGAGAGCGCACGATAATTTCGCAGCTGTTAGATGTATTACGTTGTGTGTTTACTTGACGGACGGTGGTGTACACACACCATTACGTGCCATCTGCAGATTGTGGCGCTGTGCGTGGGGTAGGCTGAACCCCAGCTCATTACTCGGAGACGCAGGTGCGTGTGCGGATAAACCTGAGCTTAGGGCAGCGCCAAGCTGCACAGTGCGGTAAGCAGCGGCTGGGGGACGAAAAATCCGGAGTGAGGGCAACAGCTCTTATTTAATTAGAGGAGAGATCTTCTTTGTGCCCGGGGGCCACCTTCCACGGGCGGGAAAGCAGCTTTAAGCTACTTTCCCCGAGATGTCCGTAATTGTTGCTTATTACCAGAAACAAAAAAGGTTTTAGCTAAAGGGTTTAATCCAGAACAAATTTACAAACGAGTCCGATAAATGAGGTGAGAAATAAACTTAGTTCCTTGCATTCGGTGGAAGGAAAGTTTTGGAAACAACAAATAATTAATGAGTGGTGGAAGTCAGTGTTTTAATCTACAATATAATTTCCGAAACTCTCTCACTCACTCACCTTGACAGCTATTGGCTGGAGAACGGTGTCACGTGTTAGCCTTGTAACCTTCTGACCTCATTACCTGATTTAAAATTATAATTAATGTTATTATTTTATTGAATGATCATGAAAGGTAGAACTTGCGTGAATGCTTTGTATGAGAAATCACAAATGGTTTTATTTCAATTACTGACATGACATATATAACAAAATTGGTTAAAATTAATCAGTTGTCCTTTTCCGGGCGCCAGAGTATTTTATATAAAATACACAAAATTAAACAGTAAACAAATTCAACATTTTGATTGTTCACTTCTGAAAGAAATATTTGCTCCGGGCTATGAGAGCTCTTATCTGCAGGGTCGTAGCTGGGCAATGCTATGAACTTGCACTTGTAGCTGGCACAATGTCCTTCATATGGCGATATATAATTACCGAATTTTGATGTCGGCCACACACACTGGATGAAGTTTTCTGCTCTGCTACGGAATAGTGTGGCACAGTTCTTCAGAACATCTTTTGCATGAGCACCTACGCTCAAACAAAGTGGCTGATATCCCGTTCCAGGCAGCACATTCTCATTAACGCACAGACAGTCCACATCGACCGATCGTGAATGCCGACCAGCACTGAATGTTCCTCCGTGCCACATGAAAACAGAAAATTCCTCTTCGTCACTCTGTAAATCTACCTGGCGAGCACAATACAATACTCCCCTCTCCCAGCGTCGCATCACCCCAGCAAAACTCGCTCGCCAGTTCTTGGAACCTGGCCAGCTGACATTCCTGACCAGCCGCTTAGCACCCACAAGCTAACTAAATTTTTTCTCCATTAAAAATAAATAAACATTTAGTTTATTAATGTAACTAACGGTCACAAGATGCGTTCGTTACAGCCTTCGTTCGCAAAGCAACAGCTATCAGAAATATTATTAGAAGAAATTCGAGGTTATATCCATAATGTAATACCTAAGCAGCTGATAGCAAATTAATTATCACAATACATTCATTAAGTTTAGTTTTCATAACATTTCATAGTTAAAAAAAATATCGATAATCTTTACGGCTAAAAAAACGTGGAACCTATTTTCAGTAACATGTTGTTAATGAAAGCAACGTTAAAAAAAAAACTTAAATTATTTACCGTCTCTGCTGTTACCACGAATGCCAATTGTCACTTCGGTCCACGCTAAATTTCGATTTAATTAAAACTTTCGATAATGTTGTTGTTTGACCACAGTTTATACATTACGATTTATTTGCTTTTTCGTATTTTACTGACCACCTTCGTTAATGGTCTTTGTATATGTTCGCTGTATGTGAGTTATTAGGCTGTTTAAAGTGGACATCAGACGAAATATGTTAACGAATCGAGTATTATGGCAATTCATTTCTTCGAAGTTGTTCAACTGTTTAATAATCTCGAACCTGTATTAAGTTCTCTGGCCGTTACAGACACTATGGCGAAAGATTATAATATGAATGCATAGCCTCAATAAATAATAAAAAGAATAACGTAATGCTTTTGAAGCAAACAGGAAATCTTCAAATTTCGTAGAGTGAACTTTAAGAGTCAAATACAAGTCAAGTTTTTATTTCAGCAAGTTCGATTCTACGACCTTTTAAACAATTTTACCATAGCGTGATCGTCCCTGTCCGAGTTTAATAACTACGCCTATTAATACTTTTGAGTTTTTCAATCTCAAGAAATTTTATTCAACCTAAGAATGAAACACAGGTCAAGTTCGTCTTTGATCAGGTCATAATCTTTGTCGCTAAAACGGGTACTATTCTAGACCAGTAACGATACGCAAAAAACGGTCACGGGCTTACACTAGTGTGTAATAAAAACGTCTTGAGAAAAAGTTTTCAATGGTTACTATTTTACACACAGCGAAGTAAAGACATCATTTTTTTAATCTATATAGTGTAAAATAAAGTATCGGCCACAGCTGTTTGTCCGTAACACAGCATTAATCACCAGAACCCAGCGGCTTGGTTAAGGCGCCTAACTGGAGATTGAAAGGTGCACGGTTCGACTCCCTGTCTCGGCAGGCTGTTTCAAAGACCCCTACCTCGGCCTGTACCCTTGGCACGGTTTGCAGTGTAATGTGAAGTGCGCCAGAAAACTTCTGTGGTTAGGATTCCACGTTAAACTATAGGCTACTTTACTCGGCAGGATTACCAAGTTAGGCTAGGCCGATAGTATACTGGCGGATTGTGCAGCTGATAAGAAACCCTGTCACCAGGTCGTTACGACCAAATGAATTTACTTTATCTCGAGAACTCCGCCGTATCATATATCTCCCTGTTAAAGATACCTCGCGATAATTGTGTTTGCTATTTAAATTTAAATTAGGAATTAGTCGTGGAACTTAAAGGTGTTTTTTTTATTTAATTAATTATGCTCATAAAGATAAATTATTTCGTTATCTCCAGTGATTTTACGTAAATAAAAATTACCTTGTTAGCATACAATTTGCGTCTGTAATATTAGAGTTATCAGATGATTTGAAACAGACGCTATTGCACGCTGCTTCAGCTGGTTCATGGAGGGCATAAACAGCAAGGAGGAATGCACTGCGGGTGCAGACTTCCGCGGTTATTGTCGATGTTATCTTGGTTGTCCGGGTTGAACCGCCTTAATTTACAGAAACCTAACGTTTCGGTCATCGTTTTGTGGTTTCTTCAGAGGATTGTCATTGGTGGAACTGCTGCCAACTATATATAGCTCCCGAAGAGCGCACTAACCGTTCGGAGTGACGTCACTCAAGCTACCACCGCCAGCGTGACCGGTCCGATGGTGGCCTGCGTCATGCGTTTTCCTAATCAAGCATCACCATATTTGGTCAAGTTGTAGCCCGCCGTCAGTGTTCATATAATCTGGTCTTTTTTTGATTTCCAACGCTTCTCTGACAGCCCTGAATCAATACACTACTGTCGCTGAATAAAATTGCGTGCCCACTGCGTACACTGCATTATTTTTTGTAACAGTCAATAATTTCATATTCGTTAATAAATAATATGTCAATGTTTTATTCAAATTAAATGGTGATTTGATCCTTTAACTCGTACAAAATTACCATGTATAATGTCGCTTAGTAATGAAATAAATTTTGAAACAAGATGAAAACAAAATACAAGTCTCAGGACGAAGAAGACCCATCAATGAGTGTACCTGCTCATTCTTTGGGATTCAAAGGTAAGTGAAATATAAGAAAAGGCGTTTCTGTATGTGTCGTGTACGCTCTATTAAGCTTCGTAACTTTTTAAAAATGTATATCAGCTCGATTTCTAACCGTATGCAATTTTTCGGTAAAACCATCGATTTCATTTTATTTACGTCTAAATAAGTAATATAAACGAGAAATAATTGTTTCAGTTTTACAAGTTAATTCATTTAATTCAGAATAAATTTATATATATTTTTCGTTAAAATGCGATTTTCATAAAACTTAATTTTTACGTGTTAATACAAATTTTACCCGCTGTCATAACAGTTGGAGCGGATTCGGTCAATGCTTCGTTATGAAGATCATACATTTGGCCACATCTGACAAAACAGAAATTAAAACTATCATCAGAATTCCTTTATATTCACAAAATAATAATTTATTTGCTGACACGTTATTTAAAGTCGGAATTGGAAAGAATTATGGCTAGTCGTACTTTTCAAATATCAAAGTTCTCCTGTAATAAGCCGAAATAGGTTTCTATTTAAGAATGAGCTAACGAGCCAGAGAGTAAGGATAGTGCTCGCTTGAACTCCGCTCCAGGTTTCATTACGGTTTCATGATTTGACTAGTGCCGAGATGGTTCAATGAGAAGGTCTGGCCTATCACCAGTGCCCAAGTCACTTGATTTTTTAAAATTGAATTCAATTATTAATAATGCCGGAATGAACCATTCCGTTTCAGATTTAGGTGAATACTCACTTGCCTTTTTTTGCTTATTACTTTACGCCTCGTTGACGACGAGGTAATTAGAGGCGGGAAAGAATTGGGGACAAGGAACTGGAAGGAATTCGGTCATGGAATTTTAAAGGAAGCATCCCGGCATTCACCTGGAGTGATTTGGGGAACCCATGGATAACCCAAATCTCGATGCCCGGACGGGAGTCGAACCGCCGTCCTCCCGAAAGCGAGGCTCAGAATAACATTCCATAAGGTTTTATCAGAAGACTTGGCATTATTATTGTACAAACTGTTTCTGTTGGCATTTCATATCTTCTTCTAGGTTGATCGCTTATTCTGATTCGTATTTCTTTTCTGGCTCTGATTTTTTGACAATATTTTACAACATGAATGAGCGCTCTTCTGGTAACTAAGAGTCTCCGTTTATTACTCAGTTACGACCAAGAATAATTACTTTTTTTTTTAGTATAACAGAAGTTCATCATTCATGTCGTCTTTTTGAACATGTGTATGTGAACATTGAAGAAGGAGTCGTCTATAATCAGAGGATGTGCAGAGCAGAGGAAACATAATAAGTGAATAAGATTCTTGAGATATGGCGTGCACGATGTCCCAGCAGCGCTTTCTTTAGAGTGACCGGACAGGTCACTGTCACGCCATACTCGTTCGTTGTAGAGTGAAAACGTGCAAGTACGTACCGGTATGCCTATTCGACATCAAGGGCTACAACATCTGCATAAGAGTTCAAATGTCATTCGGGAGGACGGCGGTTCGAATCCCCGTCCGGGCATCCAGATTTGGGTTTTCCATGGTTTCCCAAATCACTCCAGGCAAATGTCGAGATGCTTCCTTCAAAAAGCCATGGCCGAATTCCTTCCCATTCCTTGGCCCCCATCCTTTCCCGTCTCTAAAGACCTCGCTGTTAGAGAGACGTTAAGCAGATAAAAAAAAAAGTTCAAATGTGGCAGTAGTATTGGTCTCCGGGAAACTGGATTGTCACGCCGTGGCATAGTGGCTCGTACAAGGCACGCTGTTGCGATAGTGGATACAGTGGACAGAATAGTGCTGTACACACGATCGGGAGATGGACCACAAAATGTAACAATAGCGTTTGTTGACCGCCATCTTGTCCACATGGCCGTAACCGACATAACAGCTTCGTCTACAGAGTTGGTTCAACGTTGGAGCACTGCAACGGGAATCGACCTGTCGTATTCTAGAGGGTGGACCGGTGGCAAGAATTCCATTCCGTCGTCTTCGATTGACCAGAAACCAGGAACAACTGAGATTTTAATTGGCACGGGAAGGCAGTCACTGACGTACTGAGTGTTGAAATGGTGTTTTCGGGCGAGTTCCGCTTCAACATGACCTACTGTAATGGTTGCGTATGTTTTGGATGCAACCGTGATGAACGCAATCTGGCAGGTTGCTTTGTTGAGCGGCATAACGGACAAACCCACAGTATGATGATTTGGGGTGGCATTGGCTATAATAGGTATCTTGCCTCCTTTGTATTAAAGGCAATCCGAGTAAAAAATGATACATTCTGGGGTGGGTGGGGGGTGGCGGAGGATTTAGTGTCAAAGGCATTGCACCACTTGCAAGCAACTGTAAGTGACCATATTTCTTCGGGATAATGCCCGATCAAATCTCACCACGAATGAACAAGCCTTCTTCAGAGAACGACAGGTACCACTGCTTCCCAGGCCCGCAAGCTCAGCCACTGAACACGTCTGTGATAAGGTCGGCCGTCAATTCGTTCGTTCTAGTCCTCCCGCAACCATTGTCGATGCTTTGTGGACGCAACTACAATCCGCGTGGCATTGTGTTCCTCAGCAGAATATCCATACTCCGATTGATTCCATGCCCCTATGTGATTGCATCACATGGTGGCCTAACACCGTACTAAATACTCACGGTCAAAGTACATGTGCAGTTCTGTAAGTCTAATCGTTTGCGTATTGTCGTGTCCCTAACCGGTGGAATAAATTTAATTATAATAATATGTCTCCATCTTGGTGTTGCAGTTTTCACAATCAATAGTGTAATTTTAAATTCTGATTACTACATGCACTCCGTACGGTATAATCCGATTGAAAGCCCCCATTGACATTACACCTCTGCGTTTTCTACATCCGACAGGTACTATAGTATAGTGTAATGACCGCACCCTTGGTTCAAAAAATGAATATACTATCAAAACCGGTCTTCCGGTTTGCGCCTACCTTTAACTGTCGTCATAAGTAAATTGCACAAGTACTTAGAAGGATGGAATCTTGATTGCAGGAAGGAATAATAACTAGACAATGATATTTTCAGCGATTGTTATGGAATGTACAGCATAGATAGAGGATGAGTTGGTGGAGGGGGGAGTATGCAACAGTTCACTGGTGTTAATAAATTGTACTCATGGATTTCTTGGGATAAGTTTCTGGTTTTCTGCGTGATACAAAAGAAAAAAAATTAGGGCCTTGTCTGCTTGCATCAATTGAAGAATGAATAATGGGGGTGAGACTCTTGCAGAGAAATTACTTTCATTACGTTCAGAGTTGAATGTAGAATGGTTATTACTGGTGGTATTTTAAATTTACCAGCTTTATATCACAAGATAACAGACATTTGTAAATACCTATGATATAACCTTTAGTTAGGTACTATTTATTAACGTTGCTCCTAATTGAGGTTGGTTGTTAATTGATGGTGGAGCTCATAATTAAATGATTGACTCAGAATTTATTGCAATCTGAAAACAATATAAATTGTATTTATTTTGGCTAATTTACAAATTATAGACAATTTAACAAAAAACCTGCAATCAGCTCTGGATCTCTATAACAACAATTCGTTTGCGGATTTGAAACTATAACAACAGAGCTACTTCGTTGAACATTGTGGTCAGTATATTTTTTGTAATAATCATCACGTCTATAACGACGATTCTGTGCGTTTAGTGGTTTCTCTAAAATCTAAGAGTTGACTTAGATAATTTTTACCCTTTGCTAGCCATGTTCAAGTATTCTTCTTTATTAAGAGTCATCTACTTCAGTAAATTTAACAGTTGAGTGCTTTTGGGATTTTACCCGAATCATCGTTATTATTATTTGCTACATAGTATTTAATGTCTTGGACTGATTAGCGAAATTGTAGGCATAGCCATTTACAATGAATTATACTTCAACTCTTACTACAGTCTTATGTGCTTTAATGTAGGATATAAACTTTATTGCTGCTGTAAGTAACGGTTGTATGACATTCTGCTACTAATCCACTTATTATATTTCCTTTTATACCTTTAACAGCTGTGTGTATAGTAGAATGATACTACAGTATTTCATCAGCCACTGTGAACATGATTTTCCCTTGAATTATTCAGTCCTTCTCTAATACAGTTTTTAGAAGACCTTGAATGATCTGGATTAACTCTCCAGATAACAAAATAATTTCACTCAAGAAACTAGGGTTAGCACCGAAATTTTGTTGCCTAATAGGTTATAAAACTGCAAACAGATGCTATATTGTTTCAATCATGTAGAAAAATTATTTATCTTTTTTTGAATTTTTTTTTTTTTAAAGTTGTTTTTATGTTGATGTTGGACAGAAACGCTGCCGTGAATTTCCGGAATAAAAAAGACATTGTTCCTATAAAATATAAAGAACACAAAGTTAATTTTGAGTGTGGATTAAGTTATTTACTTGCAAGACGCTAACAATTGTAAAATACAATACTGTTAGTAGGTTAAATATGTTCATTTTTTGCACTTTTTTACTTTTATAAATACAGTCAAAAGAAATGTCTCTGTTTTTTTAAAAAAATTGTATTATAATTTCTACCTTTAGCACGTTTCAGCAGGAAGGTTTTGTTGCAACGACATTTCTCGGGAACATGTGAGAAGGAGTTGCCATTTTGTCTGAATTACGTACTGTTTTTAACAAGAAACTATAATACAGGGAAAAGTAAATCACCGACAGGATTTACTCTAAAAGTAATTGTCAGAAATGGAGCAATAATAAAACGTTTCAGTACTCATTATATTGAATACAGTACAACTGAGAACCGAAATACAGAGCAGTCCCTTGATTGATAATAGCTGTAAGGAATGTATCGTAGCATTAACTGAACGTTAAGCATTTATCTTAATTTTTATTTGTGTTTTTCTTACGTTCCATAATTTTCAGATGTATCAGCTAGCTAAAGAAATTGCAACTAACATCTCTTTATTATAATTACCTCATAGAGTACTCACAATCAGTATTTTATCTGCCAGTGAGAATAATTTTAAAATTAACCGGTATCTTATATGATAAATGTTGGGTGAGATTCATTAAAAAATGTAGTGTTTAGTCTTAATATATTTAAAGAAACATCCCTTCATTTTAACCGAATAGTTAGAGAACATCTGATGTAGACGGTTACATCTGCATCACTATTTCAGCTAAGCGTAAATTTTGCCTTCTAAATATCTGCATTCTGACTTCTTAAACTGCCGTCCATACTTCTGCATGTACAGATGTCAATATTCCCAGTAAAAATTATAGACGAAATATATAGCCTCCTAGTAATATCATTGTTCTCTCGCAGGATAGCTGTTATTTCAGAAAGAATTTCATTCGGATTTTAAGAACGAAGTTAGCGTGAACAATCGTGATAAAAGAACTAACTAGGAGGAGAAAGAACTTTCTAAAAATTAGAACACTATATCATAAAGAACCTTCGCATTTAGGAATACCATGAACAAGGAAAATTGAAGCAATTGAAATAGGGTGCTGTAGACGGATTTTAAAAATTAAGTGGGCACATAAAGTATGAAATGAACTGGATTTGGAAACGATGCGTGAGAAAAGAAGTATGTGAAAGAGGCAGGCAGAAATAAGATAATGGATGGTGGGTCATATTTTAAGACATGTGGAACTGGTTATCTTATTAGTGGAGATATCAATTGAAGGAAAGAACTGTAGAAATAGAAAATGATTTGAATTTACGAAGCGGAAGTAGGTTGCAAGATGTAATGAGAAAAAGAGATTAATTCAAAATGAGAAGAGAAATTAATAGAGACACTTATGTCGGAATAAAATAATAATAAAGACATAAAATACCCATCAGTGTGGCTCAGAGCGTTAAGACGCTCCACATTGGATCCTTGAGGAAAAAAAAACCCTGTGGCTTTACGCCTCGTTGACGGCTATAGTCATTAAAGGCGGGATGGGACTGGGGACAAGGGGCGGAAGGAATTCGACCATGGCATTTTTGAAGGAAGCATCTGTAAGACGTCTGTCCTTCGTTGATGGATATTAATTTTTAAGTTATGGTTTGATTCTGATCTGCTCACTTCAAGTAGTTTAAGACATTTATTTAGTAAGAATTAATTATAGTTCGAGTACCCCGGTCGTCAGACAGTGAAACCAAAACCGTCCCCAGAAGTAATTAGGAGAATAAATAATAAAAGTCATTAAGCAACATCAAGAAGAGCAATTATGTTCATAGCAAATTTATTACGAAAAACACATCAAGCACATGCGAACGGTTTGGCCACCATCAAAATTTCAAAGTTTAGCTATCGAAACTTCTCATCCGAAAGATTGCAGAATTCTTGTGGTAAAAGGAAAATTACAGTTCGTATCTTCTTCCCGCTAAAACATACACCAACACAACTTGGCTTACACTGTTCAAACACTCAATTTTATAACCACAGCTCTTATTTGAGACATAAACTTCTTCTTACACACAGTTCAATATAGGAAAACACCTTATACCGAACCTATATCGGCTAATGCCTACAATAAGTGAGCCGCGGTACGCGATCCTGTCTGCGACAATCCGCGCACAACCATTACTAGCGGGCGACTGACTTTTTGAAAATAATATAGCTCTCCGCTCCAGAGATACTACTTTGAAGTGGCGGAAGGTAACTGTAATGTCACACATCCCATCATTCGCCTGGAGTGATTTGGGGAAACCATGGAAAACCCAAATCTGGATGCGTGGATGGGGATTCGAACCAGCGTCCTCCCGAATGCGAGGCCAGAATGTTAACCGTTCACCCAACACGCTCGGTAAACTGACCTGCATAACTGCTGTTTTTAGGCAATTTCCTGCTGTCATCTAGGCCAGTGGTTCCCAATTACTTTTTCCCGAGTACCACTTCAAGAAAGATATCAACCTCGCGTAGCCCTTATAGCTGAAATGATAGATAAATAAATAAATGCATTCATCTGATTCGAATACTTCGCACAACCACAGAATTATAGTGATGTAATTCACACACACACACACACACACACACACACACCGTTTGACTGTGTAAGCTTTTTGGCTGATTATGGATTTTGATTATTAGAAAAGTCCCTTACTCGACACACACATATTCATTGATCAAATAAAAGGTCCTTTATGCCGCGGCCGCCAGGTTTAGGTATTACCGTTTGTCGGGTTACTAAATGATAAGCTCACATACTTTACAATGGACAGATATACCAAACTTTATTGAGTTCATAAGCTTACGTTTTCACACCGACGGAAAATACCACCACCAAATCAATATTTAAATAAGGAATCAGACTCCTTTTCCGAGAATTGCAGACTCGTGGGACAAGAGGAATTAAATTGCACAAACTCCCACACTCTCCACAGTACTCATAACACGTCCACAGTCACTTGAGATCGCTGCACTCCATGCAAAACCGTTAATATAACACATTACTAGTTTCCACGTTACACTCCGCCAAATCTTCTCGTCTTTTCACAATTTCTATAATTACGACCGAAATGTTCCCGCGTCCACAACTAAACTTGACGGCGGTCAACGATGCACATACTCCAAAGATAGCCCCACACTGGCTTACTCTGACGTATGTTATGTTACACTCCCTAGCTAATATGCTGTGATAATTGATCTGGTTTCAAATAAACTTGGTCAATTATCAGAAAAAAACTGTTGTGTCACAACTGTCTTAAAATATATTTTGGGTATATTGATGTTTGTGTAAATTTTTTTTAAATTATCTGAGTGATTACCAGAAATTACCTCGCGTACCCCCCAAAGCAACCTCTCGTACCCCTGGGGGTACTACTAATTGGGAACCATTGATATAGACCGGTGTTTCTTAAAGTGGGGTACGCGAACCCCTAGGGGTTCGCCAGTTGATTGTAGGGGGTTCGCGGCAAGATTTACGTAATGGCGGAAGTCACAGTTTTATTGTTAAGGGGGTTTGCTATTACATGGGAAATTTTACATGGAGCTAAAAGTTTGAAAAACACTGATCTAGACGAATGCTGGATGGCCCCAAATCTCCGTCTACACACACAAACAAAAATACACTTATCATACAAAGCACTAAAATGTTACACATTTAGCAAACAGATAGTAATACAGACTATTTTCCCTATAGGTAAAGTACGCCGTCTCTAAGAAACTCGATTTCAAATAGGGCAGGACACAAGTTCTCCCCCTTCTCCTCATCCCCATACGCTTCTTCTTCTTCTGGTTCCTATCCGTTCCGGATGTCGGCAACCATCTTGGCTGTCTTATCTCTGCTGGTTAAATTAACTTAGTAGTTGTCTTGGAGGTCCATGTTCTTAGATTTTTTTAAGCAAGAAATTCTTCTTCTCTTTCCTGGTATTTTCCCCTGGAGAATAGACTACAGGAGTTCATAACGACTATTATTCCTCATGATGTGGCCAAGGTACTAAAGCTTTCGTGTTTTTACAGTGGTCAATATTTCTTTTTTCATTTTTCATTTTGCGGAGCACTTCAGCATTAGTGGTGTGGTCTGTCTATCATTCTCGTCATTCTTTGATATAGTCACATTTCAAAAGCTTCTAACCTTTTACTGATAGTTTCTGTTAATGTCCACGTTTCATTGCCATACAGGAAGACAGAGAACACATAGCAGCGCAGGAGTCTCATATTCGTGGTAATCGATAAATTACGACTTTTAAAAAGTTTATTCATTTTATTTAAAGTAGCTCTGGCTTTACCAGTACGTGAATTTACTTCATCAGATGGATCACATTGGTTATTTACTGTGGTGCCAAGATACATATACCTTGACATATACCTAATGAATCACATTAGCCACCTGTGCACAACAAGGGTCTGGTCGAACGAGGTGCTTACATGGCTGGATCGAAAGGAAATAAAAGGAAACGTACGCATATTACTAACGCAGAAACACTTGTATTCAACGGTTTTCAAGGCAACGATTGTAAAGATGATTAGAAATTGTTTGATAACGAAAATAATTCACGGATGTCGCTGCCGCGATGGGTTGATTTTTAAACATGTAAACGTGTAGAGTAGGCCTGTAGCATGAACAAAGCCTCTTGAAAGATTCTTACCGCACACAGTTCCATAGTTCCAGAGTTTGCCGTATAATGATTTTTCACCTCGAAAGCTGGGCGACGTTTAGGCGCCCTCTGCGGCCTGACTAATGTCCACAGGTGGCGTGCGCTGTAATTGAAGTGGTTTGCGGTCAGAGCAACAAGTGTCCAGGCGGCACCTTGCGTGCGTGTTATGTGTCGCTTTCACGCGGGAAAATCATTAACTACACAGCACGGATTACCGCTCACAACACGTAAATTACTGCCAGATATTCGAATCTGTGCTTGTGATTAACAAAAACGTGTGTACACATACGTTGTAACTTTCTTTAAGATTTCGGTTTGACGGCATCGTGTTTATTAATGACATAACCGTCCTTGGAACGGTAGATTCCGCTAAATACATAGGGGTAACAATTTGGAATAATTTGTCGTGGAATGAGCATATCGAGAAGGTAATGGTAAAAGCGAATCATATGCTCCGTTTTCTAGGTCGTAATTTAAAACAATGCACTCCGGAAGTTAAATCGATTGCATAGAAATCACTATAGCGCCCTCACGTATTGTTGTTTCGTATGGGGTCCCCATTAAAAGGGATTAATGGAGGCAGTAGGGAAGGTCCAAAGAAGAGCCGCCCGATTCGCGACAGGTATATATAGTTGGAGGGAAAGCGTGAGTGCGATGTTGAAAGAGTTAGGTTGGGAATACCTGAAACACACAAGGCGTTGCTCTCGACAGAATCTAATTGAAAAATTCACGACTGATTTATTTCGGAATGACAGCAAACAAATATTGCTACCAGCAACATTCATATCTAGGAAAGACCGCTAAAATAAGATAGGAGAAATCAGGGCCAGAACTGATTCATTTCTGTACCGTACTCATGTTTTTCACGAACGATTAGGGTATGGAATATAAAGGGTAAACTTAAATCCGACAGGAGAAGCTCTCGATAAACCGCTCAGCCATCCTGACCTGGGTTCCATGGTTTTCCCAGATCGCTCCGGGCTAATGCCGGGATGGTTCCTCACAATAGCCCATGGACGCCTCCTGCCATTTCCCATATATCCCTTCGAAACTATTACCCTTTCGGATTGGTGCAATGCACCCTCCGCCACACACTTTTAGTGAATCGCGGAGTAATAATAACAATAGTAATTAATGCATTACCTAGCCTCGTGGGTATAATCCAAGTCTTCCCTTTCATAATTAGCTGAAAGTTGGTGTTGTTCCTTAATTTGTGTGATGTCCGATTTTAATCGCAACAATTTCTATGACGGTATCCTAATTGCCGAATAAAATTTAAAACCCTTGTTTGTTACTTAGGGCACTGGGCCCAAGTGCAGCAGCAGTTGAATCAGTTGTCAGAATGCATTCAGCTCTTAAATACGATCGCGATATTGAAATTACAGATCATTCTGTACGTAAAAGGGAAATCTTGATAACTAATCTTTTAAAATCATGATACAATACAGCCTCAATGTTGTGAAACTTTAGAAGAGATGTACGCTAAAAACTGGAGAGAGGTAGTAGTCGGAACTACTACCGCTAATGTTAACATAAACAATTATTTTGCCAAGTAGCCAACAGCTAAACATATTATTCAGGTACATAACAGAAACTACTACTAGGTACTTAACTGCTATGTGAAACGTTTGATCACTACTATTTGTTATAACACCTGTTACAGAGGAGGTTTACACAAATAAAAATATTGTTTATCACTTTCAACACAGTAAAACCACTGCTAATTACTTAACTGTTCAAAGTTTTATTTAATTCCACAAGAGAAACTTTAACTGCTATAATACCTGATTCAGAGAAGGTTTACAGAAGTAAAAAAAATCTATATTCGTCGACTGTAGTATTATTGCGTCCTCTGGGCAGTCTACGCCTATGAGAGGAAGTGCTTCTTATATGTGAGGGTTCTGTCGAGTGTCACTCCCAGATATATTTGGGTGTTACATGTCTGCAGTTCAATACCTGACCACATTACTTTCAACTTATGCTGAGGTTTCCTATTTTTTAGGTGAAAGGCACACACTTCAGTTTTTTTGAAGGGTTAGGTATTAAGTGATTTTCCCTATAATAGCTTGATAGGCCTTCAAGGGCAGCAGACACATTTTTTCCTACAACTTCTAGCTTTTTACTCTGTGAGGCCAGGGAAAGGTCATCAGCGTACACGAAGCTCCTGGTAGCTGGATGTAATGGCTGATCGTTTGTATAAATGTTGAAAAGAATTGGGGGCCAGTACAATCCCTTGAGGTAGACTTTTTTTTTTTTTTTACCCTCCATCGGCTGCGCTGTCCTTGAAAGTCGACGAAAAACCTACGGTTCTGTAGAAGAGTAGTGATGAGCTTGGTTAATCTGGTGGCCTTTGTTAGATTGTAGACCTTCTAAAGGAGTAGCTGGTGTTTAACGGTATCATATGTTGCTGACTAGTCCACAAAGACCACGCCCGTGGCCTTAATGGTCTCAAATCCATCCTCTATAAACTGAGTTAGGCTCAGCAGTTGCCACGTACAATTTTTACCAGGACGAAAGCCAACTTGCTGTGGTATAAGTTTAGGATGAATCAGAGGCTGGATACGATTCGGGATTAACCGTTCAAATATTTTGTAAAGGTGACACAAGAGCGCTATAGGTCTGAAATCTTTGGGGTTGTTCTTCTTCAATAGGTAGAGACGGCAAGTCTTGCATTTCCAAGATTGTGTGTTTCAACTTTCCCTGCGTTCCGCTTGCTTTGTTTCCACTTTCTGACCATGCACTTCAACATTTTCACTTTCAAAGTGTCCCAAGTTTTAGAAATTTCCTTTTATCGATCATGAAACGTTCTTAAATCGTCCACGGTAGAATATTTAATATGAAAGAATATTATTATATGAAATTCCCACTTTAGCTAATGATGTGTTAGGAAAGAAGTTTGAGAAAGAAACTTATAGAAAGAGAGGACTGTGGGTCACATTTGAAGGCATTATGGATTGGTTAAATTTTTAGTGGAAGGTAAGAACAGCAAATAAAGACAAAGTTTTGAAAGATTATAACAGATACATGAGAACGTACGTTGTAATACGAGATCAGATAGAATTGAAATAATGACTACCGAACAATCATTCTGACGTCTATGTGAGTGATACACATATATCACACTCCTCTGCAGTTACTATTAAGAGTATTTTTTCTCCAGAGAAAATTAGCCAGAAAATTGTTGGTGGGATTCGAACAGAGGGAATATTCAATCTCTCGTCAGCCGCCATAACTACTGAGTTACCAGACAGCTCAAGGAATGGGCATTAACCAAGTAACGACCTAACCGGGTCTACAAATCCTAAAGCCATGTGCTTTACGGAGTCGTTAGAGTATACTATAACGTGAACAAAATTTCAAGCACCGAAGAAACTTTTTGTTCTGCTCATTATCACTATTTCGGCTAGGAGATTCCGGTATTATCTAACAGACAATATTTACCGAAAATAATGTTGTATTGCACATTTCAAGAGTGTTGTCATTAAAAATAAAAACGTGAATGCTGATTATGTAAAAGAATTCATCATAATTAAATCTCTATAACTGTAAACATTCATTGTCTTCGCTGGAAACGTTTTTGCATTATTATTACAAGCTTCTGTTGTATTTTGAATACATTACGATCATAGGATGATGAATCACGGTAAAATTAAATTTGATGATTCTCGAACATAAAGAAAATTTCACATAGAAATCATCAATTAACAAGTGACATGAAAGGTAGGTTCGTTAATTTCTTCATATAACACGCTCCTCTCAAATAAAAGAATATCTGTCTTTTTTATTGACATGATCTAGCACCCATCTAACTTTCAACAGCAACCGTTACTTGAAATTTCGACTGTCGATGAAACAATGTATCCTGAGGATGAGAACGTACGATACGTTTTGTTTCGGCGGAAAAATTACTAGTAACACCATCTTCATTATGAAAACTGAATCCAAGGCTCCAGTTCTATGGCAATTTAACTATTTGCCGCCGGAAAAAGGAGTGAAATTTGTCACAGATTTAATTCTTTTTATTCCTGTTCTTCAAAATATAATCCCTCATCTCTGTATCCTTAATTGATTCAGACGTTCAATACAGACGGCCAGTTAGAATGTCCTGTGTATTCCGTAAGTTACATTTTATGACTTGAAAATACACTCAATACATAATTAATACGACATCCTCTACTTTGTACACTGACAGAGGAAAAAAACTTCTTCTTTATTTAATTTATTGATCTTCATAAGTCTTCAGTTACATAACATATGAAAAATGAAAGACAGTCATCGACTCAAAGACAAATTCGATCCTCTTCACAAAATTTTCACAGTATCTTCTTGTTGTCAATACAGTCCTTATTTGTTAAATTTCCAGGTTTTCGATTTCAAATGATGCAGATAAATCTTCAGAAATCAAATGTGAACAATTCGATTTGATTACTTCTGCCCTCTTTCGCAAACATAATCCTTACTTCTCTCTTTCTAAAGGAAAAACCAGTAAACACAGAACTTTTTTCACCTACCACAGTTATTCCTTTTCTGTTTTTAAAATATAGTCTCATAAAAAATAAAACCATTAACCATGTAACCTTTTCTTGTGTTAAATATTAGAACAAGTAAATCAGAATTACATATACTATATGGTCCATCCATTACAAATTGTTCTCCTTTGGAAAGGAATTTATTGCCTGAACACGTGTATAAATTTCTATCCGTGCGCAGACCGCATTAGTATCTAACATATAAACGACACTTAGAGATGAGCTAAAGTCGGTTCTTCATGTAGTGGAGGTGACTGGCGCTAAGCCGCTATTCTTTGCGTATGATTCACGCTATTTTTCTTTACTAAACAAAGTATTACTCTAGTTTGAAAAAGTACTTATTCCCTATCTCAAGACCGCTTATAGCTTTAAATATAAAGTAATATACAACACTCACAATCAACTGATAAATTTCACTATCAAGTTGTTCATGAACACATACTATTAACAGCTAACGTTTTAACTGACGTCAATGGAGGAGAAGGATCGCGGATTTTTAAACGAGGTATTTTGAAAGCGTCGAATTAATTTAGTTCCAAGAATACGGATCAAGTAACTGTTAGGTCAGTGGTTATTTCTAGTAATCCGTAAACTATTCATGTTCATCAGTCATGTAATTACATGTAATTAAACTTTCAGGCAGTCGACTTTCTATTTCAAAATCCCTTTTCAATCGCTTATTAAAACTAATACAAAGCTAAATATTCTTGGAAATCAGTTGCGGTTGCTGCCAGCTTTGTACAGCAACAGTCTGTCAATTATTGGACGCTTTCGTGTTATTACGAGCAAAATCGGGGGACTCATCTAATCGTGCTAAATTAGTCCAGTTGCGTGCGGAAGTGCCTAAGGCAATGCGCGATGCGTTTAAAGAATTTCAAGCCAGGAATTTATCAGAAGATCTCATTACTAATCCAAAAAAGTTCTGGTCGTATATCAAAGTAATAAGAGGCTCTCGTAAGGTTATGCCGTCGCTGATTAAAGAAAATGGTGAATTATCAGAAACAAGCGTAGAGAAAGCAGAAATTTTGAATGATATATTTAAAAAGGCTTTCACGATAGAAAACTCAGAGGAGATACCGATATTTAACAATCGTACCGACAAAATTATGAATGATCTCGCTCTTGATGTCGAGGGAATAACTAAACTGCTTATGAATGTAAAAACCAATAAGGCTCCCGGACCAGATGGTATTCCTACAAGATTCTACTCAAGATACGCAAAGGAAATTGCACCGTATTTGATGAAATTGTATACCGTCTCTCTGGATCAAGGAAAAATACCAGCCGAATGGAAGACCGCTATCGTAACTCCAGTGTTTAAAAATGGGAATGTTAATGATCCTCAGAATTATAGGCTGATTTCGTTAACTTCAATATTTTGCAGGATTTTAGAACATATCATCTATTCAAATGTCATGCGGTTCTTGGATGAAGGTGAGCTTTTAAATCCAAATCAACATGGATTCAGAAAAGGCCGATGCTGCGAAACACAACTTGCACTTCTAATTCACGACTTGTGCCGAATTATAGATGAGCGATCCCAGGTTGATTTGGTTCTATTAGACTTTAAAAAAGCTTTCGACACTGTGCCTCACACTAGGTTACTTAGGAAACTTCGCGGTTACGGCATATCTACACAAATATGCGACTGGGTTGCAGACTTCCTGAAGGGCAGAACACAGTGTGTAGTTCTCGACGGTGAACGTTCATCACTTACTGAAGTGTGGTCTGGAGTTCCCCAGGGAAGCGTGTTAGGGCCTCTGTTGTTTCTCATATACATCAATGATTTATGCGACATAATAGGGGGGATGAAAAGATTATTTGCCGATGATGCTATAATTTATCGCGAAATCAAAACCCAGGACGACTGCGCTTTGTTACAAGACGATATTATGAAATTAATTGCGTGGTGTAAAGATTGGCAGTTGGAGTTAAACGCTAAAAAGTGCCAAGTCATGCGTGTAAATAAAAAGGTGACACCATTTAACTATGAATATACGATTAATGGCACTGTCCTTAGAACGGTAGATTCCGCTAAATACCTAGGGGTAACAATTCGTAATAATTTGTCGTGGAATGAGCATATCGAGAATGTAGTGGGAAAAGCAAATCGCATGCTCCGATTTCTAGGTCGTAATTTAAATCAATGCACTCAGGAAGTTAAATCGGTTGTATACAAGTCACTAGTACGTCCTCACTTAGAGTATTGTTGTTCTGTATGGGGTCCCCATCAAAAGGGGTTAATGGAGGCTTTAGAGAAGGTCCAAAGAAGAGCCGCCCGATTCGTGACAGGTATATATAGTTGGAGGGAAAGCGTAAGTGCGATGTTGAAGGAGTTGGGTTGGGAAGACCTGGAATACCGAAGGCGTTGCTCTCGACAGAAGCTAATTGAAAAATTCACGACAGATGTATTTCGGAATGACAGTCAGCAAATATTGCTACCAGCAACATTCATATCTCGAAATGACCGCGAAAATAAGATAAGAGAAATCAGGGCCAGAACCGATTCATTTCTGTACTCATTTTTCCCACGAGCGATTAGGGAATGGAATAGAAAAGATTTACCGGGCGAGTAAACTTAAAATCCGACAGGAGTAGCTTTCGATAAAGTACTCCAGCCATCCTGATCTGGGTTTTCCATGGTTTTCCCAGATCACTCCACGCGAATGCGGGGATGGTTCCTCACAATAGTCCATGGGCGCCTCCTGCCATATTCCTTATAACCCTTCGAAACCATAACCCTTTTCGATAGGTGCAATGCACCCTCCGCCACACACTTTTAGTGAATCGCGGAGTAATAATAGTAATAGTAATAGTAAAAAATATGAAAACTTCTTTTTCGCAATGTGGTCAGATCCATCGTTTGCCATTTTAACGGTAAGCTTTCAAAACTGACTTCGTTTTTCTATGTGGATTATACGCATTTGTATAAGTGCTCACTATAATTTGCTGTCCGTGTCTGGATACTAAAAAAATTATGGAAAGAAGATGATCTAAGATTCTTCCTTTAGTTTGGGAGTACTTTAATGAAGAACTTAAAAGATACGTGGATTTTTTTTTAAGTTACTGAAACATTTAATTGATTTCGTATGTAGTTACTGAGTGAATGTTTCAGTATCTCAATATAATTTCAAAGTTCTCAGTTCTTCTTCTTGAAATCATTAAGCAATGGCGATATAAAGTAATAAATTTGTTTCATTTCAACAAGTTTATTTTAAATTTGCACTAACATGTATAAAATAACTTCAAAAAGTGCGTGAAGTATCATCAATGTAGTTGTTCTGATTATTATGATTCTTTAATGTACTGTAATCTTTTATTTAAAATCCTATTTTTAACAGCTACAGTGGTTGTCTAAGGAACCTAACACGAAACTCAACGTAACCGAAATTTAATACGTCCATAATGCAGCTTGTTTTCATGTGACCAAACAAGCAGGGAGATTAATCAAGCAGCGTTATACGAGGGCTGTCTGAGAAGTTCTCGGCCTCAACCATAAATGGCAGCACTACCATTGTGATTTTTTCCGTGCAAGTTGGTGCATGTGCCAGACATGCCTGCAAGATATTGCAATTCATTTTACGTTGTAGTTTGGTCTGTACAGTTGTTTGATGCAGGCGCGGTGCGGAGTTTTACCAGAGATGGAAAAAATCGAGTATCGCGCAGTTATAAATTTTTTTAAAAGAAGGTTTAACGCCATCCGAGATCCAAGGAAGATTTTTAAAAGTGTATGGGGACGCTTCTCCTTCATATTCGACAGTTAAGAAATGGGCTGCTGAGTTCAAACGTGGCCGTAGCAGTGTCAAAGATGATGAACGCGAAGGACGTCCGAAAAGTGCAACAACTCTAGAAATCATCCAGAAAGTGCACGATATGGTTTTGGATGATCGACGAATGAAAGTGCGTGAGATTGCTGAGACCGTAGGGATATCATAAGAACGTGTGGGATACATTTTTCATGAAGTATTGCATATGAAGAAGCTTTGTGCAAGATGTGTGCCGCATTTGCTCACTGTTGATCAAAAGCGCATCCGCATGAGACATTCTGAACATTGTTTGGAGCGTTTCAACAATAATAAAACTGATTTTGTGCTTCGATTCATAACTATGGATGGGACACGGGTTCACCACTACACGGCAGAATCAAAACTGCAGTCAAAGCAGAGGCCAGAAGCTGGTTGTTCAGGTCCAAAGAAGGCCAAGTCGGTTCCAACGGCAGAGAAGGTGATAGCATCAGTTTTGGGGATGCTAAAGTTGTTTTGTTCACTGATTACCTTGAAAAGGGTAAAACAATAACTGGACAATGCTATTACGATCTTTTAGATATTTTGGATGAAAAAAATCGTGAGAAAAGGCCCATTTTGAGGAAGAAGAAAATCATCTTTCATCAGGACAATGCACCTGTCCACAAGAGTCTTTTGGCAATGGGAAAATTAAGAGATCTGCACTATGACGTGTTGCAGCATCCACCTTATTCCCCAGATTTGGCTCACTCCGACTTCTGTCTAATCCCAAAACTCAAAAACTTTCTTGCTGGTCAGCGTTTTTCTTCAAATGAATAGGTGATTGCAGTTATAGATGGATATTTTGCAGGCCTTTCAGAAAGCCACTTCAGGGATGGTATAATGAACTTGGAACATCGTTGGACTAAGTGTATCAGTGTTCAGGGAGAATATATTGACCAATAAAAATGATTTGGTAAATATCAAATTGGTTTTATATTTTTAGGCTTAGAATTTTTCAGACCGCCCTCGTAGTTACTACTAGGTATACATGCTTAATTCATAGCAATATACATTGAATTAAGAATTCATATTAAAAATAACTGAAATGTCTGTTAAAAATGTATAGACAGACTTATAAAACATTATTATTAATTACTCGACTAATTTAAGCCCCTGGAACTTATACTCATTAATTCATTACCCACTCACTGCCATTTGTAGATCCTATTCACTGTTATTTTTAGGACGAGTTTTGAAGAATTGTAAGGTATTTGTAAAGAAAACTGCGTATAAAACTCTTGCGCGTCCTCGCCTAGAGTAGTGTTGAGCTGTATGTCAAAGGACTGATTAGTGATTACTATTATGAAAATGTTCAGCAAAAAGGCGAGCGATTAATGACCGCTTGTCATAGCACTTTAAACTGAAAATAATACTATGATTCCTTATCTTAAGTTATAAGGAGAATGAAATTTAATTTTATTTGTTGGAGACATGCAAGTGTTAATAAAATGGAAACGCAAAAAGACATCTGCTAGTAATGTGGTACCAAACAACAATCACAGCACGTGACGTCACGTCTCAGTTTGTTAAAGTTTAGCACCAATGTTTTGTTGTCTGTTGACAATCCGTGCGCCGTGTATGTAAGGTTTTAAGGTTTCAGTTCTGCTTATAAATCAATAAAAAAATTTCTATTTGAAATGGAAGTTTGATTTAGCTCCAATTTGCCCAAAATGATAGTCGGGAATGTTTTTTGCATCCAATAGCGATTTCTGTTCAGCAGAATTCCGGAACGTAAATACGTCCGTGTAAATATATGTATTCAATTTTTCATGTTATCATAATACGATAAAACATTAGAATCTAAGGTATTTTATAAGAGTGTGTGTTAGTGGCACGCTTTACTTAGTACAAATCTGTAAATTTGGACTTTAGTCAACGCGTCTATATTTTGTGTCAGAATTTGGAATATTTACTTATAATATTTTTAAATGATTTTTATATGATTTTTGCTGTGCTGAAGCTTTTTTAGTTGCTAAGCGTTAATTTAATTATTGTTTAAAATATATTTGAATGATTTTCTCGGGTTTGTATTGGCACGGCGGTGAAAGACTAGAAGTTTGTTTAAATTCATTCGACATTATATTCCGATGTCAACATGAAATTATAAAGTTTTTCCTTTCAGTATTACTGATTATACATGTTGATATATCTCTAAACATTTTTTTTATATTTTACAAAAAACTGTGAACTGCAGAACGTATTTTATCATCAAAATAAGCAGACCGCCCGTTGTTTACACCAAAACGAACTGAGACGTGATGTCAGAAGAGACCCACTGGCAGCTGCGATATTCAAAATCAACATATAGAAATGCTTTTTGTTTTTAGAAATAATATTTTTTTCTTATAATCGACGCACAACAACATTATTAACTACTTTTGTAAAATTATTCAAGTATCCCATTGATAGATAAATCGAGTTGGGTTTCTCTGGTAGAAAGATGACTTTGTTTCAGCACGAGTTTATCGAGTAACATGCGAATAACTCCTGTTATTTTCGAGTGCAGTGAAAGTCTTCTCCCACCAATGTGTTTGTGAAAAAATGACAGGATATACATGATATATATATATGAAATACGTTACTGATACCTGTGCGAATTCTTTCTTCCCTATTACCGTTAACATTTATCTAGCTATTCAACTTTTTGCTTTGACTGCATTGTCACTCATTTTATAGATTTATTATTATAAGTTTTAAGGAAAAAGTAGCAACATGCTGATTAAATCCTAAATACTTAAAATTGGTAACACACTTCAATATAGCAGAACAATGCTGGTTGAAGTAACATTGTGCAGTATGACAAATGAATTCTCGAGTTAAAACATTTTGCTACTTATACGAAGCAGTGTTTTAAATACTGGAACAACTAATCCAAAAGGTAAATTTAGAGACGATACTCGATACTAATTATTGCTTTGATTTTTTTAAGGGGGTGGGGGAAGTAACGACATGCTTATTTAATCATAAATAATTGAAGTTGGAGAAACATTACCATATTGGAAAATAATGGTAAAATCATTTTTCTGCTTAAGCGAACTAGTGTTTTAAATACCGGTAAGCTAATCCCAAAGGAAAGTTTAGAGACTATACTCAATACTAATTTATTGATATGGTATGTAAATCGGGTATAAATTTTATTTCTGTAGAAGTACTTATAGTTAAACATTCTGGAAAAATTGAAACATTTCAAAAATGTAGTTAAACGGAAGAGAAACTCAAACGAATGAAAATGTGACGGGACGTCATTTATTATAATATTTTAATACCGAAATCATGTAAGTTTTCTAAGTTTCACTGCAGCCAGACGTCGAGTAAGCACGTCCTGTTGTTCGACTTTCTGCCGATCGACAGTTCGGATTACAAGCTACACGTGCGGTGCTGAGCATGCAAGCCAATACTTTTCCAGCAAGCTAGAATACATTGATCACTCTCACTTCTTGACTGACGATCTACAAGATAACATCTAGGCCTCGGAGATAGATATTCGCTGCACCAACCTCACCATTCTCTGTTAGTTGTGTACTGTAGGGCTAAGTTTCATCCCTAGGGTCAGTATTACGGGTTACGGGATACCTCTGAATTTGTACACCATCGACTGTAGTTGATTTATGGTCCAGTGCAATTAAATGGGGTTTCCAGAGACATTGTTTTATTTCAAGTAGCTCGTAGCTGCTCGCTCCCTCTCCTAATTACAAGTTACCCCCGATGCTCATGTTTATTTGCTAGCGCAAGAGAAGAAGAGGATAGGCCCGAGAGAGAAAAAGTCAAGAGCAGAAGATGCGAAGAAAGTCGGCGCAAATCATAGGGCATCGTAGGTTAACCATTTAGAACCCACGTGTCAGTCATCCTGGCACACCCATTAAATAGGCATAGCACGATCCTATATATACACATATAGGGTCAGCCACAGAAATATAGCGATGCCGGTTTTATCACTAGATAATGCTTTTAAAACACACACCTGCCCAGCACAAAACTACGAGCAGAATTTTTCTCTTTTCAAACAAACTCTGTAGCTCTCAGTCTGCAATACAGCTGTGACTAAGCGCAGTGAAGCCGCTGTCTGAACTGTTCGACTTCATAAGCCAATTGCGCGCTGCGTTTCTCACTGCCTACCGGGCCCCTATTTCACTGTTGTTGTGTTGTCGAGAGGGAATAATGAGAATGCAGTAAATTTACTTCTCGGAATTGAAGGGTGGAAAACCAGTGAAGACATTTCTCAGAAAATGTGTACTTGTAGAATGCGCTGATGCTAATTCTACGAAGCATTTCTACTTCCTCGAAGACAATATTGGTGCACGCTACACAAATATTTCTAAGGAAATATAAATAGCAAACAAAAAAACAATGATAACAGAGAGAAAGGTAAGTGAAAGTGTTAAACATAATAAATGTAGCTTGAAAAAGGCAATGTCGGTCAACAAAGTAATGACAACTAGAATAGAGAACTGTTAATTAACTCTGCTATGAACCGATAGAAGTCTGTGGATCGAAACTCAGTTACAGTTTCACACGACGCGTTCATTTTATGTGTTTTTGTTTGCAGTAAAAAGTCTTGAAACAACTAAATCTCAGCTGCGACATAATTAAGAATTAAATAACACACAGGGATTACAACGGAGAAAAATTATTTTAATTTTTTCTTTCCAATGTATTTCAGTTTATTTTTTTTAAAAGTGTGAAAATTGTGATTACTTAAGCTAAAAACTCTACCATCCAATTATTATCTTGTAAACTTAAAAAACTGTAAATAAATCTGGAAAGATAAAAAAAATTGTGTTAATTCATTTATAATAATACGGTGTGTTAGTTTCTAAGCTATGAACCTTTTGTCTAAATGATATCTATAGTTACTGGCGTATTATCAAGACGTATATCGCATAAAGTTGCTTAGTTATCTACTTTTAATTCATTCTTATTAACTTCATTAGTTTCGCATCCTGGAGAGTACTCTCACATAGGATCAAGCTTAATATATATGTTATATTCTTTTGCATTCCATTGATTCATGCTTACATCATTACAGATAAACAACTGAAATCATTTAGGTGATCCAAATATCAGGGTGCCCTGTTGAAGGACTTCTGAAGTTCAACCGCCTTATCCATCGTTTGGTAGAGTAACAATAGAATGCGAAATGAAACCTGAATGCTAAATCTATTCAGTATATACTCGTACTGCGTGTAAGTTTTGGAAGTGTATCAAACTACAGCAGAAAGGTTTAGAAACGAAAATGAAGAAATTCGGTAGTAATCTGTGCGCCATGTAACTAGGATAATGATAGCGTGAGTTTGAACGAATTGAAAGATAGAACAATCAAATTACGAGTTAACATGCTAAGAATGTTTCAATCTTGGGAGTTTAGCCATAGGTTTGAACTATAAATTTGATAGAACACATGTTCAATTCAAGGTTTGCCCAGCGTAAATTCAGTTTTCCAGAATTTCACGAAATAACTTTAGGCTATGGTAGAAACATATTTTTCCATTAAGACAAAGGTTGGTTTTTCATCTGTTTGTTGTATCCAAAATTCCGTCTGTTCTAATAACTCATTAAAAAAAAAAAAGAGGCAAATTTTACGGTGGATGGAGCAAAATATTATCTTTTTTCACAGCACTTCTACACGCAAAAAGTGAGAAAATAATATCAGGAAAATAAGTTCACATAATATTTAAATCTGGGTAATAGATAACAACGATATATACATATTCTTTCTCTGAAAAACATTTAATAGTAAGCTGCAGAATACTGATGCAAATGTAAATTTACACTACAGTTTTAAACAACGTAATTCATTTAGAACTTTGTTACTTTACCTCAGTTTTTCGCAGTGTTTTTGCAATATTAAGATTGTTGGTTGTTTATCACAAATATGAAAGATTTACCAGGATGTTTTAGATCTGCTGCTGTATCTTTTTACTTTCTTCTGGGGGATACTGAACATATTACTTTCATGCACTCTGTTCCTAGAGAAATAATCTTGTACCATTTGTTAGGTGTCACCGTGGGAGGGGATGGTGGAAAAAATAACTATTATCAAAACTCTGTGAATCGTATAAGCTTTATTCTGTGAATACTCTGAACGCGCTGGAGACTCGGTGTTAATTATTCCTTACTGAATATTTAGAATTCTCTGATTCGAGAACCGGTGTCCACCGAAAATTTTTCAGTCTCTCAAAGTCAAAAATAGTAACATCTATTTTCGTTTGGTAACTGTAACCAGAATATTGTAGTTAGAGTGCCATATTGTAAGGCAGTAGCAGAACGGCTGTAATTTGAATCTTCTTAAAGAGAAAGTTTTTTCTTCCATATAAACAGCCATTAGTATTTTACATTTGTTTTAATTCCAAATGCTTTTTACACTTTTTTTGATGAAATGTTTCCTTATTTATTCTCCGAGGTAACGAGAACTTACTTCAAAGAAAGAGAATGTTCAATGTTTTCGTATTTTCCTATCGAAACATTTCAACGGTCCTATAAACTTTCTTGAAGAAAAATGTCATAATAATTTAAGAATATTAGAATTTTGTAGAAAATAAGAGAGAATATGCATCAACAGATATTATAATATAATTCGTTCCGTATTTTACCGTTTACTTTCTTCCACAATTTTCTGCACTGTTAAAAATATTTGCTAGGCACTTTCAATCTTGCCGTTTCTAAAAATATATTTTAAAACGTAAATGAGGTCTAAATTCAAACTTAGAATTCGACAGCAGATGGTACAAATTTAGCGAAAACCTCCTTGAAGAATAAACATAATAAAAAAAATAATCGAGGAATATGAAAATTTCGACGTTAATTTTCTTGAAATGTTTGAGAGGTGCCCTTTAACATTGATCCACTGTATTACCCCGGTATACGCTCCTAACAGTTGCGAAAAATGGTTGTACGCAATGTCTGGTTGTATGCTTGTCAATTTAACCTAACATCATTTATCGCAATTTATTTACCACTAAAAATATGAGTCTATTACAAAAAAAAAGTTCAGCGAAGTATTTTATTAAACAAAATAAAATACGTAACAAACAGTTACATCTTCACAAAATTAAAATGTAGCTTTTGTAGGTAAATATGCTTTGTCACACCATGCAAGTTTTAAACCACTTACCCGTGCGTTTTTCTTGTTTGGAAAGTAAATAAAGCATTTGTTTGGAGTTTTAATTGTTATGTTTACACATTGAGCAATTACAATTGTAAACTTTATAATTCGTTTCAAACTACTACTTTACTCACTGAAATGTTTACTTATTAGTGACTTCATATAAAGCAAAATAATGAAAAAAAAGGGAACTGCACCACTTTCGGTACCTGCCAGAAACTGGTACTAACCTGTTGAAATTTACATCAGTCGCTTCGTCAACATGTCCTCTTCACGTTTTGCGATCATACATTGCGGAAAAGTTGCCAAGAATTTAATTAAAAATGCCGAAATATGAAAGGCTGAGCAACTGCTAAATGTTTTCAGCACTGCTAAAATAACATAAAAATTATCGGTACAGGGATCATTTCAACCTAAACAGTTTAGTTTTGTCATAGAAATCGTGGTTAGGTTGAAATACGGCCTGGAACAAGTGATAAAAAGTTACGAAATTTTGGCTATGCGGCATCCAACACGCAAAGGCGTATTTGTTTACAATGAAGCAATCGATTATCTCTGGTTGCTCGTTGCTATGTAAGATGGCGGGCATCACTGTATTACAACTCGGATAAATATTGCATGTTTGTCAATTCTGTGCTACTTTTTACAAAGGAGTAGAGCTGAAAAGGCATGAAAACGTTTCAACAAAGGATTAAATCAACATATTAAGAGACTGTAAATGATTTTATCAACGTTGGCGGCATGTAACGGCTGTTCGTCATGTCATATTTCGGCATTTTTAATTAAATTCTTGGCAACTTTACCGCAATGTATGATAGCAAAACGCAAAGAGGACATGTTGACGAAGCGACTGATGTAAATTTCAATAGGTTAGTACCAGTTTCTGGCAGGAACCGAAAGTGGTGCAGTTCCCAAAAAATATTTTAGAAAGAAAATAGTCATATTTTCTCTTAAGGAAAAATAACTACGAAGTTGTGAAAATACTAACATATTTAAGGAATTCATTAAAAATCTAATTCCCTATATTCAGACAGGGATTTGAACCAAAGCATTCCGGGATATGAGCCTATCTAGACTGTAACAGTGCCATGTCGTTAGGTTACATTTCCAAATGTTTATTCAAACGGATTGATCAATAGCCAATGAAACATTAGTAGTAATAAAGAATGAAGAACCTTTTCGCGTCTTTTCTTTTTTTTTTTTTTTTTTTTTTTTTTTTTTTTTTTTTTTTTTTTTTTTTTTTTTTTGCTGTTTGTTGCAATATTAAAATAGAATTAAATGTTTTCTGACCTCAGAAAATGATGAGACTGCAAAGAAGTAATGGAGGTTTCCTGGTTTAGCATGAAAAATTAGAAAGCTCGACTCACTTCTTTGGAGATGAATCATAATACATCTTGCGCTCGGAGCCTCGTGGAAGGTAAATACGGAGCCGTCACGGTGAATGTATTAGCACGGCTTGGTAGCGGGGTGGTATCCATTAACCGGCCGACGGTAATTCTTAGGAGCTCGGTGCGCGTGAGTAATGGCGCTACATTAGCCTCTGTTTGTGTTTGAGTAATTGAATCACTTGGCGCCGCGGGGCGACCTTTGTGAGTCACGTGACCGCCCGTGGCCAACAAAAGGCGCTGAACTCAGCCGGTGGCGAGGGTCCAGTGACCCTAAGTGCGAGTCTGCACCCGGCAGGCTCGCTAGCTGCCTTGGTGCCTCTGCAGCCTTTGTCCGGGTGTGCCTGTGACTGAGAACGTGAGGCTCAGAAAACCATTCGTAAGTAGCACAACGCCCTTCGAAATGGTTGGGAAGAACGACTTCTTGACGCGGTGACCGAGGAATAATCAGGAAAATAATGGTCTACTAGCACAAAAATCGATTGTGACAGTGAGACGACATGATAATCCATCACCTCCACGATGTGTCATTGCTTCAGTGCCTTCCTATGTTGCGGATGTGTATAATAATTATCTTCCATTGTCTTCTTTCATTCGTCAGAATATCGACTGACTTTGATGCTCTGATACAACCTTTCGATTCTTAGAAAATCTTATCACCTCCAGATATACTTAAAACATGTCAGTAAAGCGCTTCATGTATTCTAATATTTGACTAATACCACTATTTTTCAATGTAGCTATTGCCCTTGTTAACCGATTACGTAATCGTTGTAAGTTTAATAACGTAATAAATCATCATATCTTTTCGTTTTCTAAGAATCTTCAAAAAAAATGATTTCTCCAACTATCGTTTACAGTAATTTTCGATTCATTATTCACATAACCACTCAATTCATATCATATTTCTGTGGCACCATATTTCAAATTCTCCTATTTTCCATTATATAGTCAAAGTTTCGTAATGTTTTAGATGCTTGTGGTTAATACATACTGTATTTTTGTTACCGAGTGTGGTGGGTGAACGGTTAACGTTCTGGCCTCGCATTCGGGAGGACGCGGGTTCGAATCCCCGTCCCGGCATCCAGATTTGGGTTTTCCGTGTTTTACCCAAATCACTCCAGGCGAATGCCGGGATGCTTCCTTCAAAAAGGCCATGGCTGAATTCTTTCCTGTTCCTTGTCCTTAGTGCCAACCTGCCTCTAATGACCTTAACCGTCGACGAGGCGTAAAACCGTAAGGGGAAAAAAATGTATTTTTGTTTCAGTGTTTGCGCCTAAAGGAATTACGTGCAATGAGTTAAATATTGATGGAACTTGAGGAAACATTGCGCACTATAAGTGTGAATGGAAATAATGTGAATATGATACTGGAGAGTTACATTACAGGTCTTAAATTTTGAAGAACCGATACCATTATTAATTTACTTTAGAGTTATTGTGAGGTATATAGAGTTTTATAAATTAAATGCCTCCTACAAACAATTGATATGAGTGATTTTTTCCCCAGACGCTTTCCGCCTTTATGGTGTCTCGGGAATAAAAAAAGTTGTTGTTGTTGTTGTTGTTGTTGTTGTTGAAGTTTAAGGGCGCGTCAACGGCGGTGTCATTAGCGCCCTAACGACAACCGGCTTAGCAATACGGCTTAATATTTACATATTACCGCCTGCATGGCCGACTGTGGAGGGGTCGGCCATACAGACGGCAAATCCAAGTAAAATGCAATACAAAAATGTTGGCTGTAAAGGGGCCATAGAAATACGAACTTCACAGCCTATGTCTGACTGGCTGTAAAGAGGCCAACCAGGCATAAATATTTAAAACCAATAACAAAACGAATAAAAACAAAATTAAACAAAATCTACTTACATGGATGAGTGGCTGTAAAATGGCCACTCATTCACATTAAAAGATTAGGACGGTCTTCCCAAAAAATTCGGGATAAGACCACCCAGTGCACAAAATTTTAAAACTTTAGCCACATTGCTAGCGTCATTACCTAAAATAAGGGACAGATCGTTAGCTAGGCCAACGTCTGCCCTTAAGTCAGAAAATAAAAAACAATCAGTTACAATGTGGCTTACCGTCAAAGGTACGTCACAAGCATCACATTCCGGTGGGTCCTCCCGGGGGAATAAAAAAAATTCAACAACAGTTATTTGTGAAGTGCATTTTATTAATAAAACTGTATTGATCAGCAGCAATGGTCACCTTCAGTTCATTATCAGCTATACGATTTGTACCAGGTACAAGTTGAAAATATACTGTAGTCTGTATTAAATTTTCAATAATTCCTTGCAGCTTTGAGTAAAGATTTTATTCTGATTTTAAAAGGAGTTAATGGTGATAACTGTTGTCATTAAAGACATCCTACGATATTAATGAAACGTGATTGTTGCCAGTAGGACTGAGGGTCGTGGAAGTGTTACAAATTTCTATCAAGTACAGCTAAGCGGACCACAAATATTACAGAAATAACCACTCGCACTGTGTCCGCAATAGACGGTGAGTGTGCAAATATTAAAGGTTGGCTGCTCCGGAGGGTGGCACTCACTGAGGGGGCAGTGAAAGACATGATGTGGGAGGTCACGGACTCTCTGTGTGTCCAGGCGGGATACAGCTAGCTGGGTGGATTGAATTAACGTTACCCCACCCCACGCTACCAGCTAACAGTGGCGCGGACGGTCAACAGCCTGTAGGCAGGCAGCCCGCCGCGCACTGCAGCTGTCTGAAGGGCGAGCCAACCCGTCGAGTGTTGACCGAGTGAGAGGGGGCGAGCGGCCACTGCCAAGTGTCCATTGTGCTCGTTTCGCGCATACGTCGCTGCAACAAGTTCGTCCATCTCTTCCCAGATGTCAGCTCAAATGAACAGTATTGTTTCTAATTGGAACTTCGCATCATGATAGCACATTTTGGTGGTTC
>JARYHS010011408.1:261752123-261992407 GCA_031002005.1 Vandiemenella viatica | reverse complement strand
AGACTTCTGATAAACAATTTCAAGGAACTAAAATTATCATTCGTAGGTTTAATTCTATTACTAAATCGTAAAGTAGAAACCGTATGCTGATTTGTACGTAAAGGTAGCAGAAAAAATACTTGAATCTAACCTTACAAAAAATTTTGGAGGTTGTAAAACGAAGTGGGTCTACTCACAGCCAATAAACAATGTAATACTGATCTTTGCTGCCTCTAATGAAGGAAACAGAACTTTAGTATTGCCATAACTGAAGCTGCTACCAGATGGCATTAGTAGTCTGCAAATACTATGGTGTTTCATATTACAACCGTGTTTCATATTACCACCACCTCCCCTATATGTGAAATTGTACCCTATCTTGAAGTTTTTTTTTTAAAAAAAAAATCAACCTGGGTACTTGTTGATTACCAGAGGACTGGAAAGGTGCATTAGTAGTACTGATCCTTAAAGGAGAGGTGACAAACAGGGTCAAAAATTATAGGCCAATCAATTAAACATCAATGGTAAGTAAACTAATGGAAAAATTGGTATGCAAATACATCAGAAAAGTCTCTGAGGTAAGTGGTTTTCAAGTTGACAACATGGCTTTAGGGAAGGAAAAAAAGTAATAACAAATAACAAAAGTTTTGCTTCAAAAACAATTTCCTAATGTTTTACTGTCACTCTGTTCTTGCCTACTTCAGTTTCAAAATGTCAAGTGAACCGTCGTTTGTAATTCCTCGAATATAAATTTTTTCCCTCGTTTAATTTTAGTTTTAGTTTACAAATATCCCAAAAATAACTGTTTCATTATTATTATTTTTGGCATTTTATATTACTTACTTCTTATTGAGAAGTATTAATGGGATTCAAACTGGGATAGAAATCACAGTTCTTTAGCATGTGCCTGAAAGTCAAATCAGTTTTTCTTAAATACTCTAACCTAATGCTAGTACTATACGTTGAGACAGTCTGGGTTGATCCTCCAATTCCTTCATTCTCGCTTTCTCACAAATCCGACGAGCACTCTGCGCACGACCTCAATCAACCGACTGTCACTCGTAAACTAATGCAGCGACCGTAGTGAAACAAGAGGCAATCTCTTGCCGAGAGATGTCACTAGTGTGCACGGAAGTCAGAGAATTTTATCTGCAGCCGTTGGCGCGCTATTTATTTAGTTCTGTTTCTTTTTGCACACACCTCGTATGTGACTGACGGATTTGCTGTGCCAGTTATTTGTCATATATATTGCTTAAATTCCTTCAATTAACTGCTACCTTTATAAAAATGATTGCTATGCAACCTGATAAATGAAAATTATGGTAATAGCCACATATTTAGGGGCCGCATATCCCAGACAACAGATAATTTCGCAGCTGTTAGATGTATTACGTTGTGTGTTTACTTGATGGACGGTGATGTACACACACCATTACGTGCCATCTGCAGATTGTGGCGCTGTGCGTGGGGTAGGCTGAACCCCAGCTCATTACTCGGAGACGCAGGTGCGTGTGCGGATAAACCTGAGCTTAGGGCAGCGCCAAGCTGCACAGTGCGGTAAGCAGCGGCTGGGGGACGAAAAATCCGGAGTGAGGGCAACAGCTCTTATTTAATTAGAGGAGAGATCTTCTTTGTGCCCGGGGGCCACCTTCCGCGGGCGGGAAAGCAGCTTTAAGCTACTTTCCCCGAGATGTCCGTAATTGTTGCTTATTACCAGAAACAAAAAAGGTTTTAGCTAAAGGTTTAATCCAGAACAAATTTACAAGCGAGTCCGATAAATGAGGTGAGAAATAAACTTAGTTCCTTGCATTCGGTGGAAGGAAAGTTTTGGAAACAACAAATAATTAATGCGTGGTGGAAGTCAGTGTTTTAATCTACAATATAATTTCCGAAGCTCTCTCACTCACTCACCTTGATAGCTATTGGCTGGAGAACAGTGTCACGTGTTAGCCTTCGTTCACAAATCAACAGCTACCAGAGATATTATTAGAAGAAATTCGAGGTTATGTCCATAATGTAATAGCTAAGCACAGGGCCGCATTTAGGCTCTGTGGGCCCCTGGCTATACATGTGGTGCGGGCCCCCTGTCGGCAGTGGCTGGATTCTTAAATTTCGAAATATTCGAAATTCGACCTAAAAAATTTATGGGCAACCTTTTTTTTTTAGCTCTACTACATGCCCAGGCGAGGGTTGTAGTTGGTGAGGGGCCCCCCTTTGTGGTGCGGGCCCCCCTTTGTGGTGCGAGCCCCTAGGTTACAGCCTATGTAGCCTATGCTTAAATGCGGCCCTGGCTAAGCAGCTGATACCAAATTAATTGTGACAATACATTCATTAAGTTTAGTTTTCATAACATTTCATAGTTAAAAAAAATATCGATAATCTTTACGGCTAAAAAAACGTGCAACCTATTTTCAGTAACATGTTGTTAATGAAAGCAACATTAAAAAAACTTAAATTACTCATCGTCTCTGCTGTTACCACGAATGCCAATTGTCATTTCGGCCCACGCTAAATTACAATTTAACTAAAACTTTCGATAATGTTGTTGCTTGACTACAGTTTATACATTACGATGTATTTGCTTTTTCGTATTTTACTGACCACCTTCCTTAATGGTCTTTGTATATGTTCGCTGTACGTGAGTTATTAGGCTGTTTAAAGTGGACATCAGACCAAATGTGAATCGAGTGTTTTGGCAATTCATTTCTTCGGAGTTGTTCAACTGTTTAATAATCTCGAATCTGTATTGAGTTCTCTGGCCGTTACAGACACTATGACGAAAGATTATAATATGAATGCATATCCTCAACAAAGAAGTAAAAAAATAAAGAAAGCAACGTGATGCTTTTGAAGCAAACAAGAATTATTCAAATTTTGCAGAGTGAACTTTAAGAGTCAAATACAAGTCAAGTTCGTATTTCAGCAAGTTCGAGTCTATGACCTTTGAAACAATTAAACGATAACGCGATCGTCCCTACCCGTATTTAATAACTACGCTTATTAATACTTTTGAGTTATTGAAGATCAAGAGATTTTATTCACCCTAAGAGTGAAACACAGGTCAAGTTCGTATTTAGTCAGATCAGATCAACCTGTCATAATCTTTGACGCTAAAACTGGAACTATTCAAGACCCGTGAAGATACGCAAAAAACGGCCACTGACTAACACAAGTGTGTAATAAAAATTCATGGAAAAACGTTTATAGTTGTTACTATTTCACACACAGCGAAGTAAAGACATCAGTTTTGTAATCTATATAATGTAAAATAAAGTCTCGGCCACACAGCATTAATCTCCAGAACCCAGCGGCTTAGTGGCTCAGTGTTTAAGGCGCCTAAATGGAGATTGAAAGGTGCACGGTACGACTCCCTGTCTCGGCAGGCTGTTTCAAAGACCCTCCGGCCTGCACCTCTGGCACAGTTGCCTGTGTAATGTGAAGTAAGCCAGAAATATTTCTGTTGTTCGCACTCCATGTTATACTACAGGGCGTTCGCCGGAAAACGCTACCCTCCCAGTCTGTTGCCGTCGGCAACTTGCTCGGTCAGTGGTGCCAGCAGTTTCCGCCACACGGCACCGTGAATCACCGCACTGTTTAACACCTCCGCTGCCCCAACAGTGCAATGCAGTGACCCTTACATTGTTAAGAACGGTTTCTTTGCATTGTAGATAGTTTGTGACTTCAGTCTCTTATTAATCAGTGTTGTGAATAAACGTTTCTTTGCGGTTTGGCTGGTTTGGGGCTTCATACTCTTATTAATCTGTACCGTGTTTGAGTGTGAGTAAAATTATGGTACGTTACAGTTTGCAACAAAGAATATTTCTCTACGATACATATGTGAAGAAGAAGTCGTTTAAAAAGTGTCGCAGTAAATTTCGTCGCGAATTTCCTGGCGCTTTACTGCCAGCTAAATCAACAATTCTGCGTCTGGTTAAAAAAGTAAGAGAAACGGGTTCATTTTTTAACAAAAAGAGACTGTCGGTCAACCGTATTCTCACAGAGGAGAAAATTGGCGATATCGCTTTTCGACTAGAACAGTCACCCAAAAAATCATTAAGTCAGTTAGGGCAGCGTGTGTCTCGAAATATGTTCAGAAGATGTGAAATGTGCATTACACAAGAGGGTCAACACTTCCAGCATCTTTTATAAGTTAAGCTAATGAATTACGTCACATTTAAATGCTTAGCACACAAGTTTATGAAGTTTATGAAGCGTAATTATTATGAAATAGTCCGCGGCCGACGGTCGAACAATGCCGGAAACTGAGCGCTCGCTCGCCGGGAGCAGTTTCTTCCTTGTAGCGCTAACAGTGGGTTGCGTTTCCCGGCGAACGCCCTGTATAAGTTCCTTATACGCGGCAGGATTACCAAGTTAAGCTAGGCGGCTATTATACTGGCGGATTGCGCAGCTGATAAGAAACCCTGTCACCAGGTCATTACGACCAAATGAATTTACTTATCTCGAGAACCACTAGACGAATCTCCGCCGTATCATAAATCTCCCTGTTAAAGATAATTAGCGATAATTGTGTTTGCTATTTAAATTAGGAACTTAAAGCTTTTTTTAATTTAATTAATTATGCTCATAAAGATAAATTATTTCGTTATATCCAGTGATTTTACGTAAATAAAAATTACCTTTTTAGCATACAATTTGCGTCTGTAATTTCGGAGTTATCAGATATTTTGAAAGAGACGCTATTGCACGCTTCTTCAGCTGGTTCACAGAGGGCATAAACAGCAAGCAGGAATGAACTGCGGGTGCAGACTTCCGCGGTCGTTGTCGATGTTGTCTTGGTTGAACAGCGTCAATTTGTCGAAACCTAACATTTCGGCTATCATTTTGTGGCCTTGTTCAGAGGACTGTCACGGCTGGAACTGCTGCCGCCTATATATAGCTCCCGAAGAGCGTGCTAACCGTTCGGAGTGACGTCACTCAAGCTACCGCCGCTAGCGTGGACGGTCCGATGGGGGACTGTATCCCGCGTTTTCCTAAGCAAGCATGACAATATTTCGTCAAATTGTAGCCCGCCGTCAGCGTTCATATTATCTGTTTATTTATTTATTTTTTTATTTATTTACAACGCTTCTCTGACACGTCTCGGCCACCATCTGCTTTCCTGAATCAATGATCCAGTGTCGTTGAATAAAATTGCGTGCCCACTGCGTGCATTGCCTTATTTTTTGTAACATTCAATATTTTCATATTCGTTAATAAATAATATGTCAATGTTATATTCAAATTAAATGGTGATTTGATAATTTAACTCGTTCAAAATTACCATGTATAATGTCGCTTCGTAATTAAATAAACTTTGAAACAAGAAACAAGCCTCAGGATGAAGAGGACCCATCAATCGGTGTATGTACCTGCCCGTTTTTTGGGATTCAAAAGGTGAGGAGTGAAATATAAAAAAGGCAATTCTCCCCGTCTCGTATGCGTTATGTTAAACTTCAAGACTTTTAATACATGTATATCAGTTCGATGAAAAAATTGATTTCATTTTATTTACGTCTAAATAAGTAATAAAAACGGGAAATAATCGTTTCAGTTTTACAAGTTAATTCATTTAATTCAAAATAAATTTGTATATACTTTTCGTTAAAATGCGATTTTCATAAAACTTAATTCATACGTGTTAATACAAATTTTACCAGCGGTCACAATAGAAGGAGGGGATGCGTTCAATGCTTCTTTATGAAGATCTTACACTTGGTCACATCTCACACAATAGAAATTAAAACTATCATCAGAATACTTTTTTTTTCTGTCGTCAATCTTTCGACTGGTTTGATGCAATCCTCCATCCCTTCCTATCCTGTGCTAACCTCTTCATTTCTACATATCCCTTACAACCCACGTCCTCAATTATCTGTTTCATATATTCTAATCTCTGTCTTCCTCTACAGTTCTTACCTTCGTCTGTTCCCTCCACAAGCAAATTAACTAATCCAGCATGTCTCAAAATATGACCTATCAGCCTGTCTCTTCTTTCTGTAAGCTTCTTCCATAAACTTCTTTTCTCACCAATCATTTCCAAAACTCCTTCATTTCTTACTTTGTTAGTCCACCTAATTTTCAGCATTCTTCTGTAGCACCACATTTCAAATGCTTCAATTTTCTTTCTTTCCGGTATTCCTAAAATCCATGTTTCGCTACCATAAAGTGCTGTGCTCCACACGTAGAGTTTTAAAAAGTTTTTTCTAATTCGTAGATCAATTTTTGAAACTAAAAGATTTCGCTTTTTCATGAAGGCTCTTTTTGCTAATGCTATTCTGCTTTTAACATCATTCCTGCTTCGGCCATCGGTTGTAATTTTGCTTCCCAAGTAACAGAACTGACTTACTTCTCCTATTGCATCCGATCCTATTTTTATATTTAATCTACTAGTGTTGGTATCATTTCTGCTACATTTCATCACTTTTATTTTGCTTTGATTTATATTCAGTCCAAAATCTTCCTCAGTATTTTGTTCATGCCATTCAGTAACTTCTCAAGATCCTCAGCACTCTCTGCTAACAAGACAATGTCATCAGCAAATCGTAGCATACTGATTTTTTCTCCCTGAAAACTTATGCCACATGGAAATTTTTCTTTGGCTTTCTTCATTGCTTCTTCTACATAGAGTATTCTTCTATCTCGATACTTTAGACCTGACTTCTTTAATATTTTGAACATCTTGTCCCACCTACCATTATCAAAAGCTTTTTCCAAATCAACAAACGCCACAAAAGTATCTCAGTTTTTCTTGATCCATCTTAAAGACAGAATTGCTTCCCTTGTACCGCGATTTTTCCTAAACCCGAACTGATCTTCACCTACTATTTCTTCTACTACCCTTTCCATCCCTCTATATATTATTCTGGTCAGTAAATTTGAAGCATGTGATGTTAGACTAATGGTGCAATAATTCTCACATTTTTCAGCTTGTGTTATCTTTGGAAGTGTAAAGATGATATTTTTATTAAAATCAGTTGGAATTTCTCCTGTTTCATAACTTATTGATATCAGCTTGAATAATCTTTCGATTCCTTCCTCTCCTAGGGATTTAAGAAGTTCTGCAGGGATCTCATCAATTCCAACTGCCCTATTTGCTTTCAAGTCATTCAGAGCTCTATTAAATTCTGTCCTCAAAACAGTATCTCCTAAGACATCAATGTCGACATCGCCTTCCTTTTCCATCACATTATTGTTCAAGTCATCCGCCACATACAGTTTCTCAATGTATTCCTTCCATCGGTTAGCTCTATCTTCTGAGCTTAAAAGAGGTTTCCCATCGACAGCTTTAATGTTCATACCTCTTTTCTTCATTTCTCCAAAATTCTGTTTCATCTTTCTATATGCAACATCTACTTTTCCTATGGCCATTTCCTTTTCTACTTCTTCACACTTTTCTTGTAGCCATTTTGCTTTTGCTATTTTGCATTTCCTATTTATTTGATTTCTAAATTGCCTGTACTGCTCTCTTCCTGCTTCATCCTGAGTATTTTTATACCTTCTCCCCTGATCCATGAGCTCCAAAATGTCTTGTGTGATCCAAGGTTTCGGGCAGCTTGTTCCCTAAAGCCTAATGTTTCTTTGCCAGCTTTCATTATTTCGGTCTTTAATGCATTCCATTCATCCTCAGTTGAGCTCCTTTCAGATTTACTTCTTAGACCTAAGTCCACCATTTCTGCAACTTTTTCTCTCGTGCTAGATTGTTTCAGTTTATTCACTTCCAGTCTGTTCTGCTTATACTGCTTCCTTATTTGCTTAAATTTCAGCCTGCACTTCATTATTATCAAATTATGGTCAGAGTCTATGTCTGCTCCTGGGTGCGCTTTACAGTCTGGTACTTGATTCCTGAATCTCTGTTTGACCATGATATAATCTAGCTGAAATCTGCCTGTATCCCCAGGACGTTTCCAGGTGTATATTCTTCTTGCATGGTTCTGAAACAGTGTGTTTGCCACTACTAGCTTATAGCTTTCACAAAATTCTAGCAACCTGCTTCCTCGCCCATTTCTTTCTCCTAGACCAAAACTTCCTACAGTATTCCCCTTTTTTCCTTCTCCCACAATTGCATTCCAATCACCCATGATTATCAGATTTTCCTCCCCCTTCACACATTGGATTAATTCTTCAATTTCGGTATATATTTTTTCTATTTCTTCGTCATCTTCCTGTGATGTTGGCATATACACTTGTACTAATGGGGTTGGGACGGGCTTAGTTTCTAACCTCATCAAAATAATCTTGTCACTAAACTGTTCATAATAACTCACCCGTTTCCCTACTTTCTTGTTCATTACAAATCTTACACCAGTGACTCCATTGACAGCTTGTGTGCTAATTATCCTGTGTTCCCCAGACCAGAAATCCTGTGCATCCTTCAATTTAATTTCACTAATCCCAACAACATCTAACTTAAGTTGTTCCATCTCCCTTTTTAAGTTTTCTAACCTACCTGCCCTATTCAGACTTCTAACATTCCACGCTCCGACTCGTAGAATGTTTCTATCCATTCTGATGACTCCTCCCTGAGAAGTCCCCACCCGGAGATCCGATTGGGGAACTATTTTACCTCCGGAATATTTTACCCAGGAAGAAGCCATCATGATATATGTAATTTGAGAGGATTACATGTCCTCGGGATACCCTTTGGGTCTTTAATGCAGTGGTTTCCCGTTGCCTTGTGCATGCCCATGCCGTTGATCATTTCTGATTCATCCGCCTTTAGGGGCTTTTTCCAACCCCAAGGGAAAGAGGGTGCCCTTAGCCACTCCTCGCTCATCCGCCCTCCCTTCTAAGGCCGTTGGCAAGCAGTGGGTGACTCCTTATACCGGGAATCTTTCAGTCGCCAGAGCCTCGTCCGTGCAAACAGGGTGCACCACGTGAAGGAGAGGTTGACATTTGGTTGGAAAAGGCTAGTATAGTCTCTCCCAAACCCTTACACCCCAATACTTTTATATTCATAAAATAATAATTTATTTGCTGACACGTTATTTAAAGTCGGAATTGGAAATTGTAGACACTCGTACTTTTCAAATTTAAAGGTTCTCCTGTAATAAGCCGAAACAGCTCTATTTAAGAATGAGCTAACGAGCCAGTGATTAAGGATAGTGTTCTCTTGAACTCCTCCTCCAGATTACGGATTCATGATTTGCCTAATGCTATGGTCCATCCAGAAGGTGAGAAGGTCATGGCCTACCGCCAATGCCCAAGTCACCTGATTTTTTAAAATAAACTCAATAATTCGTAATAACGAGATGAACCATTCCGTTTCATATTGAAGGTGAATACATACTTGCCTCTTTTTTTTTTTTTTACTTATTGCTTTACGCCTCGTTGACGTTAGGATCATTAGAGGCGGGTAAGGACTGGGGACAAGAAACGGGGATTCGGTCATGGAATTTTAAAGGAAGCATCCCGGCATTCGCCTGGAGTGATTTGGGGAACCCATGGATAACCCAAATCTGGATGCCCGGACGGGATTCGAACCGCCGTCCTCCCGAATGTGAGGCCAGAGCGTTACCTCTCACCCACCACGCTCGAGAATACTCGCTTCGCTTAGAATAACATTCCATAACGTTTTATCACAAGACTTGGAATTACTTTTTGCAAACTGTTGGGATTTCATATCTTCTTGTAGGTTGATCGCTTATTCTGATTCGTATTTCGTTTCTGGCTATGATTTTTTGACAATAGAAACTGGTATTATAACCAGCGATATAATTATAATGAGTGATCTAAGAGATTGAGACACCTACCTTGAAAATTCAGTCTCCGTATTTTACTCACTTACGACCAGGAATAATTACTTTTTATTTAGTATAACAGAAAGTTCAACATTCATGTCGGCTTTTTGAACATGTGTTTGTGAAATTGAAGAAGCAGTCATCTATAATCAGAGGATGTGCAGAACAGAGGAAACATAATAAGTGAATAAGATTCTAGAGCTATGGCGTGCATGATGTCCCAGCAGCGGACTCTTTAGGATGACTGGACAGGTCAGTGTCGCGCGATACTCGTTCGTTTCAGAGTGGAAACATGGAAGTACGTGCCGGTATGCCTGTTAGACATCAAGAGCTACAACGCCTGCATATGAGTTCAAATGTGGCATTAGTATTGGTCTCCGGGAAACTGGATTGTCACGTCGTGGCATAGTGCCTCGTACAAGGCACTCTGTTACGATAGTGATGCATGTGTGGAAACATTGGACAGAAGAGAGCTGTCCACTCGAGCGGGAAATGGACCACAGAATGTACCGATAGCGTTGGATGACCGCCATCTTGTCCGCATGGCCGTAACCGACAAAACAGCTTCATCTACAGTGTTGGTTCAACGTCGTCTTCTAGATGGTGGACTGGTGGCACGCATACCATTCCGTCGGCTTCGAATGACCAAAAACCACAGAACAACTCAGATTGTAATGGGCACGGGAACGCAGTCACTGACGTGCTGAGTGTTGATATATAGTGTTTTCGGTCGAGTTCCGATTCAATTTGACCTACAGTGATGGTTGTACGCGTTGTTTTCTACCGTGATGAACGCAATCGGGCAGGTTGCGTTATTGAGCGGCACAGCAGACAAACGCCAAGTGTGATGATTTGAGGTGACAATGGCTATAACATGTATCTGGCCTCCTTTGTATTGAAGGAAATCTGAGTAAAAGAAGGATACATTCTGGGGGTGGGTGGAGGGTGGCGGTGTATTTAGTGCCAAAGGCATTGCACCACTTGCAAGCAACTATAAATGACCATATTTCTTCAGGATACATCCTGATCTCATGTGCCTTCTTCAGATAACGACAGGTACGACTGCTTCCCAGGCCCACACGTTCACCAACAAGTTCAGCCACTGAACACGTCTGTGATAAGGTCGGCCATCAATTCGTTCGTTCTAGTCCTCCTGCAACCACTGTCGATGCTTTTTGGACGCGCCTACAATCCACGTGGCATTGTGTTCCTCAGCAGAATATCCATACTCCAATTGATTCCATGACACTATGTGATTGAATCACATGGTGGCCTAACACCTTACTAAATACTCACGGTCAAAGTACATGTGCAGTTCTGTAATTCTAATCGTTTGCGTATTGTCCTGTCCATAACTGGTGGAATAAATTTAATTATAATAACATGTCTCCATCTTGGTGTTGCAGTTTTCACAAGCAATAGTGTAATTTTGAATTCTGATTACGACATGCACTCCGTACGGTGTAATCCGATTGAAAGTCCCAATCGACATTACACCTCTGCTTTTTCTAAATTCGATGGGTACTATAGTATAGTGACCGCATGCTTGGTGCAAACAAATTAATGTACTAACAATCCGGCCTTCCGGTTTGCGCCTACCTTTAACTGTCATCATAAGTAAATTGCACAAGTACTTAGAAGGATGTAATCTTGATTGCAGGAAGGAAACTAACTAGACAATGATATTTTCGGCGATTGTTATGGAATGTACAGCATAGATAGAGGATGAGTTGGTGGAGGGGGGAATATGCAACAGTTCATTGGTGTTAATAAATCGTACTCGTGGATTTCTTGGGATAAATTTCTGGCTTTTCTGTGTGATACAAAAGAAAATTAAATTAGGGCCATGTCTGCTTAAATCAATGGAAGAATGAATAATGGGGGTGAGGCTCTTTCAGAGAAATTACATTAATTACGTTCAGAGTTGAATGTAGAATGGTTATTACTGGTGGTATTTTAAATTTACCAGCTTTATAACACAAGATAACAGACATTTCTAAATACCTATGATATAACCTTTAGTTAGGTACTATTTATTAATGTTACACCTAATTAAGGTTGGGTTTTAATTGATGGTGGAGTTCATAATTAAATGATTGCATCAGAATTTATTGAAACGTGAAAACAATATAAATTGTATTTATTTTGGCTAAATTACAAATTATACACAATTTAACAAAAAACCAGCAATCAGCTCTGGATCTCTATAACAACAATTCGCTTGCGGATTTGGAACTATAACAACACATCTTCTTGGTTGAACTTGGTAGTCAGTAAATTTTTTGTAATATTCATCACGTCAATAATGGCGATTCTGTGCGTTTAGTGGTTTCTCCAAAATCTAAGAGTTGACTTAGATAATTTTTACCCTTTGCTAATTATGTTCAAGTATTCTTCTTTATTAAGAGTTATCTACTTCAGTAAATTTAACAGTTCAGTGCTTTTGGGGTTTTACCCGAATCATCGTTATTATTATTTGCAACATCGTATTTAATGTCTTGGACTGACTAGCGAAATCGTCGGCATAGCCATTTACAATGAATTTTACTGCAACTCTTGCTACAATCTTATATGCTGTAATGTAGGATATAATCTTTATTGCTACTGTAAGCAACGGTTGTATGACATTTTGTTACTGATGCACTTATTTTATTTCTTTTTATACCTGTAACAGCTGTGTGCATACCAAAATGATGCTATTTCATCAGCCACTGTGAACATGATCTTCCATTGAATTATTCAATCCTTCTATAATGTAGTTTTTAGGGCTTGAATGACCTGGATCAAATTCTCCATACACAAAAATAATTTCATTCAAGAAACTAGGGTTAGCATCTAGATTTTGTTGCCTAATAGATTAAAAAATTGCAAACAGATGCTATATTGTATTAATCAAGTAGAAAAATTATTTCTTTTTTTAAAAAAAATAAATTGTTTTAATGTTGATGCTGGAGAGAAAAGCTACCGTGAATTTCCGGAATAAAAGAGACATTGTTCATATAAAACATAAAGAAAACAAAGTTAATTTTGAGTGTGGAATAAGTTATTTCAAATTGCTTGCAAGACGCTAACTACTGTAAAATACAATACTGTTAGTAGGTTAAATATGTTCATTTTTGCACTTTTTGCTCCATGTTGACTTCTTAGACGGTCGTCCATACTTCTGCATGTACAGATATCAAGATTCAATTTTCTTAATAAAAAATTATAGACGAAATATATAGCCTACTGATAATATCATTGTTCCCTGTCAGCTGTTATTTCAGAAAGATTTTCAGTCGAATTTTAAGAACAAAGTTAGCGTGAACAATCGAGATAAAAGAACTAACTAGGACGGAGAAATAACTTTCTAAAAAGGGGAGCACTGCATGATAAAGAAGCTTCAACTTTGGGAATACAATGAACAAGGAAAATTTAAGCAATTGAAATGTGGTGCTGTAGAGGGATTTTAAAAGTTAAATGGACGGATAAAGTATGAAATGAACTTGTTTTGAAAACGATGAGTGAGAAAAGAAGTATGTGAAAGAGGCTCGTAGAAATAAGATTATGGCTGGTGGGTCAGATTCTAAGAGATGTGGAACTGGTTATCTTGTTAGCGGTGTGATAAACTGAAGGAGAGAACTGTATAAATAGGGAATGATTTGAATTTACGAAGCGTATAATCGAGGACGTAGGTTGCAAAATGTATTAAGAAAAATCGATCAATTCAAAATGAGAAGAGAAATTAATAGAGACAATATTAATAACATAAAGACATAAAATACCCTTCAGTGTTACCCAGAGCGTTAAGGCGCCTCACATTGGATCTTTGAGGAACAATGTCCCCGTGTACTGATTGTAGTTTTTAAAATAATAATAAAAAAAAAACCTGTGGCTTTACGCCTCGTCAACGGCTATGGTCATTAGAGGCGTGATGGGACTGGGGACAAGGAGTGGAAGGAATTCGACCATGGCATATTTGGAGGAAGCATCCCGGCATTCGCCTGGAGTGATTTGAGGAAACCATGGAAAACCCAAATCTGGATGCGTGGACGGGGATTCGAACCAGCGTCCTCCCGAATGCGAGGCCAGAATGTTAACCGTTCACTCACCACGCTCGGTAAACTGACCGGCATAACTGCTGTTTCTAGGCAATTTCATGCTGTCATCTAGGCCAGTGGTTCCCAGTTACTTTTTCCCGAGTACCACTTCAAGAAAGAGATCAACCTCGCGTTGCCCTTATGGCTGAAATAATAGATAAATAAATAAATGCATTCATCTGATTCGAATGCTTCACACAACCACAGAATTATAGTAATAAAATTCACACACACACATCGTTTGACTGTCTTAAAATATATTTTGGGTATATTGATGTTTGTGTAAATTTTAAAAAAAAATTCTCTTAGTGATTACCTTAGCCAAGAAATTACCTCGCGTACCCCCCAAAGCAACCTCTCGTACCCCTGGGGGTAGGCATACCACTAATTGGGAACCATTGATCTAGACCGGTGTTTCTTAAAGTGGGATGCGTGTGCCCCTAGAGGTCCGCCAGTTGATTGTAGGGGGTTCGCGGCAAGATTTACGTAATAGCGGAAGTCACAGTTTTATTGTTAAGGGGGTTTGCTATTACATGGGAAATTTTACATACATGGAGCTAAAAGTTTGAAAAACACTGATCTAGACGAATGCTGGATGGCCCCCAATCTCCGTCTACACACACAAACAAAAATGCACTTATCATACAGAGCACAAAAATGTTACACATTTCGCAAACAGATAGTAATACAGACTATTTTCCCTAGAGGTAAAGTACTCCGTCTCTAAGAAACTCGATTTGAAATCGGGCAGGAAACAAATTGTCCCCCCTCTCCTCATCCACATACACGTCTTCTTCTTCTGGACCCTATCCGTTCCGGATGTCGGCAACCATCTTGGCTGTCTTATCTCTGCTGGTTAAATTAACTTAGTAGCTGTCTTGGAGGTCCATGTTCTCAGTTTTTTTTAAGCAAAAAATTCTTCTCTTCCCTGCTATTTTCCCCTGGAGAATAGACTGCAGGAGTTCATAACGACTATTATTCCTCATAATGTGGCCAAGGTACTGAAGCTTTGGTGTTTTTACAGTGGTCAATATTTCTTTTTTCATTTTTCATTTTGCGGAGCACTTCAGCATTAGTGGTGTGGTCTGTCCATGGTATTCTCATCATTCTTCGATATAGCCACATTTCAAAAGCTTCTAACCTTTTACTGATAGTTTCTGTTAATGTCCACGTTTCAACGCCATACAGGAGGACACATAGCAGCGCAGGAGTCTCATTTTAGTGGTAATCGATAAATTACGACTTATGAAACGATTATTCATTTCATTGAAAGTAGCCCTGGCTTTACCGGTACGTGAATTTACTTCATCAGATAGATCCCATTGGTTATTTACTGTGGTGCCAAGATACTTATACCTTGATATATACCTAATGATTGAAATTATCCACCTGTGCACAACAAGGGGCCGGTAGTACAGTGTGCTTACATGGTTGGATCGAAAGGAAATAAAAGAAAACGTACGCTTATTTCCAACGCCGAAACACTGGTATTCAACGGTTTTCAAGGCAAACATTGTAATGATGATTAGAAATTGTTTATTAATGAAAATAATTCACGGATTGTGCTGCCCCGATGGGTTGATTTTGAAACAAGTTAACGTGTAGGATCGGTCTGTTGCATGAACAAAGCCTCTTGAAAGATTCTTACCGTCACAGAGTTCCATAGTTTTGCCTATAATGATTTTTCACCCCGAAAGCTGGGCGACGTTTAGGCGCCCTCTGCGGCCTGACTAATGTCCACAGGTGGCGTGCGCTGTAATTGAAGTGGTTTGCGGTCAGAGCAACAAGTGTCCAGGCGGCACCTTGCGTGCGTGTTATGTGTCGCTTTCACGCGGGAAAATCATTAACTACACAGCACGGATTACCGCTCACAACACGTAAATTACTGCCAGATATTCGAATATGTGCTTGTGATTAACAAAAACGTGTGTACACATACGTTGTAACTTTCTTTAAGATTTCGGTTTGACGGCAACGTGTTTATTAATAACATAACTGTCCTTTGAACGGTAGATTCCGATAAATACCTAGTGGTAACAATTCATAATGATTTGTCGTGGAATGAGCATATCGAGAATGTAATTGTGAAAGCAAATCGAATGATCCATTTTCTAAGTCGTAATTTAAAACACTGCACTCTGGAAATTAAATCGGTTGGATAGAAGTCACTAGTGCGTCCTCACTTAAAATGTTGTTGTTCCGTATGGAATCCCCTTCAAAAGGGGTTAATGGAGGCATTAGCGAAGGTCCAAAGAACAACCGCCCGATTCGTGACAGGTATATATAGTTGGAGGGAAAGCGTAAGTGAGATTTTGAAGGAGTTAGGTTGGGAACACCTGGAACACGAAGGCGTTGCTCTTGACAGAAGCTAATTGAAAAATTCACGACTAACTTATTTCTAAATGACAGCAAACAAATATTGGTACCAGCAACATTCATATCTAGGAATGACCGCGAAAATAAGTTAAGTGAAATCAGGGCCAGAAGCCCATTTTTTTCCACGAGCGATTAGCGAATGGAATAAAAATGGCTTACCGGGCGAGTAAACTTTAAATCCGATAGGAGCAACTCTGGATAAACCGCTCCGGCCATCCTGATCTGGGTTTTCCATGAATTTGCCAGATCGCTCCGGGCGAATTCCGGGATGGTTCCTCACAGTAGGCCCATGCTCACCTCCTGCCATGTCCCGTATATCCCTTCCAAACTATTACCCTTTCGGATAGGTGCAATGCACCCTCCACCATATAATTTCAGTGAATCGCGTGGTAATAATAATAATTAATGCATTACCAAGCCTCGCGGGTTTAAATCCAAGTCTTCCCTTTTATAATTAGCTAAAAGTTAGTGTTGTTCCTTAATTTAGGTCATGTCCAATTTCTCTGTCGGTATCCTAATAGCCGAATAAAATTTAAAGCCCTTGTTTCTTACTTAGGGCACTGGGCCTAAGTGCAGCAGCAGTAGTTGAATCAGTTGACAGAATGCATTAAGCTCTTAAATACGATCGCGATATTGGAATTAATCATCATTCTGAACGTAAAAGGTAAATAAGAGATGTACCCACAAAACTGGAGAGAGGTAGTAGTCGGAATTACTACCGCTGATGTTAACCCAAAAAATTCTTTAGCCAAGTAGCCAACAGCTTAACATATTATTCAAGTACATAACACAAAGTATTGGTAGATATTTAACTGCTAAGTGAAACTTTTTCTCGCTGTTGTAACAACTGTTGCAGAGGAGGCTTACACAAATAAAAATATTGTTTATTACTAACAAAACAGTAAAACCACTACTAATTATTTAACTCATAAAAATTTTACTTTAACTGCTATAACACATGAAGTAAAAACCTAGGACTGTAGTGTCATTGCGTATTCGCTCGTCTTTCTTCTTCAGTCGATAGAGACATCACGTCTTGCATCTCCAAGATCGTTTGTTTCAACTGTATCTGCGTTAGACTTGATTTGCTTCCACGTTATTACTTTGCACTTCAACATTTGCACTTTCATAGTGTCCCAAGTTTTAGAAATTTCCTTTTATCGATCATGAAACGATTTAAAATTGTCTGAAATAATATTATTTTGCCTCAAGTCACATGATAAAGAAACAGAGTCCACTCCGAATGAAATTAACACTTTTGCTAATGATGTGTTAGGAAAGAAGTTTGAGAAAGAAACTAAGAGAAAGAAAAGAGAGGGCTATGGGTAACATTTTAAGGGAAGGTAAGAACTGCAAATAAGGACAAAGTTTTGAATGATTATAACAGATAAATGAGAACGTATGTTGTAATACGAGATCAGGTAGGATTGAAACAATGACTACCGAACAATCATTCTGAAGTCTATGTGAGTGACACACAGATATGACACTCCGGCAATTATTATTAAGAGTATTTTTTCTACAGAGAAATTTAGCCAGAAAATTGTTAGTGGGATTTTAACAGAGGGAATAATCTCTCGTCAGCCGCTTGACTACAGACAGCTCAAGGAAGGGGTATTAACCAAGTACTGATCTATCCGAGTCTACAAATCCCAAATCCATGTGCTTTAGGGAGTGGTTAGAGTAAACCGTAACGTCAAAAAAAATTTCAAACATCGAGAAAACTTTCTGCTGTGGTCATTTTCACTATTTCGGCTAGGAGATTTCGGTATTATTTTATAGATAAAAAATGTAGGTTTGTCTAAATTAGGGAGACGCGAAGGGGATGAGGGGGTGAAACTATATGTAGCCAGTACTTTTCAATTCGTTTTAATGAATACATGTGCAAATTTTGGTCTAAATATGATTAAATCTGGGTATGTTTAGATTAAGGATTATAAAGTGCCGGAGGGGGTGGTTTTTCTGAATTTTTATTTCTTAGGAACCTTCTCTGACGCGCACTCGACAACTCACAAAGGTTTCACAGTAATCGGATAAAACATGTGGGTTTCAATAAAAATCGCTGGAAATTCAGAGGGGAGGTGGTAAAAGGGGAGAGGGATGTACTTTGGCAAAGACATTATTTTTCTGTTTGTTTTAAAGTACACGTAAGCAAAGTTCCTTCAAAATCGGGTTCAAATTCTAGCTTTATATAAGAGACATTCGCAAAAATTTAAGGGATGTAAAAGGGAAGAGGGGTTTGATTTTTGAAACCATATGTATACAGTATTTTTCTGTTTGTTTTAAAGTATATCTGTGCCAATTTCCATCAAAATCGGATAAAATCAGTGTATTTCTTAAATTATGGGGTGGTAGGGGGAAGAGGGGGTGGTTTTGGGGTAGAACTGGTGAGAGGGGTTGGGTTTTTGTAAATCTAATGTCTACAGTATTTTTCTATTTTTTTAATGGTATATGCGTGCAAATTTCCTTCGAAATCTGATAATAAGTGTGGGTTTGTGTAAAAGTTAAGGGGTGGGAAGAGGGAAAGGGGATTCATTTTTGGAAATCAAATGTAGGCAGTATTTTTCTGTTTGTTTTAAAGTATATGTGTTCAAATTTCAATCAAAATCGGATAAAATTTGTAGGTTTTTAAATTATGGGGTGTTATGGGAAAGAGGGGGTGGTTTTTTGGAAATTTTATTTCTTATGAACCATCACAGCGGCACACTTGAAAAATCACCAAAGTTTTACTGTAATCGGATGAATGGTTTAGTAGCGCGTAGAGAAGATACAAAGAAAAGTACATTCATTTAGAGGGGTGGGAAGGGGGAGAGTGGTTGTATTTTCTGAAACCATATGTAAACAGTTTTTTTCTGTTTGTTTTAAAGTATATCTGTGCCAATTTCCATCAAAATCGGATAAAATCTGTGTTTTTTAAATTATGGGGGGCTAGGGGAAAGACGGGGTGGTTTTGGGGTAGAACGGGTGAGAGGGGTTGGGTTTATGTAAAACTAATGTCTGCAGTATTTTTCTATTTTTAAAATGGTATATGCGTGCAAAGTTCCTTCGAAATATAATAAAAAGTGTAGGTTTGTGTAAAAATTAAGGGGTGGGAAGGAGGAAAGGGGGTGCGTTTTTGGAAACCAAATGTAGGCAGAGTTTTTCTGCTTATTTTTAAGTATATGTGTGCAAATTTCCGTACGAATCTGATAAAATCTGTAGGTTTTTTTCAATTATGGGGTGTTATGAGGAAGAGGGGGTATTTTTTTTGGAAATTTTATTTCATAGGAACCACCCCAGACGTGCACTTGACAACCCACCAAAGTTTCACCGTAATCGGACTAACGGTTTAAGAGCGCATAGAGGACAAACAGACAGACAGACAGACATTGATTTTTATATAATAGAAGAGACTAGCTGACCCGGCAATGCTTCGCTATTGCTAGTCTTGGGATAGATTAAATGAATACATTTGAACGTTGGTATTTAGTAAAGATTAAATATTTACATACAGTGCCTTGAAAAGGAATAAATTGATGGTTTTGTAACATGTTTACTCAAGTGCTTTAAGATTTTTTGTGTTTACCTCAGGTGCGTACACGAATAAATCAGGTGGTTTCCCAACGCCTGAGCAAGCCACATACACTTGTCCATGAGAGAAGGATGGATTTTCCAAATTTATTCCACACACTTGTAATGATTGCTCCTGCGCCTTGTTTATGGTCATTGCAAATGCGAGTCGCACCGGAAATTATAAGCGTTTAAATTCGAACGGCATTTCTGTTGTATCATTGGGATGTGTGGCATCAGTACATCTTCTCCTTTAAATTTTCCTTTTATAATTGTAGCTTCAATGATATTATTCATCAACTTTTTTACTGAAAGTCTTGTACTGTTGCAAAGTCGTGGTGGATTAATATTTCGAAGAAGAATTATAAGCATGCCAATTTTTAATATCAACATGTGCAGCGCTACACGTGGCAAATCAATTGAATTCAAGTATAGGGTAGGGTAGTTTACAACTTCCTTTTGATTTATTAAAGTATCGATGGACTTGCAAATTGTTGTAACCTTTTATTTTGTTTTGAATGCTGTTTTTAGCTGCCAGTATAGCACGTTCACTCAGCCACTGGTGACTATTGTAGTTATGTGTAATATTTTGGAAAACTTTGAGATTCTACAAAAGTTTGTAGGAAACCTGATACATTGTGTTGATTTATCGACTGCCGTTTTCCCATTACCAATTTCCAACAATTGTTTGGCGAAACCATTCAGCGGATGTATCTTTTTTCACTTGAACTCGAATATTGTTTTTTTAAATTCAATTTCTGTACATGTCTCTATAAGACCAACGATTTGAGACATGCATTACGTTGATCAGCGGGTGTTGATCGTGGATTACGGGTAGAGTTTGTCGAAGATCACCAGACAATAAAATCACTGTGGCACTAAAGAGTTGTTCATTCCCTCTCAAATCTCTAAGTGTACGATGAAGCGCTTCTAATGCTTTTTTTGTGGGCCATAGTACATTCGTCCCATATAATGAGTTTACATGATTGGAATACTTTCCCCATTCCAGAATTTTTGCTAATATTGAATGTGGGTGTATCAGTGATATGGATATTCAATGGCTACTTCAGAGCTGAATGCCCGTTTCGACCACCATCCAAAAAGGGTTGCCGCTATTCCTGTTGATGCAATTCCAAGTGCAATATCTCTTTGTGTTTGTATAGTTGCTAAAATAAGTGAAAAAAAGAAAAGTTTTTCCTGTACCTCCGGGTGCATCTAGAAAATAAAATCCACCATTTTGGCTTATAATCACTTGCATAGTTGTCATACGCTATGCATTGTTCTGTAACCAATTTTGAAAGATTCGTTTGAACAAATGTAACCAATTCGTCGACTTCATGGTGTGTTTCTCGTTGCAAATTACGATCGAAAATGTTGTTTGCAGGTCGATAATAGATGCTGCCATTCCCAATTGTACCAGTGTTTTGTTAGCGATTGCCAAACAACTGTCCTTAATCAAAGCCAAACCCTGATTATAAACGTTTGATGCGTACAAAATGTTCAGATTTTGCCTCATTGTCCCAATGTGCATCGTTTTCAAGTAGATCCAATTTTTGGCAAGCTTCACGATAAGTGACACGTAAGTGACCGTTTACTATTCTCAATTCTTGGAAAGGTTTCACCATAATCGGATAAAAATTGTGGGTTTCAATAAATATAACTGGAAATTCAGAGGGGACATGGTAAAAGGGGAGAGGGGTGAACTTTGACAAAGACATTATTTTTTTGTTTGTTTTAAAGTAAACGTACGCAGAGTTCATTCAAGATCGGGTTACAATTGTAGCTTTACATAAGATACTTTCGGAAAAATTTAAGGGATGTAAAAGGGAAAAGGGGTTGCATTTTTGAAAACCAAATGTAGACAGTATGTTTCTGTTCGTTTTAAATTATATCTGTGCCAATTTCCATCAAAATCGGATAAAATCTGTGAGTTTTTTAAATTATGGGGTGCTAGGGGGAAGAGGGGGTGGTTTTTTTTAAAACTAATGTCTACAGTATTTTTCTATTTTTTAAATTATATATGCGTGCAAAGTTCCTATGAAATCTGATAAAAAGTGTGGGTATGTGTAAAAGTTAAGGGGTGAGAAGGGGGAAAGGGGATGCATTTATAGAAACCAAATGTAGGAAGTATTTTTCTGTTTATTTTAAAGTATATGTGTTCAAATTTCCATCAAAATCGGATAAAATCTGTAGGATTTTAAATTATGGGGAAGAGGGGGTGGTTTTTTGGAAATTTTGTATCTTCGAAACCATCCCGGACGCATACTTGACAACTCACCAAAGTTTTACCGTAATCGGATGAACGGTTTAGTAGCGCATAGAGAAGATACAAAGAAAAGTACATTCATTTAGGGGGTGGGAAGGGGGAGAGGGGTTTTGTTTTTTGAAACCATATGTATACAGTATTTTTCTGTTTGTTCTAAAGTATATCTGTGCCAATTTCCATCAAAATCGGATAAAATCTGTGTATTTTTTAAATTATGGGGTGCTAGGGGGAAGAGGGGGTGGTTTTGGGGTAGAACGGATGAGAAGGGTTGGGTTTATGTAAAACTGATGTCTACAGTATTTTTCATTTTTTTTAATGGTATATGGGTGAAAAGTTCCTTCGAAATATGATAAGAAGTGTGGATTTGTGTGAAAGTTAAGAGGTGGGAAGGGGGAAAGGGGATGCGTTTTTGGAAACCAAATGTAGTCAGTATTTTTCTGTTTATTTTAAAGTATATGTGTTCAAATTTCCATCACAATCGGATAAAATCTAAAGTTTGTTTATATTATGGGGTGTTATGGGATGAGGGAGTAGTTTTTTTGGAAATTTTATTTCTTAGGAACCACTCCAGACACGCACTTGACAACTCACCAAAGTTTCACCGTAATCGGATGAACGGTTAAGAAACGCATAGAGGACAAACAGACAGACAGACATTAAGGGGTGGGAAGGGGGAAAGGGGGTGCGTTTTTGGAAACCAATTGTAGTCAGTGTTTTTCTGTTTATTTTGAAGTATGTGTGTGCAGATTTCCGTAGTAATCAGAAAAATTCTGTAGGTTTTTTTTCATTTATGGGGTGTTATGGAGAAGAGGGGGTATTTTTTTGAAATTTTATTTCATAGGAACCACCCCAGACGCGCACTTGACAACCCACCAAAGTTTCACCGTAATCGGACTAACGGTTTAAGAGCGCATAGAGGACAAACAGACAGACAGACAGACAGACAGACATTGATTTTTATATAATAGAAGACTAGCTGACCCGGCAATGCTTCGCTATTGCTAGACTTGAGGTAGATTAAATGAATACATTTGAACGTTGGTATTTAGTATAGATTAATATTTACATACAGTGCCTTGAAAAGGAATCAATTGTTTGGTTCCATAACATGTTTACCCAAGTGCTTTAGGATTTTTTGTTTTTCCGTCAGGTGTGTACACGAATAATTCAGATGGTATCCCAACGCGTGAGCAAGCCACATACAGTTGTCCATGAGAGAAGCATGGATTTTCCAAATTTAGACCACACACTTGTAATAATTGTCCCTGTGCCTTCTTTATGTTCATTGCAAATGCGAGTCACACTGGAAATACCAAATGTTTTTATCTCGAACGGCATTTCTGTTGTAATCATTGGGATGCGTGGCAACAGTACATCTTCTCCTTCAAAATCGGATAAAATTTGTGTGTTTCTTAAATTATGGGGTAAAAGGGGATGGTTTTGTGGTAGAAGGGATTGGGTTTTTGTAAAACTAATGTCAACAGTATTTTTCTATATTTTTAATACTTTGTGTGTGCAAAATTTCTTCGAAATCTGATAAAAGTTTGGGTTTGTGTAAAAATTAAGGGGTGGGAAGGGGGAAAGGAGATGCGTTTTTGGAAACCAAATGTAGGCTGTATTTTTCTGTTTGTTTTACAGTATACATGTGCAAATTTCCATAGAAATCGGATAAAATCTGTAGGTTTTTTAAAATTATGGGGTGTTATTGGGAGGAGAGGGTGGTGTTTTGGAAATTTTATTTCTTAGGAACCATCCTGGACAACTCGCTAAAGTTTCACCATAATCGGTCCCCGGAAATGCTTTGCTATTTCTAGATTAAATGAGTACATTTGAAAGTTTGTATCTAGTAAAAATTAGATATTTATGTATAAGTTATAATTACTGTTTCATTCAATTTCTAGTTTATTCCAATGGTCTTGGTTATGTAATGTTTTTGGTGATTCCAGTTACACTGGCAAAGATTAAGGGGATGTAATGGAAAGGATGGGTTGTATTTTTGGAAACCATATTTAGGCAGTATTTTTCTGTCTATTTTATAGTATACATGTGCAAATTTCCATGAAAATCGGATAAAAGATGTGGGTTTGTCTAAATTAGGGAGACATGAAGGGGACGAGGGGGTGAAACTATATGTAGGTAGTACTTTTCATTTCGTTTTAAAGTACAGTAGGACTCCAATTATCCGAACTCTGATTATCAAAATCGCTGATTATCCGAATCGCTTTTTTAATTAAAACGGAAACGTACTGCGATTCAAAAAAATAATGATTCTTCCTACATACCACATGAAACTACTCACTGTCAAGCGGATGAGCGACTTTGCTGCTATAAAACAGAGGACTACAGTCAAACAGCTTAATTTGACAGAGATGTTCAGCAAGCAATTACTTTTATTTACGGTATGGTATGTACTGTACTAACATACAACACTTGTAACTACGCTTAACATGTAAAAGTGTTGCCGTTCAATAAATTAAAAGCTCTTTTCCTTTAAATATAGTTTTTTTCTCCCATTTTCAACATACATACAGTAATTAATTAAAATCGACTCTTTTTCGGAAAAAATATAATTATCCAAATTTTCGATTATCCGAATGGGGTCCGGTCCCAATTGATTCGGATAATTGGGGTTCTGCTGTACACGTGTGCAAATTTTGGTCTAAATATGATTAAATCTGGGTATGTTTAAATTAAGGGTTGTAAAGTGATGGAAGGGGTGGTTATTCGGAATTTTTGTTTGTTAGGAACATTCTCCGAGGCGCACTCGACAACTCACAAAGGTTTCACAGTAATCGCATAAAAATTGTGAGTTTCAATAAAAATCATTGGAAATTCAGATGGGAGGTGGTAAAAGGGGAGAGGGATGGACTTTGGCAATGTCATTATTTTTCTGTTTGTCTTACAGTATACGTAAGCAAAGTTCCTTCAAAATCGGGTTACACTTCTAGCTTTATATAAGAGACATTCGCAAAAATTTAAGGGATGTAAAAGAGAAGAGGGGTTGGATTCTTAAAACCATATGTAGACAGTATTTTTCTGTTTGTATTAAAATATATCTGTGCATATTTCCATCAAAACTGGATAAAATCTGTGCGTTTTTTAAATTATGGGGTGCTAGGGGGTAGAACGGGTGAGAGGGGTTGGGTTTTTGTAAAACTAATGTCTACTAATTTTTTTTTATAGTCTATGCGTGCAAAGTTCCTTCCAAATCTGATAAAAAGTGTGGGTTTGTGTAAAATTTAAGGGGTGGGAAGGGGGAAAGGGGATGCTTTTTTGGAAACCAAATGTAGGCAGTATTTTTCTGTTAGTTTTAAAATACATGTGTTCAAATTTCCATCAAAATCGGATAAAATATGTAGGTTTTTAAATTATGGGGTGTTATGGGGAAGAGGAGGTGGTTTTTTGGAAATTTTATTTCTTAGGAACCATCTCGGGCGCACACTTTACTACTCACCAAAGTTTTACAGTAATCGGATTAACGGTTTAGTAGCGCTTAGAGGAGATACAAAGAAAAGTACATTCATTAAGGGGGTGGCAAGGGGGAGAGGGGTTGTATTTTGGGAAAACATGGGTATGCAGTATTTTTCTGTTTGTTTTAAAGTAAATGTGTGCTAATTTCCATCAAATTCGGATAAAATCTGTTGGTTTTTATAAATTATGGGGTGCAAGGGGGAAGAGGGGATGGTTTTGGGGTAGAAATGGTGAGAGGTAAAACTAATGTCTACAGTATTTTTCTATTTTTTTTTAATAGTATATGCATGCAAAGCTCCTTCGAAATCTGATGAAAAATGTGGGTTTGTGTAAAAATTAAGGTTTAGGAATGGGGAAAGGGGATGCGTTTTTGGAAACCAAACGTAGGCAGTATTTTTCTGTTTGTTTTAAAGTATACGTGTTCAAATTTCCATCAAAATCGGATAAAATATGTAGGTTTTTTCAATTAAGGGGTGTTATGGGGAAGAGGGGGTGGTTTTTTTGGAAATTTTATTTCTTAGGAACCATCCCAGCGGCACACTTGAAAAATCACCAAAGTTTTACCGTAATCGGATGAACGGTTTAGTAGCGCATAGAGAAGATACAAAGAAAAGTACATTCATTTAGGGGGTGGGAAGGGGGAGAGGGGTTGTATTTTTTGAAACCATATGTAAAAGTTTTTTTCTGTTTGTTTTAAAGTATATCTGTGCCAATTTCCATCTAAATCGGATAAAATCTGTGTGTTTTTTAAATTATGGGATGTTAGGGGGTAGAGGGGGTGGTTATGGGATAGAACGGGTGAGAGGGGTTGGGTTTATGTAAAACTAATGTCTGCAGTATTATCTATTTTTTTAAATGGTATATGCGTGCAAAGTTCCTTCGAAATATGATAAAAAGTGTAGATTTGTGTACAAATTAAGGGGTGGGAAGGGGCAAAGGGGGTGCGCTTTTGGAAACCAAATGTAGGCAGTGTTTTTCTGTTTATTTTAAAGTATATGTGTGGAAATTTCCGTACAAATCGGATAAAATCTGAAGGTTTTTAGATTATGGGGTGCTATGGGGAAGAGGGGGTGGTTTTTTTGGAAATTTTATTTCTTAGGAACCATCCCGGACGCGCACTCGACAACTCACCAAAGTTTCAAAGTAATTGGACGAACAGTTTAGGAGCGCATAGAGGACAAACAGACAGACAGACAGACAGACAGACAGACATTGATTTTTATATAATATAAGAAGATTTACCGAAAATAATGTTGTATTGCACATTTTAAGAGAAATATGAGGGTTGTCATAAATATACGAATGGTGATGATGTCAAGGAATTCATCATAAATAAATCTCTATAACTTCAAACATTCATTGTCTGCTCTGGAAACGTTGTTGCATAATTATTATAAACTTCTGTTGTATTTTGAATACATTACGATCAGAGGATGATAAATCTCTGTAAAATTAAATTTGATAATTCTCGACCGAACATAAAGAAAATTTAACGTTGAAATCGTTTATTAACAAGTGACATGAAAAGCAGGTTCGTTAATTTCTTCATATAACACGCTCCTCTCAAATAAAAGAATATCTGTCTTTTTAATGACATGATCTAGCACTTTCAACTGCAACCGTTACTTGAAATTTCGACTGTCGACTGAATAGTAGATGAAACAATGTATCCTGAGGATCAGAACGTACGATAAGTTTTGTTTCGGCGGAAAAATTACTAGTAACACCATCTTCATTATGAAAAACTGAATCCAAGGCTCCAGTTCTATGGCAATTTAACTATTTGCCGCCGGAAAAAGGAGTGAAATTTGTCAGAGATTTAATTCTTTTCATTCCTCTTCTTCAAAATATAATCCCTCATCTCTGTATCCTTAATTGATTCAGACGTTCAATACAGACGGCCAGTTAGAATGTCCTGTGTATTCCGTAAGTTACATTTTATGACTTGAAAATACACTCAATACATAATTAATACGACATCCTCTACTTTGTACACTGACAGAGGAAAAAAACTTCTTCTTTATTTAATTTATTGATCTTCATAAGTCTTCAGTTACATAACATATGAAAAATGAAAGACAGTCATCGACTCAAAGACAAATTCGATCCTCCTCACAAAATTTTTGTTATTACTTCTAAAGTATATTCTTGTTGTCAATACAGTCCGTATTTGTTCAATTTCCAGGTTTTCTATTTCAAATGATGCAGATAAATCTTCAGAAATCAAATGTGAACAATTCGATTTGATTACTTCTGCCCTCTTTCGCAAACATAATCCTTACTCCCCTCTCTCTAAAGCAAAAACCAGTATACACAGAACTTTTTTCACCTACCACAGTTATTCCTTTTCTGTTTTTAAAATATAGTCTCATAAAAAATAAAACCATTAACCATGTAACCTATTCTTGTGTTAAATATTAGAACAAGTAAATAAGAATTACATACACATTATGGTCCATCCATCACAAATTGTTCTCCTTTGGAAAGGAATTTATTGCCTGAGCACGTGTATAAATTTTTATCCGAGCGCAGACCGCGTTACTATCTGACATATAAACGACACTGAGAGATGAGCTATAGTCGGTTCTTCATGTAGTGGAGGTGACTGTCGCTAGGCAGCTATTCTTTTGCGTATGATTCAGGCTATTTTTCTTGACTAATCAAAGTATTACTTTAGTTTGAAAAAGTAATTATTCCCTATCTCAAAACCGCTTATAGCTTTAAATATAAAGTAATATACAACACTCATAATCAACTGATAAATTTCACTATCAAGTTGTTCTTGAACACATACTATTAACAGCTTACGTTTTAACTGACGTCAATGGAGGAGAAGGATCGCGGATTTTTAAACGAGGTATTTTGAAAGCGTCGAATTAATTTAGTTCCAAGAAGATGGATCAAGTAACTGTTAGGTCAGTGGTTATTTCTAGTAATCCGTAAACTATTCAAGTTCACCAGTCGTGTAATTACATGTAAATAAACTTTCAGGTAGTCGACTTTCTATTTCTAAATCCATTTTCAATCGCTTATTAAAACTAATACAAAGCTAAATATTCTTGGAAATCAGTTGCGGTTGCTGCCAGCTTTGTACAGCAACAATCTGTGAATTATTGGACGCTTTCATGTTATTACGAGCAAAATATGAAAATTTCTTTTTCGCAATGTGGTCAGATCCATCGTTTGCCATTTTAACGGTTAGCTTTCAAAACTAACTTCGTTTTTCTGTGTGGATTATACGCATTTGTATAAGTTAAAAATTATTATTCTTGACGCTGTGCTCACTATAATTTGCTGTCCGTGTTTGGATACTAAAAAAAAAAAAAAATATGAAAATAAGATGATGTAAGATTCTTCCTTTAGTTTGGGAGTACTTTAATGAAGAACTTAAAAGATATATGGATTTTTTTTTAGTTACTGAAACATTTATTTGATTTGAGACATGATTCAATCTTTATTTTGCTCGCGCAAATTTATTAACATGAATAATTAATATAAAATTTCGTATGTAGTTACTGAGTAAAGGTTTCAGTATTTGAATATAATTTCGAAGTTCTCAGTTCTTCTTCTTGAAATCATTAAGCAATGGCGATATAAAGTAATAACTTTGTTTCTTTTCAACAAGTTTATTTTAAATTTGCATTAACATGTATAAAATAACTTCAAAAAGCGCGTGAAGTATCATCAATGTAGTTGTTTTGATTATTATGATTCTTTAATGTACTGTAATCTTTTATTTAAAATCCTATTTTTAACAGCTACAGTGGTTGTCTAAGGAACCTAACACGAAACTCAACGTAACCGAAATTTAATACGTCCATAATGCAGCTTGTTTTCATGTGACCAAACAAGCAGGGAGATTAATCAAGCAGCGTTATAGTTACTACTAGGTATACATCCTTATAATTCATAGCAATATACATTGAATTAAGAATTCATATTAAAAATAACTGAAATGTCTGTTAAAAATGTATAGACAGACTTATAAAACATTATTATTAATTACTCGACTAATTTAAGCCCCTGGAACTTATATTCATTAATTCATTACCCACTCACTGCCATTTGTAGATCCAATTCACTGTTATTTTTAGGACGAGTTTTGAAGAATTGTAAGGTATTTGTAAAGAAAACTGCGTATAAAACTCTTGCGCGTCCTCGCCTAGAGTAGTGTTGAGCTGTATGTCAAAGGACTGATTATTATTATGAAAATGTTCAGCAAAAAGGCGAGTGATTAGTGACCGCTTGTCATAGCACTTTAAACTGAAAATAATACTATGATTCCTTATCTTAAATTATAAGGAGAATGAAATTCAATTTTATTTGTTGGAGACATGCAAGTGTTAATAAAATAGAAACGCAAAAGACATCTGCTAGTAATGTGGTACCAAACAACAATCACAGCACGTGACGTCACGTCTCAGTTTGTTAAAGTTTAGCACCAATGTTTTAATGTCTGTTGACAATCCGTGCGCCGTGTATGTAAGGTTTTAAGGTTTCAGTTCTGCTTATAAATCAATAAAAAAATTCTATTTGAAATGGAAGTTTGATTTTGCTCCAATTAGCCCAAAATGATAGTCGGGAATGTTTTTTGCATCCAACAGCGATTTCTGTTCAGCAGAATTCCGGAACGCCAATACGTCCGTGTAAATATATGTATTCAATTTTTCATGTTATCATAATACGATAAAAAATTAGAATCTAAGGTATTTTATAAGCGTGTGTGTTAGTGGCACGCTTTAATTAGTACAAATCTGTAAATTTGGACTTTAGTCAACGCGTCTATATTTTGTGTCAGAATTTGGAATATTTAATTATAATATTTTTTAACGATTTTTATATGATTGTTGCTGTGCTGAAGCTTTTTTTATTTGCTAAGCGTTAATTTAATTATTGTTTAAACTATGTTTGAACGATTTTCTCGAGTTTTTATTGGCACGGCGGTGAAAGACTAGAAGTTTGTTTAAATTCATTGGACGTTATATTCCTATGTGAATATGAAAGAATAAAGTTTTTCCTTTCACTATTACTGGTTATACATGTTGTTATATCTCTAGAAATTTTTTTTATATTTTACAAAAAACTGTGAACTGCAGAACGTATTTTATCATCAAAATAAGCAGACCCCCGGTTGTTTACACCAATATGAACTGAGACGTGACGTCAGAAGAGACCCACTGGCAGCTGAGATATTCAAATCAACATATAAAAATCTAAATTTTGTTTACGAAATAATATTTTTTTTTTTGTTATAATCGACGCACAACAACATTATTAACTACTCATGTAAAATTATTCAAGTATCCCATTTATAGATAAATCGAGTTGGGTTTCTCTGGTAGACAGACGACTTTGTTTCAGCACGAGTTTATCGAGTAACATACGAATAACTCCTGTTATTTTCGATTGCAGTGAAAGTCTTCTCCCACCAATGTGTTTGTGAAAAAATGACAGGATATACAAGATAAATGAAATACGTTACTGATGCCTGCGCGAATTCTTTCTTCCCTATTACAGTTACAATTTATCTAGTTATTCAACTTTTTGCTTTGACTACATTGTCGCTCATTATATAGATTTATTATTATAAGTTTTATTGAAAAAGTAGCAACATGCTCATTAAATCCTAAATATTTAAAATTGGTAACACACTTCCATATAGCAGAATAATGCTGGTTGAAAGTAACATTTTGCAGTATGACAAGTGAATTCTCGAGTTAAAACATTTTGCTACTTACACGAAGTAGTGTTTTAAATACTGGAACAACTAATCCAAAATGAAAATTTAGAGACGATACTGGATACTAATTATTGCTTTGATTTTTTTAAGGGGGTGGGGGAAGTAACGACATGCTTATTTAATCATAAATAATTGAAGCTGGAGAAACATTACCATATTGGAAAATAATGGTAAAACATTTTTCTGCTTAAGCGAACCAGTGTTTTAAATACCGGTCAGCTACAACCAAAGGAAAATTTAGAGACTATACTCAGTACTACTTTATTGATATGGTATGTAAATCGGGTATAAATTTTATTTCTGTAGAAGTACTTATAGTTAAACATTCTGAAAAAATTGAAACATTTCAAAAATGTAGTTAAACGAAAGAGAAACTCAAACGAATGGAAATGTGACTGGAAGTCATTTATTATAATATTTTATTACCGAAATCATGTAAGTTTTCTAAGTTTCACTGCAGCCAGACGTCGAGTAAGCACGTCCTGTTGTTCGACTTTCTGCCGATCGACATTTCGGGTTACAAGCTACACGTGCGGTGCTGAGCATGCAAGCCAATACTTTTCTGCAAGCTAGAATACATTGATCGCTCTGACTTCTTGACTGACGATCTACAAGATAACATCTAGGCCTCGGAGATAGATATTCGCTGCACCAACCTCACAATTCTCTGTTAGTTGTGTACTGTAGGGCTAAGTTTCATCCCTAGGGTCAGTATTACGGGTTACGGGATACCTCTGAATTTGTACAACATCGACTGTGGTTGATTTATGGTCCAGTGCAATTAAATGGGGTTTCCAGAGACATTGTTTTATTTCAAGTAGCTCGTAGCTGCCCGCTCCCTCTCCTAATTACAAGTTACCCCCGATGCTCATGTTTATTTGCTAGCGCAAGAGAAGAAGAGGTTAGGCCCAAGAGATAAAAAGTCAAGAGCAGAAGATACGAAGAAAGTCGGCGCAAATCATAGGGCATCGTAGGTTAACCATTTAGAACCCACGTGTCAGTCATCCTGGCACACCCATTAAATAGGCATAGCACGATCCTATATATATATATATAAAAAATAGACGTGTTTTTTCCTATATTTCACTTTACAGCCACCACTACTTTGCACAGATCACTGATGTTTGTGTGTGGAAGTAGCATGGAGTTTCCTGTCATGCACAACGTTGGCCGAATGCCGATAGCTGTGGGGATGTGGGAGAAAAAATGATTAAAGTTGGTCAGTGCAGGGCGTTTTCATATTTCGACCAAAAATTCGTATCTCAGTATACTTCTCTTTCCTGCCACAACTACATAACATAGACCTTTGGTGTTTGTGTGTGGTAGTAGAATCGTCTTTCCTGTCGTGCACTATGGTTGTTAGATATCGGTAGCTATGGGGCTGTGGGAGAAATAGGGGTTGAAAGTGGTCGACCTTTGGCAATTTCATACTTCTGCTAAAGACAAAAGTGTCATGGTGTATCACTTTTCAGCGAAAACTACAGTTCACAGATAACTGGCGTTTGTGTGTAGTAATAGCACAGAGTCACCTTTCGATCACAACAGCGGCCGAATTTCACAAACTGTGCTACTGTGGTAGATATGGTGGTTGTAAGTGGCCGACCAAGGATATTTTCGTATTTCGACTGTCTCCGCATATGTCACTTTACTGCCACAACTACAAAGCATAGAGCATTGGTGTTTGTGTTTGGTAGTAGAATCGTATCTCATGTAGTGCACTATGGTTGTTAGATGTCGGTAGCTATGGGGGTGTGGGAGATATGGGGGTTGAAAGTGATCGACCTGTGGCAATTTCATACTTCTGCCAAAGACAAAAGTGTCATGGTGTATCACTTTTCAGCGAAAACTATAGATCACAGATAACTGGCGTTTGTGTGTAGTAGTAGCACAGAGTCACCTTTCGATCACAACAGCGGCCGAATTTCAGAAACTGTGCTACTGTGGTAGATATGGTGGTTGTAAGTGGCCGACCAAGGATATTTTCGTATTTCGACTGTCTCCGCATATGTCACTTTTCTGCCACAACTACATAGCATAGAGCATTGGTGTTTGTGTTTGGTAGTAGAATCGTATCTCATATAGTGCACTATGGTTGTTAGATGTCGGTAGCTATGGGGGTGTGGGAGATATGGGGGTTGACAGTGATCGGCCTGTGGTAATTTCATACTTCTGCCAAAGACAAAAGTGTCATGGTGTATCACTTTTCAGCGAAAACTATAGATCACAGATAACTGGTGTTTGTGTGTAGTAGTAGCACAGAGACACCTTTCGATCACAACAGCGGCCGAATTTCAGAAACTTTGGTACTGTGGTAGATATGGTGGTTGTATGTGGCCGACCAAGGATATTTTCGTATTTCGACTGTCTCCGCATATGTCACTTTTCTGCCACACTACATAGCATAGAGCATTGGTATTAGTGTTTGGTAGTAGAATCGTATCTCATGTAGTGCACTATGGTTGTTATATGTCGGTAGCTATGGGGGTGTGGGAGATATGGGGGTTGCAAGTGATCGACCTGTGGCAATTTCATACTTCTGCCAAAGACAAAAGTGTCATGGTGTATCACTTTTCAGCGAAAACTATAGATCACAGGTAACTGGCGTTTGTGTGTAGTAGTAGCACAGAGTCACCTTTCGATCACAACAGCGGCCGAATTTCACAAACTGTGCTACTGTGGTAGATATGGTGGTTATAAGTGGCCGACCAAGGATATTTTCGTATTTCGACTGTCTCCGCATATGTCACTTTTCTGCCACAACTACATAGCATAGAGCATTGGTGTTTGTGTTTGGTAGTAGAATCGTATCTCATGTAGTGCTCTATGGTTGTTAGATGTCGGTAGCTATGGGGGTGTGGGAGATATGGGGGTTGAAAGTGATCGACCTGTGGTAATTTCATACTTGTGCCAAAGACAAAAGTGTCATGGTGTATCACTTTTCAGCGAAAACTATATATCACAGACAACTGGCGTTTGTGTGTAGTAGTAGCACAGAGACACCTTTCGATCACAACAGCGGCCGAATTTCAGAAACTGTGCTACTGTGGTAGATATGGTGGTTGTAAGTGGCCGACCAAGGATATTTTCGTATTTCGACTGTCTCCGCATTTGTCACTTTTCTGCCACAACTACATAGCATAGAGCATTGGGGTTTGTGTTTGGTAGTAGAATCGTATCTCATGTAGTGCACTATGGTTGTTAGATGTCGGTAGCTATGGGGGTGTGGGAGATATGGGGGTTGAAAGTGATCGACCTGTGGCAATTTCATACTTCTGCCAAAGACAAAAGTGTCATGGTGTATCACATTTCAGCGAAAACTAGAGATCACAGATAACTGGCGTTTGTGTGTAGTAGTAGCACAGAGTCACCTTTCAATCACAACAGCGGCCGAATTTCAGAAACTGTGCTACTGTGGTAGATATGGTGGTTGTAAGTGGCCGACCAAGGATATTGTCGTATTTCGACTGTCTCCGCATATGTCACTTTTCTGCCACAACTACATAGCATAGAGCATTGGTGTTTGTGTTTGGTAGTAGAATCGTATCTCATGTAGTGCACTATGGTTGTTAGATGTCTGTAGCTATGGGGGTGTGGAAGATATGGGGGATGAAAATGGTCGACCTGCGGCAATTTCATATTTCTGCCAAAGACGCATGTGTCATGGTGTATCACTTTTAAGTGAAAACTATCAATCGCAGATCACTGGCGTTTGTGTGTGGTAGTAACACAGAGTCTCCCATCGATCACAACGTTGGCCGAAATTTGGTAACTGTGGGAGTGTGTGAGATATGGTGTTTGAAATTGGTCAATCATGAATATTTTCGTATTTCATCCAAAGACTTGTGTGTATCCGTAAATTTTACTTTGCTGCCGGAACTACATAGTGCAGAAGACTGGTATTTGTGTGTGGTAATAGTATTGAGTCTCCCATCGTGCACTATGGTTATTAGATGTCTATAGCTGTCAATATCAATTCTTTACAATTACGAACGAAGTCGTGGGTACCAGCTAGTATACACATATAGGGTCAGCCACAGAAATATAGCGATGCCGGTTTTATCACTAGATAATGCTTTTAAAACACACACCTGCCCAGCACAAAACTACGAGCAGAATTTTTCCCTTTTCAAACAAACTCTGTAGCTCTCAGTCTGCAATACAGCTGTGACTAAGCGCAGTGCAGCCGCTGACTGAACTGTTCGACTTCATAAGCCAATTGCGCGCTGCGTTTCTCACTGCCTACCGGGCCCCTATTTCACTGTTGCTGTGTTGTCGAGAGGGAATAAAGAGAATGCAGTAAATTTACTTCGCGGAATTTAAGGGTGGAAAACCAGTGAAGATATTTCTCAAAAAATGTGTACTTGTAGAATGCGCTGATGCTAATTCTGCGAAGCATTTCTACTTCCTGGAAGACAATATTGGTGCACTCTACACAAATATTTGTAAGGAAATATAAATAGCAAACAAAGAACAATGATAACAGAGAGAAAGGTAAGTGAAAGTGTTATACATAATAAATGTTGCTTGAGAAAGGCAATGTCGGTCAACAAAGTAATGACAACTAGAATAGAGAACTGTTAATTAACTCGGCTATGAACCGATAGAAGTCTGTGGATCGAAACGCATTTACAGTTTCACACGACGCGTTCATTTTATGTGTTTTTGTTTGCAGTAAAAAGTCTTGAAACAACTAAATCTCAGTTGCGACATAATTAAGAATTTAATAACACAGAGGGATTACAACGGAGAAAAATTATTTTAATTTTTTGTTTCCAATGTATTTCAGTTTATTTTTTTTAAAAGTTTGAAAATTGTGATTACTTAAGCTAAAACCTCTACCATCCAATTGTTATCTTGTAAATTTTTTTAAAAAAACTGTAAATAAATCTGGAAAGATGAAAAAATTTGTGTTAATTCATTTATAATAATACGGTGTGTTAGTTTCTAAGCTATGGACCTTTTATCTAAATGATATCTATAGTTACTGGCGTATGATCAAGACGTATATCGCATAAAGTTGCTTAGTTATCTACTTTTAATTAATTCTTATTAACTTCATTAGTTTCGCATCCTTGAGAGTACTCTCACATTGGATCAAGCTTAATACATATGTTATATTCTTTTGCATTCCGTTGATTCATGCTTACATCATTACAGATAAACAACTGAAATCATTTAGGCGATACAAATATCAGGATGCCCTGTTGAAGGACTTCTGAAGTTCAACCGTCTTATCCATCGTTTGGTAGAGTAACAATAGAATGCGAAATGTAACCTGAATGCTAAATCTATTCACTATATACATGTACTGCGTGCAAGTTTTGGAAGTGCATCAAACTACAAAAGAAAGGTTTAGAGACGAAAATGAAGAAATTCGGTAGTAATCTGTGCTCCATGTAACTAGGATAATGATAGCGTGAGTTTGAACGATTTGATAGATAGAAGAATCAAATTACTAGTTAACTTGCTAAGAGTGTTTCAATCTTGGGAGGTTAGCCATATGTTTGAACTATAAATTTGATAGAAAACTTGTTCAATTCAGGCTTTGCCCAGCGATAATTCAGTTTTCCAGAATTTCCCGAAATAACTTTAGGCTACGGTAATTTTTTTTTATTATTACTAAGACAAAGTTTGGTTTTTCTTCTGTTTGTTGTATCCAGTATTTCGTCTGCACTAATTACTCATTAAAAAAAGGCAAATTTTACGGTGGACGCAGAAAAATATTATCGTATTTCACAACGCTTCTACAAATAAATAGCACGCAAAAAGTGAGAAAATAATATCAGGAAAATAAGTTCACGTAATATTTAAATTTGGATAAAAGGTAACAACGATATACACATAAGCTCTCTCTGAAAGACATTTATTAGTAAACTGCAGAGTACTGATGTAAATGTAAATTTACAGTTTTAAACAACGTAATTCGTTTAGAACTTTGTTACTTTACCTTTTTATGCATTATCTTCTCTAGTTCGCAGTGTTTTTGCAATATTAAGATTGTTGGTTGTTTATCACAAATATGAAAGATTTACCAGGATGTTTTAGATCTGCTGCTGTATCTTTTTACTTTCTTCTAGGGCATACTGAGCATATTAGCTTCGTGCTCTCTGTTTCTAGAGAAATAATCTTGTACCATTTGTTTAGTTTATCGTGTAAGCTTTATTCTGTGAATACTCTGAATGCACTGGAGACTCGGTGTTAATTATTCCTTACTGAATATTTAGAATTTTCTGATTCGGTCAACGGTGTCTGCCGAAAATTTTTCAGTCTCTCAAAGTCAAAAATAGTAACATTTACTTTCGTTTGATAACTGTAACGAGAATATTGTAGTGAGAGTGCCATATAGTAAGGCAGTAGCAGAACGGATGTAATTTGAATCTTCTTAAAGAGAAAGTTTTTTCTTCCATATAAACAGCCATTTGTATTTTACTTGTGTTAATTACAAATGCTTTTTACACTTTTTTGATGAAATGTTTCTTTATTTATTCTCCGAGGTAACGAAAAGAAAGAGAATGTTCAATGTTTTCGCATTTTCCTATCGAAACATTTCAACGGTCCTATAAATTTTAATGAAGCAAAAATTTTGTAATAATTTAAGAATATTAGAATTTTGTAGAAAATAAGAGCGAATATGCATCAACAGATATTATAATATAATTCGTTCCGTATTTTACCGTTTACTTTCTTCCACAATTTTCTGCACTGTTAAAAATATTTGCCGTTTCTGAAAATATACAGTATTTTAAAACGTAAATGAGGTATAAATTCAAACATAGAATTTGACAGCAGATGGTAAAAATTTAGCGAAAACCTACTTGAAGAATAAACATAATAAAAAATCGAGGAATAACTTTGAAAATTTTGACATTAATTTTCTTGAAATGTTTGAGAGGTGCCCTTTAACATTGATCCACAGTATTACCCCAGTATACGCTCCTAACAGTTGAGAAAAATCGTTGTACGCAATGTCTGGTTGTATGCTTGTCAATTGAACCTAACATCGTTTGTCGCAATTTATTTACCACTAAAAATATGAGTCTATTACAAACAAAAAGTTCAGCGAAGTATTTTATTAAAAAAAAAACGTAACTAACAGTTACATCTTCACAAAATTAAAACGTAGCTTTTGTAGGTAAATATGCGTTGTCACACCATGCAAGTTTTAAGCCACTTTCCCGTGCGTTTTTCTTGTTTGGAAAGTAAATAAAGCATTTGTTTGGAGTTTTAATTGTTATGTTTACACATTGAGCCATTACAATTGTAAACTTTATAATTCGTTTCAAGAAAGAAATCACCAAACTACTACTTTACTAACTGAAATGTTTACTTATTAGTGACGTCTTATAAAGCAAAATATCAGCTATAAGCATTTCGGCGCCAAAATTTAAATTAACATAAAAATGAAAAATATTAAATTTTGTGTTTTACAAAGATTATATATGTACATTTTGTACACTTTGATACAATACTAGTCGATTTTGTAAAATTAGTCATCTAAAGCACGGATGCTGGCTTAATCTCGCACTTTCATTTGACTCCCACATTGCGACGATGCGAGAAGTGATATGAACAATCGAGATTCAACTATGAAAGTGGGCGATAACCATCATCCATCAACTCAGATGTTTCTCTATATGTTTCTTAAGTTAGTTGAAGCAGATTGATCGTACTTCAAGGTGAACGAATGAAATGTCGCTATTTATTTATTTATCGTATGATTATTTAACAAGGTATACAATAGGAAATGTAGATATCATAAGCTTGTACAATTTCATATCTCTAGATCTAATGTTTTAATCCAGTCAACTGCACTGATCGACGCATCATGGATTTCCGCCATTGTTCACTTGTCGGCCCGAAGAGGACAGTCGGAAACGATGTGATTGATTGCCTGTAAGGTGGCTCCACAGTCACAATTTGCAGAATCTACCCAGCCCAATTTGTATAATAAGTAGACGCATCGGCCTTGTCCTGTTCGAATCCGATTGATGATTCTCCATTGTCGCTTGGGGAGATCGAAACCTTGTATCCGTACTGAGGGGTCCTCAACTAGATTATTATTGGCTTCTGATGTTTGCTCCCATTGAGTGGTCCACAACTTGTTGATGTTGAATGAGGACTCTGTAAGGTTGATTGCTGTGCGCCATGACGGTTTTCTTGATTTCAAGCGTTGGTGTTTTGTTTGAATAATGTCTTGATGTGTAGGCAGCTACTAATGATTCGCTATGATTCTGTGTAAAGTGAGGTCAGTGCTGCTATTAACATTGCAGGAGGGCCTCACCAAAACAGAAAACAGTTTCTTTTTTTCACCTTGACATATACGAATCGGTCTCTACTATTTTTAACATCCGATGAAGTTTTATTATAAATAAATTTTTAGGTCTAACACAGTTATTAATTATTTTCCCCCATTAAACGTAATATTTTGGTATGATCTTAGTGCATATGCTGTTTTGTATTTCATATTAATTGTTTCCTGGCTAAATTTAATACGTTTATAACTAACGAAAATAAGATAATAATATCTGTGAAAGAAAAGTAATTGAGAGGTAGACACAAAAACATATAAACAAGAGAAGGGATTTCAAAAACACAAGCTTTACGGGCTATATATATATATATATATATATATATATATATATATATATATATATATATATATATAGTGTGTGATTTGAAGGAAAAGGGAGTGATGATTTTAATTTTATCCGTAAATTAGTAGAAACTTTTAAAATAGAGGTGATGACTTTGAACTCCCCTCGTTGACATGTTCGTTAGATCTAAGCTTGTCAACTTTAATTTTCTTTTTAATGAAAATATAGGGAACTGCACCACTTTCGGTACCTGCCAGAAACTGGTACTAACCTGTTGAAATTTACATCAGTCGCTTCGTCAACATGTCCTCTTTACGTTTTGCGATCATACATTGCGAAAAAGTTGCCAAGAATTTAGTTAAAAATGCCGAAATATGAAAGGCTGAGCAACTGCTAAATGCTTTCAGCACTGCTAAAATAACATAAAAATTATCGGTCCAGGGATCATTTCAACCTAAACAGTTTAGTTTTGTCATAGAAATCGTGGTTAGGTTGAAATACGGCCTGGACCAAGTGATAAAAAGTTACGAAATTTTGGCTATACCACATACAACACGCAATGGCGTATTTGTTTACAATGAAAGCAATCGATTATCTCTGGTTGCTCGTTGCTAAGTAAGATGGCGGGCATCACTCTATTACAACTCGGATAAATATTGCATGTTTGTCAATTCTGTGCTACTTTTTACAAAGGAGTAGAGCTGAAAAGGCATGAAAACATTTCAACAAAGGATTAAATCAACATTTTAAGAGACTGTAACTGATTTTATCAACGTTGGCGGCATGTAACGGCTGTTCGTCATGTCATATTTCGGCATTTTTAATTAAATTCTTGGCAACTTTACCGCAATGTATGATAACAAAACGCAAAGAGGACATGTTGACGAAGCGACTGATGTAAATTTCAATAGGTTAGTACCAGTTTCTGGCAGGTAGCGAAAGTGGTGCAGTTCCCAAAAAATATTTTAGAAAAAAAAAATATTTTCCTTAAGAGAAAAATAACTAAGAAGTTGTGAAAATACTAACATATTTAAGGAATTAATTAAAAATCTAATTCCCTATATTCGGACAGGGATTTGAAGCAAAGCTTTCCTGGATATGAGCCTATGTAGACTGTAACAGTGCCATGTCGTTTGGTTATATTTCCAAATGTTTATTCAAACGGATTGATCAATAGCCAATGAAACATTAGTAGGAATAAAGAATTAAGAACCTTTTCGCGTTGTGAAAACTTTTTTTAAATAGTTTGTTGCAATATTAAGCTAGTATTAAATGCTTTCTGACCTCAGAAAATGGCGAGTCTTCAAAGAAGCAGTGGAAGTTTCCTGGTTTAGCAAGAAAAATTAGAAAGCTCGACTCACTTCTTTGGAGATGAATCATAATACATCTTGCGCTCGGAGCCTCGTGGAAGGTAAATACGGAGCCGTCCCCGTGAATGTATTAGCGCGGCTTGGTAGCGGGGTGGTATCCATTAACCGGCCGACGGTAATTCTTAGGAGCTCGGTGCGCGTGAGTAATGGCGCTACATTAGCCTCTGTTTGTGTTTGAGTAATTGAATCACTTGGCGCCGCGGGGCGACCTTTGTGAGTCACGTGACCGCCCGTGGCCAACAAAAGGCGCTGAACTCAGCCGGTGGGGAGGGTCAAGTGACCCTAAGTGCGAGTCTGCATCCGGCAAGCTCGCTAGCTGCCTTGGTGCCTCTGCAGCCTTTGTCCGGGTGTGCCTGTGACTGAGAACGTGAAATCATAAAACCGTTCGTAAGTAGCATAATGCGCTTCGAAATGGTTGGGAAGAACAACTTCTTGACGCAGTGACCGAGGAATAATCAGAAAAATAATGGTCTACTAGCACAAAAATCGATTGTGACAGTGAGACGACATAATAATCCATCACCTCCACGATGTGTCATTGCTTCGGTGCCTACCTTTGTTGCGAATGTATATAATTATTATCTTCCATTGTCTTCTTTCCTTCGTCATAATATCGAATAACTTTGATGCTTTGATACAACCCTTTCTATTCTTAGGCAATCATATCACCTCCAGATATACTTAAAACGTGTCAGTAAAGCGCTTCATGTATTCTAATATTTGACTAATACCACTATTTTTCAATGTAGCTATTGTCCTTGTTAACCGATTACGTGATCGTTAAGTTTCATAACGTGATAAATCATCATATCTTTTCGTTTTCTAAAAATCTTCCAAAAAATGATTTCTCCAACTATCGTTTACAGCAATTTTCGATTCATTATTCACATAACCACTCAATTTATATCATATTTCTGTGGCACCATATTTCAAATTCTCCTATTTTCCATTTTATAGTTAAAGTTTTCTAATGTTTTAGATACTTGTGGTTATTGCATACTGTGTTTTTGTTACAGAGCGTGGTGGGTGAACGGTTAATGTTCTGGCCTCGCATTCGGGAGGACGCGGGTTCGAATCCCCGTCCGGGCATCAAGATTTGGGTTTTCCGTGGTTTCCCCAAATCACTCCAGGCGAATGCCGGGATGCTTCCTTCAAAAAGGCCATGGCCGAATTCTTTGCTGTTACTTGTCCCCAGTGTCAACCTGCCTCTAATGACCTTAGCCGTCGACGAGGCGTAAAACCGTAAGGGGGAAAAATTGTATTTTTGTTTCAGCGTTTGCGCCTAAAGGAATTACATGCAATGAGTTAAATATTGATGGAACTTGAGAAAATATTGCGCACTATAAGTGTGAATGGAAATAATGTGAATATGATACTGGAGAGTTTACACAACAGGTCTTTAACTTTTGAAGAACCGATACCATTATTCATTTTAATTTAGAGTTATTGTGAGGTATACAGAGTTTTGTAAATAAAATGCCTCCTACACACAATTGATAGGAATGATTTTTTTTCCCAGACGTTTTCCACCTTTATGGTGTCTCGGGAATAAAAAACACTCAACAACAGTTGTTTGTGAAGTGCATTTTACTAAGAAATCCGTATTGATCAGCAGCAGTGCTCACATTCAGTTCAGTATCACCTATCACCTATATGATTTGTATCATGTACATGTTAAAAACATATACTGCAGTCTGTATTAAATTTTCAATAAATTCTTTGCAGCTTCGAATACAGCCTTTATTCTGATTTTAAAAGGAGTTAGTGGTGATAACTGTTGTCATTAAAGACATCCTACGATATTAATGAAACGAGATTGTTGCCAGTAGGACTGAGAGTCGTGAAAGTGTTACAAATTTCTATCAAGTACAGCTAAGCGGACTGCAAACATTACAGAAATAACCACTCGCACTGTGTCCGCAATAGACGGTGAGTGTGCAAATATTAAAGGTTGGCTGCTCCGGAGGGTGGCACTCACTGTGGGGTCAGGGAAAGAGATGATGTGGGAGGTCACGGTCTCTCTGTGTGTCCAGGCGGGATACAGCTTGCTGGGTGGATTGAATTAACGCTACCCTCCCCCCCCCCCCCCCACCCAACGCTACCAGCTAACAGCGGCGCGGACGGTCAACAGCCTGTAGGCAGGCAGCCCGCCGCGCACTGCAGCTGTCTGAAGGGCGAGCCAACCCGTCGGGGGTTGACCGAGTGAGAGGGGGCGAGTGGCCACAGCCAAGTGTCCATTGTGCTCGTTTCGCGCATACGTCGCTGCAACAAGTTCGTCCATCTCTTCCCAGATGTCAGCTCAAATGAACAGTATTGTTTCTAATTGGAACTTCGCATCATGATGGCACATTTTGGTGGTTCAGGAAACAGCTGTCAGGGGCAGCTCGATGCCATATTAGAATCCTTGACGTCGCTGAGGTTTTCGATGTATCTGTAGTATCTCTCACTCCGGATGACTTTAAATACAGTAATATTGAAATGTTTTAATCAGCTGGAATCGACTGACGCAAGATCAATATCGCGTTAGATCACCGATCAGTCTCCTCCAACATATGATTAAGTCCAGTTACGACACATATACAGCCAGCGGGAAAGTCTTTCAGAATGGTCTTTGAGTCTCAATGACGTGGAGTTAAGTGCTCACTATCTCAAGGGTAACGCCAATGATATTTCCTATGATTGGCCAAGGCCGAGTTCTGAAGAATCATCGGGTGGTGGGAGGCTCAAGCAAAAATATTTTATTATCAGTATCATAACTAACTCTGAGAACTTGAGGCTTTAAACTCGGGAGAAGTTTGTCTCCAAAATACCAGAGGAGTGCATTCGAGAGGTCGCGGGTTGGAATCCACCACCGTCCATCCAGATTGGGCTCTCCCATGATTTGGCTCTTCCACGATTTTCCTCTCCCATGATTTGGCACTTCCATGATTTTTTCTCTTCCACCATTATGCTCTTCCATGATTTGGCTCTTCCATGATTTGGCTCTTCCATGATTTGACTCTTCCATGGTTTTCCCGATCACTCCAGGCGAAAGCAGGGATGATTTCTTTAAAAGGCAGTCGCAAAATTTCTTCCCGTTCCCTGCCCAAGTCCTTCCCTACCTTTAATGACCTCGTCATGGCGTAAAGCGACAGTAAAAAATACATAAATGACTGGAAAAGGAAAAGATAACAGGAACTGTTAATCACACTTTGTTAGGTTGGATTGTTTCTCCTGTAGTTACCTTTTTTCCGACCTTTTTGAACAGTTAACAGCTGACATCTTGAAGTCTTGAAGTCAGGTCGATTAATAATCAAGTGTTCCCCTTTGTACTGAGTACAAAGGAAAGATGCCTGTCAAATGTTTAGCACATTCGTCTGTTGGTTTATTTTTAAGTATTGTTATTTTGTCTGGTTATATTTCACAATGAATTTTTACATTGAATCTACAACTTAGAATACTACTTGTCCTAGAGTTTTCCTATAAAACTACCGTTAAACTCCTAGTAGAAATCTTGAATCAACCTTTATCCGATATCTTCCTGCATTTAACCCCCCTTCCAAGAACCAGTCCTTTTCCGAGTCTATTTTGTATTCATAGAGATGCTAGAATGCTTCCTTAGTTCTGATTCCACTTCAGACTGTAGATAATGTTTATTTGGTATGATTAATGATTTAGGTTAAGAGACAACAACGAAGAAGGATTGTGTATCCCACATAAAACTTTGTCACTGTGCCATTAAAAACGCGTGGACTTAATGTCATTAGCGACTATGTAACGGACAGTAATGAGTCTTACCACTGTTCGGTGAACCTGATAAAATTACAAGGAATTTTGGCTGAACAAGGAAGACTACAAAGAATTTTGGCTCGCTCAGCTGTTAATGTGTCTGATTGGAAATCAAATACCCAGAATTAGAATCTCATCTTGGCATGGGATTATGGGACAACTACGTATAACTCGTCCCTCTTTCTCACAGATTTTACTGTGTATCTGTGATGTTGAACGCTTCGATAGTTCAGGTACCACATTAAATTGTAGTTTTGGTAAATATTTTTTTACTTATGGCTTTACGTCATGTCGACGTCGGGGTCATTAGAGGCGGGAAAGGATTGGAGATAAGGAACGGGAAGGAATTTTTGAAGGAAGCATCCCGGCATTCATCTGGAGTGATTTGCGGAAACCATGGAAAACCAAATCTGGATGGTCGGACGGGGATTCGAACCGGCGTCCTCCAGAATGTGAGGCCAAAGCATTAACCGCTCACCAACAACTCTCGGTTGGTAATTTATGAAGTGAAATGAGGAGACTATGCCATCATTTTATCAGATGAATGCGGAAAGCTATCTAAACACCATAATCTTGGTTAGTAGGCCTACATTAAAATAGATGTTTGAATCCAATCCCATTGTATCCCACCGTATCAATTTCTGAGAGGCTTTAACAAACAGGAGCACATTGATGCCTATGAAATGCCAAACATATCACCAGTTTCTACTATTGTTAATGGGTCCATTTGTGATGTTTAATACTTACTACACGATGTACCCCACGCTGTAGTGAAATACGGTGCAAGATGTCAGAGAAGCTAAAGGGAGTCACCGAAGCGAGTAGAATCACGAAATAAGCACAAAATGATATGAGTAACCTTTAGAGAAGGGGTGGCCAACCCAAATGACCTAGCGGGACACTTTGGAAATGCGTCATAACTACGCGGGCCGCATACTAGACTTAGACCCACTATAGAAATTTGTTTTTTGGAGTGAAAAATTGAAACATAATGAGTTATTATTATTGTGTCTAATATTACTCTTACATGTAAGCATAGATAATATAATAATAATTATACTAAACGAACATTTTAAAGAAATATATAACACTAAAAATGATACATAAAAATATATAAATATAAATGAAATACATTTTGAAAATATGGATGCACAAATAATGTAATTTTTAATACATTGGTTTTCATTACTTTGGCCATTATAAAATAAATATATTTTGTAAAAGTATTTTGAATCTCACGGGCCGCAAAAATATTCAAGGCGGGTAGCTGGTAGCCCGTATGTATTTAAAAATCACGTGCGTTGAGCAGGGTACTTTATGTGAATCATTCATTATATAAAAAAAGATACTAATTGCTTTACGACATCTATTATGTGCGATATACCAGTTCATTTTTAATTATCGTCCGATCGTTTGCAAGAAGACTTACAGAATGATAAGATTCATTAGGTGTCTGTAACGATGCAGTGAGGAAAGTTTAATGCTAACACTTATCTATAAATGGCGTCAGGAACAGTATGTGAAGAAAGAAGGTTGTGACGATCACATATTTTATAGGTTATTCTATGGTATACAAGCATAATTATACAGATATTCTTTGAAGTTTGTTCTTCTCGTGCGGTTGTTATTTTAGATTAGTTTGGTTGCTAAGAGGGACATAATTGAGCCTACAGGTTAAGTCGTTATCTTAAGTTCGCAAATTCAATACACGAATCGGGAAGTATCAGGAAGAAGTCCGATATAGAAGTAATGGTTGTTTTAGTTTCTGCTGGTGTTGGTGAAAAATTGTGAAATAATTAACTGATGAAATAAAAGTTATTACAAGAACAATTAATGGTTTGTGCATTTTTTCATAGTTAGGCGCTTTCCATAAAAATAAACTAATGAAGAAAGGCGACCGCGCTTGAAGAGAACAAAGTTATTTTCCACAATAAATTAGGAAGTTACGTAAATCAGAGGCACCAGACTGAAACTATATATGTACAAGACTAATACAAGGTCTTTGTTATAAAACTTGATTATGGAAAACAACTTTTGTATTACAACACCTGGAAATCACTATTGTTGAGCTGAGTTACAAAAGATATCTACGGAGCAGTTATGGATATAAGGTAATTCTAAACGTTAGAGTTTTATTCGTATCTCACGGAGGATAGAATGGGTAGGAAGTTGCTAACTTACAAATCTTTTCGGTGTTCTATCATGATCAGTAGATGTTGTAATGGTTCAAAAATGAACTACCAGATATTTCTGTTGAGAAATTGGTAGAATGCTTTCATGTAGCCTACGTGAAAATATTGCCATTGGTTACTTACAGCATTCTACAGATAGTCCTAGCACCAAATCTAGTTCGCTCTGTCCAAATGACATCCAAAAGATTTTATGTTCTTTAATTTCAATAAGTGTTGTGTGATAAAAAAAGTTTTCAACAAATCATTTGTTTTGATGTTTAAAGTCAAATAATAAATCTCAGAATTATATTCAGTTGAATCAAGCTTTTACGTAGTTCTTTGTTTCTTAGCAGTCATTTTTAATGTGAAATGTCTGTCAGAGTCAAGAAATATCGACAAACTGTGTATCTATGACACAAGTATAATCTTTGAAGATATTATTGGTACCAGATTATACTATCTCAACAAAGGCTACAATTTATTTATCGTATGATTATTTAACAAGGTACACAGTAGGAAATGTACACACTTTGACAATACGCAATACTGGCTTGCCAATATTGCATAAATGTTTCCAGGGATGACATTGATTGTGCAAAATAAGAGTGATAGAATTTTTCATCGGTGGCCAAATTTATTGTCAATGTGTGGACATATCAGAAGCTTGTACAATTTCAAATCTCTAATTCTAATGTTTTAATCCAACCAACTGCACTGATCGACTCATCATGTATTTCTGCCACTTTCCCTTGTAGGACCGAAGAGGACAGTCAGAAACGATGTGATTGATTGTCTGTAAGGTGGCTCCACAGTCACTATTTGCAGAATCTACCCAGCCTCATTTGTATAATAAGAAGGCGCATCTGCCTTGTCCTGTTCGAATCCGATTGTTGATTCTCCACTGCCACCTGGGGAGATCGAAACCTTGTAACCTTACTGATAGATCCTCAACTAGATTTTTATTGGCTACTGATGACTGCTCCCACTGAGTTGTTCACAGCTTGTTGATATTGAAAGAGGACTATGTGAGGTTAATTGCTGTGAGCCATGGTGGTTTTCTTGATTTCAAGCGTTGGTGTTTTGATTGTATCACGTCTTGATGTATAGGCAGCTGAGGGTTTTTCAGGATATTTTTTCAGATTTTTAAGAGAGCTTCTGATCTTCTTAGTGATTGCGGTGAGATGTTGCATAGCACTGAAAGCCATATGGTGTTCGTACTATGAATACATCCCGTAATTATCCTCATTGCCTGATTGAGTTGCACATCTATCTTCTTTGTATGGGCACTATTGATCCAGGATGGGCAGCAGTATTCAGCAACAGAGTATTACAGAGCTAAGGCTGTGGATCTTAGAATCTGAGCACTGGCTCCCCATGAAGGGGCACATCTGTTCTCACTAAGAGAAGTGATTGTAATTCTGACTTGTTAAATGCTACGCATTCCTTAGTTGTTGATTGTTATATTAACATCTAGGAGATAACTGTAATATTTATGTAAAACACATGTGCCCCTGTAAAAGGATGGCTGCTGTTTTTAACACACTTTTATAAGCTTCACCTTAATGTCTGTGTGAATGAATACAATGGAATTTTTCAGTTTTATTAATATAAAACTAGATATATTCATCAGAAATCAATTCACTAATAGCACATACCGATTTTTTCTTTGGTAGAAATGATATTTCACATTTCTAGCCCTACAATCAGCAATACAGCTATTCATATTTCTTACCATATCGAAGAATATCCAAGTAATGAAGGAATTATCCGTTTAAAAGCAGGCACAACAACTGTATTAAACTTTTTTAAAAGCTGGATGTTGTGGGCTATTTCCTCAATTGCGATAGGATCAATTCGTATGAATAATTGTCACGCGAATGAAACTGAATTTTTTGCTTAACAACAAATTCAACTGCATTGGCGTGACAATTATTCAAATAAATTTATTAAAACCGTCCATATTTCGATTTTTTATGGTTTTACGGAGTCACTGCAATTGAAGTCTTGGATAGTTCCTTCGTAACACCATGACCTAATTCCTTCCAGCTTCTTCTACAATTACAAGTCATAATGCTCTAAGAAAAACAGCTAAAGATATCTCTATACCCGTAAATGAATACTAACTGGTGATTACCAAAACATAGGCCCATTAAGTCTGCTCAATAATGTCGGAGATTCAAAAAAAAAAAAAGTTTAGGGAGCTTACAAGTATTCAGTTAGAATCTTTTTCCTCGTCCAAAAACTTTTCTTCCAAAAAAATGAAGACGCGAAGAAAAGTTCAAGACAGAACGCCTCTTCTCCCGAAGAAAGTCAACGGTACATAACAGAATTCAGCCAATTTAGAGGGATGTAAGACCAGAGATCAAGACGCCTGCCGCAAGAGGATTCGCAACTCACTAACCGCAGCGCGCACTTTTATTTCCCGACGCGGCGCCGGAGTTAACGTCGTAGTGCGCCTAATTGAGCCGCCAAGTTTATGCAAAGTGAGCGATGCGACTGAGTTTGCCCCGCCGCCAGCGAGGGGAAATCTTTTGTTGCTGAAAGCTGAATCCTGCCTTATTTTGTTAGTGAGCCAACCTCACGTTAATGACTGTACCGTAGCCGGCATCCCGCGGGCCTACGCTTTATACACGGCCTGCTGATCACACGGATAATTAAGGAGAGGCCACGCCGGGCCGGAGGTTATTTAGCATTACGGGCCCGCTGCAAAACTGGGCACCTAACTACGCGGAAAACCGCCCGGAATTATAACGCACGCGAGCTCGTAAATCATGGTATTACTGAGCATCCGCCAGCCTCGCAGCTGTTGGCTAACTAGCAGGGACTATTTGCACCACAGTGTCACCCAGACGCACTTATAATTAAATTTTAATTGTTTAACAGAATGATAGGTGGGACAAGATGTTCAAAATTTTAAAGAAGTCAGGTCTAAAGTATCGAGATAGAAGAATAATCTATAAACTATATAAGAATCAAGTGGCTATAATAAAACTAGAGATTCACGAGAGACATGTATCAGTTAAAAAGGGCGTGAGACAAGGTTGTAGTCTATCCCCGTTAATATTCAAGTTTTTTTGTAGAAGAAGCAATAAAGAAAGTCGAAGAAAAATTTCCATGTGGCATAAGTGTTCAGGGAGAAAACACTCGTATGGTACGATTTTCTGATGACATTGTCTTGTTAGCAGAAAGGGCTGAGGATATTGAGAAGTTATTGAATATAAAAGAGAAGTTATTAAATATAAAAAAAGGATCGGACGCTATAGGAGAAGTGAGTGATTTCTGTTACTTGGGAAGCAAAATTACAACCGATGGCCGAAGCAGGAATGATATTAAAAGCAGAATAGCACTAGCAAAAAGAGCCTTCATGAAAAAGAGAAACCTTTTAGTTTCAACTATTGATCTAGGAATTAGAAAGAACTTCTTAAAACTCTATGTGTGGAGCAAAGCACTTTATGGTAGCGAAACATGGACTTTAGGAATACCGAAAAGAAAGAAACTTGAAGCATTTGAAATGTGGTGCTACAGAAGAATGCTAAAAATTAGGTGGACAGACAAAGTAAGAAATGAACGATTTTTGGAAATGATGGGTGAGAAAAGAAGTTTATGGAAGAAGCTTACAGGAAGAAGAGACAGGCTTTTAGGTCATATTTTGAGACATTCTGGATTGGTTAATTTGTTAGTGGAGGGAACAGACCAAGGTAAGAACTGTAGAGGGAGACAGATATTATAATATATGAAGCAGATGTATGAGGACGTGGGTTGTAAGGGTTGTGTAGAAACGAAAAGGTTAGCCCAGGATAGGAATGGATGGAGGATTGCATCAAACCAGGATATTGAAAAGTTACTGAATGGAATGAACAAAATACTGAGGGAAGATTTTGGACTGAATATAAATCAAAGCAAGACAAAAGTGGTGAAATGTAGCAGAAATGATACCAATACTAGTAGATTAAATATAAAAATAGGATCGGATGCAATAGGAGAAGTAAGTGAATTCTGTTACTTGGGAAGGAAACTTAAAACCGATGGCCGAAGCAGGAATGATGTTAAAAGCAGAATAGCACTAACAAAAAGAGCCTTCGTGAAAAATAGAAACCTTTTAGTTTCAAATACCGGAATACCGGAAATAAAGAAAATTGAAGCATATGAAATGTGGTGTTACAGAAGAATGTTGAAAATTAAGTGGGCAGACAATGTAAGAAATGAACGAGGTTTGGTAATGATGGGTGAAGAAAGAAGTTTGTGGAAGAAGCTTACAGAAAGAAGAGACAGGCTGGTAGGTCATATTTTGAGACATGCTGGATTGGTTAATTTGCTGGTGGAGGGAACAGTCGAAGGTAAGAACTGTAGAGGAAGACAGAGATTGAAATATGTGAAGCAGATAATTGAGCACGTTGGTTGTAAGGGGTATGTACAAATGAAGAGGTTAGCACAGGATAGGAAGAGATGGAGGATTGCATCAAACCAGTCGAAAGATAGATGACAGAAAAAAGATGATTAGGTTCGATTAGAATGAAAAAAGTGACAAAAATAAAATAGCAGTGTGCAATGCACTGTCGCCTGCTTGAAGCAACAGCGTGGTGTTGGTTCAAGATATATCTGTTTATTTAATAAAATCTTCTCGGGCTTCCAGCCCCGAAGAAATTTTACGCTTGTCGGAAGTTTCGAAGGTGTCTTTCTCAGCTCTCATTTTCAACCAAATGTCAATGATTAACTGTTTGTTTCCACGCTGCGGCGAAAACGGGGAAAGACAAAAGCCAACACATCGCGATGACGTCATCCACTCTTCTGCTCGTTACCGAGATGAAATAGTTTCAGCATTTTAATATCCAGGTTACAGGCCGCACTGAGTTGATAACCAGTGTCCGTCTTAACTGAACATTCAGTTGTTCTGATTTCTACAGCATCTGAGGGTTGAAATAGACGCCTTCGAAACGTCCCACAAGTCTGACATTTTTACGCGGCTGGAAGCCCGAGAAGAGTTTATTTATATACAACGTAGTAAAAAAAACTTCGATTTTATATCTGTTTACAATTACAACAATATCTTATAATAACAGTTGCTATAATTCAATATTTACAAGAATTTAAAGTCATTTAAATTATCATTTACAGCTATCAGTTCAACTGTGGTTGCAAATTTCAATTTATTTTTGGTTGGAATGTTTACAATTGGTTTATGATACTAATTAATTTTTATTGCTCTTATTTCGTTGTCCTTTTACCAGGTTGGGTGTGATATTATGAATTTGCTCATATGTGGAGGCGGGTTTCGTTTAGATATTTAATGATGGCTGATAAAATCTGAGGATTATTCTCATACAAAAATGTTGAGATGCTGGTAGGTAAAGGGATATTTTGTTTTATAATGCAGCCAAATAATTTATTTTGTGAGGTGTAATATTTTGAGCAGCCTAAAAGCAAATGGTCTAGGTCGGATGTTTCTGTGGGGACCAATCATTTATATTCCTTGCCTGTATGCATGTGTGTCCTATTTCGTCACTACAAGGGAGTGCCAAAACATCTGCCTGCTGGGACAAGAATTCAGGTGTAATATTTTCGATCCTGGAGCTACAGGCTAAAATTTCTTTTCTAATAACAACTTTAGTGGATGAATCCTCATTCCTGCCCTGCATAATACAGGCTCAACTCACCTGTGCAGTGTGCATAAGATACTTTGTAACGTTAAACTGAGCAGTCTGTGGTCTCTGCTCTTAAGGCGTCTGACAGGAATACGAAAGGTCTCCGAATCGAATTCCGGTCTCGGCTGGGAATTTCAAAGACCCTTAATTAGTCTGCCACGTTTGGCAAGGTTTATTTTTGTGTAGGTCAAGTAGGCCAAGTCGCTTCGGTGATTCGGATTCCACATTTAACTGTTGATCCCCCATACCTGGGAGTTAGTATAGATGGCTACGGTAGTGACAGACTGTGCAGCAGGTATAAAACTCTGTCATCAGGTCATAAACAGCACACGAATTGCTGTTATTGTTAAACTGAATTATTTTATTTTGCACTACTTACTTTATAAATTACAAAAAATCACTGTTTAGTAAATACTCTCTGTGATTGCGCAGTTGTTGCACAGTTTTGGCGATTGGATAGCTTGAAGGAGGAATGACTGTGCAATGTCTTTGTGAGCTGTGTGGTAGCAAGCAACCAGGAATGTGTCATCGTATATAATATTAGCAGTAGCCGGTAACTCCGTCGGCTTGGAAGTGTGTTATGGAATAATTTTCTTTTTCCTTTTCGTTTAAGCCATCTAGGTAATACGATTAGCAAATTCAGTTTCCTCTTCTGAGTTTCCTTCCTCAGTGACCAGTACTCTTTCATTCTCTGAGTCACTTTTTTCCATCTGAAAATACCCTCCTTTTCCTGATTGGTTTATTTTCTGGCAAATCCTTTACCTCCGAAATTTTTCTTCTGAATACTTTCCCGTATTCGATTCTTCCACATTGATTCCTTTTAAGATACTAATGGACTTCTTTTATCCATGGAACTTGAGTCAATGGCTTTTTGAAAGTTCGGAATTTCTTCGCCATTTTTTCTGGTTGCATTCTCTTCATGCAGCCATAGAAAGTTAATATCCTTTGATATCTTTTCAAGCTTTTGTATAATTCTTGGTTCGATCCCAAACAGAAATGAAATTCGCTTGCTGCCACTTTTTTGTGTCAAGATCTTCCTTAAGAACTTTCTTTGTTTCTTTTCTATTTCTGTTATTCTCTTTTTGGCTTGTGTTTCCTTACAATAATAACAGTAATGGTTATAAATATTCCTTACAATAAAAAAATCTTTATTTTCTACAACAAAAACATAATTATCACTACATTTAACCTCTATTAGGTTAATCAATTCTGCTTTAAAATAGAAACTTACACTGTAAAGTGCAAATTAATTGTTTCTTCATTGTGATCTTTTATTATTTTATTGGTACTGGCTTTACTAAATTTCATTGAAATATTTAATTTACCTTTGACCATCACATCTTAAAATTACTTTAAAAACAAAATAATAATAGCAATTAATTTCCTCTTGATTTTGTTTTGTCGATATGTCGATTCGATGAATTAATCCTGCTTTGAAATAGAAATTTGCATGCTAAAGCAGTAACTGATTGTTTCTTCATTACCATCTATGATAATATCTTTATAAGATTAGTTTCTCCATCCGTCAAAAGAGTTGAATGTCTGTGGGCCAGTTACTAGATTTGGGTTTATTTTCTAAAACAAATGCCCTTTTTTAAAGACATGGCTAGGAAACGAACCATCAATGTTTCAACGAACCTCAAAACAATACAAAAGAAAGCAGTAATTTAACTATTTATTTAAAAACGACAGCTAATTTGTTCATTACATTAAATTTATGTATTATCTATATTTTTAATACTGCAATTTTTCAATAGATAGTGTTCCGGGTATTTTTTTTTTTTAATTACTAATGTTAGTTCATTTTCGTGACGAACAGAGAGAGTAAGACAGTGACTGTAAAAGAGTCGGAGGGTATCCTCTCTTCCTTCCGGCGGCTTGCTCATTCGGTGAGCTCTGTGGTTGATGACCGCAAGATTTCGGCTGATTTAACCATCTGCAGCATTGTCGATAGAACTGACTGTGGACCTCTGGTTCAGAGCCGAGTCGAGGGTCTGAACCAGAGACTGCATCGTTTCTGTGATAATCATGGCTGCAGATTCCTTGATCTTCGCCCTGGGGTCGAGTCGTGTAGGGTTCCCTTGGATAGATCAGTTGTGCACTACACACGTGAATCGGCTACACGGGTGGCAGGGGCCGTGTGGAGTGCATTGGGGGATTAATTAGGCTGAAGGAGGAAGACCCGAAACTGGGATTACAGTTACGGGCAGCTCAATTAAATTCGGCACCATATGTTAGGAGTAGCGAAAATCAATCTCTACCGTTAAAAGTACTCGTTATAAACTGTAAAAGTGTTTCTAATAAGAAGCCTGAGCTTGAAAGCGTTATTAGTAGCACAGAAGCTGATATTTTATTAGGTACTGAAAGCTGGTTAAAACCGGATATAAGTTAAGCAGAAATTTTTAAGCATAGCATGAATGTTTTCCGTAAGGACAGGTTACATTCAAATGGAGGTGGTGTATTTATAGCTGTTCGTAAACACCTGTCGTGTAACGAAATAAATATTGATACAGTCTGTGAAATCCTATGGATTAGACTAAAATTTGCTAGGACAAAACTTGTAATAGGGTCTTTCTATCGTCCACCAGTTGCAGATGTAGGTGTTGCTGAGGCCTTAAGAATTAACGTAAGTAATATAGCTCGTCAATTTCCGAATCATGGAATAATACTAGGAGGCGACTTCAACTTGCCGTATATTGACTGGAGTAATTACGCCCACGTAACTGGTGGCGGGGATAAAATATCCTGTGAGATTATTCTTGACCTTTTCTCAGATCTTAATCTTGAGCAGCTTGTCACTGAACCAACGCGGTGCGACAAAGATAACGAAAACATTTTAGATATTCTCGTTACAAATAGGCCTGAATTATTTACGGACATTTCTACCCCCACGGGAATAAGTGATCATAAAGCTGTAATTGCTACAGTAAAATTAACAGTCGCACGCAAAAAGAAAAAAAATGGGGTCGTTTACAGGTTCGAAAAGGCACTAAAGGAGAGTTTAAGAATGTTTTTGAGGGATAAATACATTACCTTTATAGAAGGAAGAGGCTCGTGTTAAGGTTCTTTGGTGGGTTAAAATTACTGCATTAATTAATTAATAAAGTCCACCAAAAACAAGGTTATGTTGAGATGTTCGTTTATTTCGAACAAATCAAAACAAGTCTGCGACATTCACAAGCATAGTTGTTACAATCCAAAGATGCAATACTGACTTACTGAATACTTGCATGAATGTCTCTGTAACACTGAATTTATACTTAATGCAAACTAAACTCTCTGTCCAGGCGATCTGTTTATATAGAGTCTATCGAAATTACGAGAATTCTTCAAAGGCATCCGCCCGATATTTCTCGATCATTAACAATCACTCAAACAATCAAACATATTAAAAACAATCGGAATTGATACAAAATTAATTAATAACATTACAAAATGATTAGAAATGGTAATTATAGATACTTAAATACAAAATTATTTACAGAAATCCTTTCAAATGGTGGAAAATTGTCCTGTAGACATCGTAACATACATTAATACAAGTAATTACAAACTTTTAAGAAATACTCTTGCACCATTCGGTTATTAAACATATTAAATCGTCTTTAAATAATTTTCTTACCTAAAACAATGTCTATATACACTTATTTACAAAATAAACATATCAAATCACTTTCAAGCAGACTTTAGCTCATTACAAATATTTCACACAGTACAATATTATTCAAAATTCAGGTATTAGGGCTGTTACAACCCCTCCCCAGGATTCACTTAATTTTACACAGATAAAATTGATTGAATCCGTCACGAATCTCAACAGGTTGAATGTATACACAATGCAGACACGTACAGATTACAATCAGTCAACCATAATGACTTTTACAATGAACAAATACAATTCTTCATACAACAACTGCACATAGTCCATGACACTGATTTTGTTTACAATAATTGTCTTTCTCAGATCCAAACATTTTTTTTTTCATTTACAGTTTTGAACAACAAACGTTCAATGCCATCACCTTAAGTTACAATTATTTTCACTCCAAATTACACACTTGATGTCTGCTTGTTTATGACAACAGTCTATTTTACATTTTACAGCTGATAATTTGTCATCACAATGTAGAAAGTCACAACATCATGAAACCATCAAAAGTTTCTACACAAAAGTGTCACAAATTGCTTTATACCGTGAAATGTTTACATTTTAAACATTCAGTATTATGACATCTGCATCTTAACTTAAGTACTCAGACAAACTATTTACATGCATCAAATCAAAAACTTATTTACAAAATTGGATATTTACAGGTATTGACCCCTCCCCAAACCATGCATTTCAATTAATTCTCATAAGTGGGTTCCAGGATTTCCCTGGAAACCCAGAACCATGTAAGTTACTTTTTCCTAACCTTCCAGTTTTCTTCAACTTTTGTATACACATTTAATATTACATTTCTATTTTCACAAAGCTTCATTATATACATACAGAAACACAAACTTCCAATCATCTCAGACAACAGATTTTGGTACAACCACACAACAGCTGAGACATACAATGGTTCTGTTTTAGCGAACTGACTGTCACTTAAAAGCAATGTTGCTAACTCAACTGGTAATACCAATTTATTATTCTCACTACTGCAGTTTAGTCCATCATTACTCCCAACCCCACTCTTCATCATCTGATTACTACTCAAACTTACCAAATTATCTGAATCATTACCTAAAACTGGTTTAACATCTAGCTTACTGACTTCCTCCACAAAATAATTATTTTTCTCAGCAACTATTACTTCACTATTAGCTTCCACATCAAAGAGAGTACAAAACATAGTGTCATCTAAGTCACATTCTGTACAATTTTCTAAATTAGAAACTGGTTCAAATAAATCCTTACTCCCACCCATTTCTTCACTGTCATCATCTGCACCAAATAAAGAGCTAAATAACGTATCAGCTAGGTCAAAATTAGAACGTTTTTCCAACTTAGGGATGGGTACATAAGTCTTTTCAACCTCTCTCTCTTCAGAAGACAAATACTTTGACTTACAATTCTCCTCCTCATCTGGGTCCCCTATCCACACCACTGTATCACCTTCATCTTCAAGATATCTGAGAAACTCCTCGATTTCAGCACTTCTACAAACTTCATTACCACCTATACAAGCACACATAGTCCCAACTATGCTATTCTGGACCTTACAAGTTTCTGATAGCCACACTGTAGTATGCACTATAAATTCTGCACCCTTTTTTGTAATTAAGCAGTGACCATTTCGAAAATCTTCTACACGAAAATTATTACTTTCGCACACTGATTCTAGTGATAATGTACTATGGTGGTCCCCTTCCCGCTTTATCTTATTATCAACCTTTACATCATTAATATCACTAATTACATCTATCATAACCTTATCCTGAAATTCACTTGCTGTTACCCCCACCTCTTCCAATAAATCTTCTCGGGGATTATTCATAAAAATGGAATTAACGCTATAGCAGTTGGTACCTGGACCCACAATCTTACCCACCACTGCGGGGCCCGTCACAGAGGGGGTCTTTAGTTTGCCTGCCCTCCATGCTGCCTTTCCCTTTCAGACTGAGGGTTCTGTTCTCTCACTTCCCCATAATCATTCCTCCTTGTGTAATTATCACGATCCCGTCCCCTCGATCTACCATCCCTTGACCCATTACCCCTTCTAGGGGGACTCCTGCTGCCCCTCCTATGGTGTTGATGGTGGTAATGTTGTTCGTTGAATGACTCCTGGGCATCCAAGCGTCTCAACAATTCTGAAACTCTATCCACATTTACTACATCCAAAGTGGCAATTAAATTTCTTGTTTGCTGGGGTAGCCTAGCTCCTATCAAATCAATGAATTCCTCCTCCCCATAAGGATGGTCTAAGTACTTACAACGGATCCAACATTTATGAAAAAAATCATGTTGAGTTTCCCGACCAGGTTTATAGGGCCTTCCAGTCATCAACTCTCTCTTTTCTTGAATCTGCCTGCTTGTCGACCAAAAATGTTTCAAAAAGTTTTCTTTAAACAGCTTGTAGTCAGTCACTTCCCTAGCTTGTCTATCACCCCATGCCCTAGCATAAGATTTTAGATGTTTACCCACAAGTGCAATTTTCTTACTATCGGGTAACAAATTAAAGTAGTCTGACCTTTCAAAATTATCTATAAATTCAATAGGGTGAAGCCTCCCACTATCATCATAGAATTCAAATTCTTCTTTTACATCGACACTGAAATTTGGACTACCTGTTAAGGGAACCTGACTTAATTGAATCTGCAACCCAGTAACCCTTTTCTCTAACTGATTAACGTTAGATTGGGTTGTCTCCAACCCTTGGGTAAGTTGTTCCTGATGATTTACCAATGTATTAACATTTTTTCCCTATACCAACCACTTCCTGTCTCTCGGTTGAAGAGATGTGGCTTCGATTCATAAATATAGTCAGGGAAGGTATGGACTTACATATACCGAAAAGGACAATAAGGGACGGGAACGATCCCCCGTGGTATACGCGTGATGTTAAAGGTTACTTAAAAAGCAAAGGAAGATTCATGCACGCTCAAGAACGACGATGTATAGGAGTGATTTAGAAAAGCTGGCTGAGACAAGAGGACTGGTCAAGAATGCGATGTGCGAGGCCTTTAATGACTTTCGATGCAACCCGCTTTCCAAGAGCTTCATTGAAAGTCCAAAGACATTTTGGTCGTATGTAAAAAAAATAAGTGGTTGTGACAACAATATGCCAGTTCTACCACAAGACGGTCGGGAAGTTGATGACAGCCGCGACAAGGCTACCGTATTTAACGCCGAATTTAAAAATTCCTTCACTGACGAAAACATGGAAAACATTCCAGTTTTTCCACGGCGTGTTGAATTTGAGATGGATCCAGTACAAATTGATAGTGTAGGTATCATAAAGCAATTAAAGCTCCTGAAGTGGGGGAAAGCGCCGGGTCCCGATTGTATACCAGTAAGAGTATTTTCGGAATACGCGGAAGAAATAGAACCATTTCTGTCAGATATATTTCGTAAATCTTTTGAGGAAAGAAAAGTACCTTCTGATTGGAAAATTGCGCAGGTGATTCCCGTTTTCAAGAAAGGAGATCGGAGAGATCCTAGGAATTATCGACCGATATCGCTAACATCTGTTTGCAGTAGAATTCTGGAGCATGTCCTTACGTAAGTGTCACAGAGCTGATTCGTGGGTTGGGCTGGGATTGTTTGGCGGACAGACGACGTCGTTTTCGTTTGAATTTGCTGGATAATATGCGAAAATTTTTAAGTTACGAGTGCAATGAAATACTTCTTCCGCCAACCTATTTAGGTCGCAATGACAGGAGGGATAAGATTAGAGAAATAAGATGCCGTACTGATTCATTTATGTATTCCTTCTTTCCTCGATCTGTTCAGGATTGGAATGCGCAGAATTAGGATTAGTGCTTAGCACCCTCTGCCACCCACAGTATTTGTGATTTGCAGAGTATAGATGTAGATGTAGATGTATTACGCAACTGACCGGTATTTTTACTGACATGGGTTAAACTGCATCCCGCAAGCCTAGGTAACTGAAATTTATTTTACTAACTGAAGTCATTAAAAATAGCACCAAGGTTTCATGCCGTGAGTGAAGTTCGCTCCATTTATCTGTTGACTTTTGTTTCTTTTCGTTTGTAGAACATTTTAATTACCTTTTGCCACATAATTCAAAGATGATGAGGACGGGATAAACTACAGTGTAGAGAGTGACCATCGACTCAATACACCCATGTAAATGAAAACCTTGTCAGAGTACGCCTCATAAAGGACAGAAAAATCTAATATATCTGTAAGCCTACATGTATTACCAACAGGAAGAAATAGATTGTAAAGCTAATTAATAACTAATTGTGTTTAAGGAATAGTTACGACCGGCAAAGTACTTTGAGTACCGTTATCGATCTACTGTATCATCGTAGAATGAAGACATGTGGTGAGAAGAAATAAAATAAAATAAAATGTTGGCTTACGAAAGAAGTTTCCTAGTCTGTAACTGATGCAAATCACAACGTTATGTAAAATAAGTGTCAAAGTTTATGGAATTATAGAGTGCATCAGCACTGTAAATAAAATAGTTTTTAACCTAATAAATAGAGTAATCACTTGCCCTCAAGACTGAAATAAATATTCAATATGGAATATGAAATATTAAGCAGAAGATGAGAACTGTTTGACAGATTGACGTGGAGTATCTATAAAAATAATTTGTTCCTACATTCGTGGTGTTAGGGGCACTAGCTTGGATGCAAAATGTACTCAAGTTGACACAACAAAGATATCCCGTACAGAGGTAGCTTAAAGTCTATTTACTTCTACATGGTTAAGTAAATTGAAAGAGGCAAGAAACGGTTTTATCACCTGGGTGCCTTATAAACTGTATGGAAATCAGGAAAAGTTGTGCATTTTTCAGAGGTACAACCAACGGCTACTCGCGAAAATGTGTAGTTACTATGTCATTCCCACTGATAAACTCTTACCACAAAAGTTTCTCACTCAGAATTTGCCGTTAAAATGGAATAAAAAACAGTACTGATAAAATGGTGAATAAATAGCTGATTACAGTCTTGGTAGTTTTCAAAGCCTTTGATATAAACGAGCACGGTGGGTGAACGATAAAACTGGACTCTGGAATTCGGGAGAGCACGGATTCAAATCCCTGTCAAATAATCCTGATTTCGGTTTTCCATTGTTCGGGAAAAATCACTCCAGGAATCATTCGTTCAAAGGCACCGAGCGTAGTGGTTGAGCGGTTAACTCTCTGGCCTCGCATTCGGGAGGATGGCAGTTCGAATCCCTGTCCGGGCATCCAGATTAGGGTTTGCCATGGTTTCCCCAAATCACTCCAAGGCGAAGGCCGGGATGCTTCCTTCAAAAAAGCCATGGCCAAATTCCTTCCAGTTCCTTGTCCAATCCAATCCTGCCTCTAATGACCTCGATGTCGACGTAGCGTAAAGCCATAAGTAAAACAAAAAAATCTTTCAAAGGCCATACCTTGTCCTCATTCCTCTCCCACTTCTAATGACGTCGACGATGCGTAAAAAACAAATAAAAAATATTGATAGTAGTTGCACCGTCCCTGACGTAATTTAGATCTGGTTTTCAATACAGGAGGAGGGTGAAGAGAGTGCTGGGAATGTACAAGGCGTATGTTGGTGATGGATCTCAAAGAATATTGACAGAAGAAATTTTTCCTCACTTTTTAATCTTTTTTTAAATTTTGTACTTCTTGCTTTACGTCTCGTCGTCATCGAAGTAATCAGAGGCGGGAAACGACTGGGACAAAGAATGGAAAGGAATTCGGCCATGACATTTCAAAGGAATAACTCCGGTGTTCGCCTGTAGAAATCATGGAATGACCGGACGGGTGTTCAAACCCACATCCTATCGAATGCGAGGCCGGTGCTACCACTCACCAGCCACGGTTGGTTTTTCCCCATATAGTATACATGTTTAATTAGGCCCAGAGTATGCTGAAACAAGCTTCTGAAAATGTTACTATTGTTTGCTTTGTGAACTGGACGAAACTTGTTACTGACGCAATCTTTTCGACCCTAATTTCTTTTATAATCTGTCTATTACGGCACAATATCGTTATTGCTAAGTTGTTATAGTAATTTCTTCATCAAGCTTTAAGACAGATTTTCCTGAGAATAAAGCCTACTGTGTTTAAGGGGAGACGGAAGGCAATTTTTATCCCTATTCTACCAATGCTATTTTATCCTTTGAATAGGTACACTTTCAAGAAGAACTATAAGTGATAAAACAATGAAATTTTACTGAATATATAATACATATATGTCTGAATTTACAAGTAAAATTAACATAATACCTCTTATGGTTTTGAAGGAATTTTTTTTTATATTCTTTCAGAAGTAAAATTTAACTTTTTTAGTACATTAATTATTATAAAACAGTTGCTGATTGTTTGGTGGATTTCAATTTACTTGTAATGATTTATTACCATCTTAAAGTACAAATAGACCAAATTTCATCTTTCTAACCCCATTAGTTTATCAAATAATGGTACCTGAAAATAAAAAATGTAGTTTTGAGAAAAATCAATTTAAAGTTTAATATTGAATTCTAGTATAGTTATTAATGAGAATTACTAACCACTAATATTTTCCTGCACCATACTGAGCATCATCTGAATCATACTGATCTTCTTTTCTTCTCTTGGTCCCTCTTCTTTTCTGTCTAGCTTCTTTTGTACATTTTAAATTAGCAATATCGGCTTTGCGGATTCTCTCTTTATCTATTTGTACCAAGGATTTTGCAGTATTTCCACTGGATTTTATGCCCAGTAATTCCAAGACATCCAATTTTCTAGTTACACCATCATTGAAGCATAAAATAGCATCATAAACACCAAATTTGAGGGTTGTAATCTGCACAAATACAGTTTTTGGTAACCGGGTCCAAATGACAGAATTCACACATTCATTTAAATTTTGGATTTTCCCATGAAGACATTTCTTCAACAACGTATCTTTACACAGGTCTCTAAATATAGGTTTAATTTCATTCATTACTGCTTCAGGTAAAGAATGTTTGTGGTCATATCTGTCACTTCTCCTGTACTTGCACCAAGTGTCAGGATCATTCGGGCAAAGAGAGTGCACAGGATTTTCATTTGTGGATAGCTTATGGAAAAAGATAGCCCCTTACAGCTTTTTTCATGTTTTCTAAATTCTCTACATTTCTTCTGATGGCCAAGCCATAATAATTCTGTAATCTATCTATTTCAACATTTGTCAGGCGACCTTTACCACCTAGCTTCTTACCATTTTCCAATACAATTTTTGACTTTTCTTTTAATAATCTTCTCAACCTGGAACCCATTCTCTTCTGGACATGCCCAATGCACTCTAATTTAGAAATTGTGACATTAGGACCATAGGGTTGTTCTGCACATACCCGGTCAAAAACCTTGCTGTCACCATCCCCTAAATACTGGGTGTATAAAAAACAATAGAAGCATGAAATAATAACTCTGCATGGCGCCAAACGGAAGGAGTGGCGTTTAAATGTGAGATTGCACAGAGCGTCAGGAAAACCATCATAACTCACGAAAAAATTGTCGGATTTTTATAAAACAAAAACTGTTTTACTCAGAAAATACCAGGCAGTTCAAATACGCTAAAATCTAAAAATCGAATTTTTGAGCCCAGCTGCCTTCCGTCTCCCCTTAAGATAACTACATTTTAAACGCCAGGCAAAGAGGAATAGCTAATGGAATACAGTCTTTCCATCAGCATAATGGATCAATTTCATGGCTGAATGAGGAATTTTATACTCAGAGTAAGCGTTGTCAGGCAACGCCTACTGGATAATTTGCATAATTCGCATTTTACAGTAAGATGCGGATTATTTTCTCCATTGTTCATAGAGTTATGGAGATAACGATGAAGATGGAAGAATATTAAGGTTATACTGAAGTAACCGGAATGTAGCTTTAGTTCATGGAGGTTGAGAATACAGTACGTTATGTAACGCAGTTGATCGTGGATCGTGTTTTGATCGTGTTTACCTTGTAAAATATTCAAGATGATCATCTGGAATATTATAGGTGGCGACGAAAAAAAATCACCGAAAGTTGATGATCACGACTTTTAAACATGCAAATGTAATTCGCATTAGACATTATTTAAAGCGGATTATCGTTCATTTATTAAATTAATTTTTGATCTCGATCTCCCTCGGTCAACCCTTGTTATTTCCTGAACTTGATGGAAAGGTTATCGACTACTGGTACAAAATATGCTGAATTTTGGATCCTGTCTAATTCAGTTTGAAGATTATAAGAGTAAATGCATAATTTAACTGCATCAGTTATATATGTTTCCACTTACAATTTACCAGCAACTGTTATATGCAATGGAATAAAGATGTTCAGAATGCATAGAATGTCTTTGGAAAGGCACAAGCTTTGAAAATGGGAAAAAAGTGATTCACCTTATATGTATGGATCATTTTAATCGGTGTATGTATTCGTTCGTTTAGTGTTTTTGCTGTGTTACACATGAGAGAAGCCAGTTAAGAGAAGGTGAAATCCGACGGCGGCCTATTCTTAAGAAATGCGCAATGATAGCAACCAAGTTAAACGTTTCCGTCAGTCGAGCGAATTATCATCAACGGATCAATCAAAGAATAAACCCAAGTCATTCAGTCCTTTGCACTAGTCCTCGGTTTGTCCAGGTCTCTTCTTCTTTAAAAATTCGGAAATGTCTTCTGCTGAAAGTGTCAACTAAGCTGGAAGTTGTCACTCATCGTGTTAAATATTCATACAGCTTCGAAGAGTGAAATAAGAACAGTCTTATATCTATTTTAGGGTCTTTTAATGTGTACTACGGCATATATCAATTAACTGAGAGAATAACAGCATAGAGATATGTCATTGAGAATATCTCACATCAAACAAATTTCTGTCCCATTCAGTAACGCATTTCTCGCGTACAGTTCCTTACGAATGTACAGTCGCCACCCTCTCTTATAACAAAATTCTCATATCCGCACAATAGCTTGTAGTGGGTGCTTGGTTGGGTGGGATGAAATGGTAAAAAATTTCTTACTCATCTTAATATCAAATGAAAAACCCTATCCTGCCAATTTCCGTTAGGTAGGGTAGCTGTCATTGTCCGGTAACCGACTGTCTGTCGCAGGTGTGGTGCGTCTACGTGGCTGCTACCTGACTTTGGGTGGTCCCATGGATGCTTGCTGGCGAGACTTTCTCAGATTTATTCCTTCTGGACATTCTTTTTATATGTTAAATATAACAATATGTACGAAATGATCCATTTATGTCATTCCGATATAAGCTTACTATTAATTTCTTTTCTCCAAGCAAGAAACCTCTCTCTTCTACGTAACAACTTACTCCTGCTTGTATTCCAGCCATTCGCCAAACCGAAATCACTCACACAAGCTGTTGTTGGTTTTAACGCAAGTTCCCTCGCACCTGAATGAGCGCAACAAAGCAGAGAATGGGTCCTCAAACCAACAGACTGAGCCCTCACACGCTGTTCTGATAATTTCAGTGAGGATTCTGATATAAAGATTGGTATTTATTTGAAAATCATCATTTCTCCTAACTTTCTTGCCAAATACTTTTAAGTTATTCACCCTCACCACTGCATACGGTGTCAAAAGCAAGAAACTTGTACGGTTACATTATCGCCGTTGCAGATTGATTTGTCTTTACGACGTAGCGTCATCGACGAAAAGTGGGTGCATAAATTTTTATCTCATTTGTCAGAAAAAAAAATTACTTATTTCTAATTATAATTCCTGAGAACGTAAGTTGTAGTCTGATTTAGAGAGTATTTTGCGTTTATCTGTTACTTTGGTAATGGGGAATCAGCGGTTAATGGTTGTGCAGAGCACTTAAATATTCTTCAGCATATCATAATACATTCTTCTTCTTTCTTTCGATTTTGGCATAGTTTGGACCACGGGATGCAACTAGGTTTACCTTTCGTATCCTCCCAGAATATTTTCATTCTTTCACTGAGGTTCCTCCTCCTCTCTTCATACCAAGGTAATCTTGGCATTCATACATTGTTCCTGGAACCTAACTGAATTGATCAGTTTTAGTTTGAAACACTGTTTGATTCTTGATCTCATCTGGATAGATTACGACTTTTGTGAAAGCTTTTCTCGTTTCCTCAACGCATTTTGTTGAATTATTTTTGTCAACCTACTGTCACTCGTTCTAATAAGATGTGCATAAAATTTCATAATATATTGTTACAAACATCTAAATATAATTGATTCTCAGTGCACCTAAAAATCATTGGTAAGTAAGCAGCTGTTCTATCAGGGAGAATGTATCGTGTACCAGTAGTTACTTACCGATCAACCTGTTGCTGCTGAGCTAAATGATAGAAAATAACGTTTACGATAAGAAATATACAAAAACTCCCCTAGCTTACGTGTCTGTACTGATACTCTACTGCTCTGAATTGAATCTGTATTCTCATTGGGTTTTGGAGAAAATTAAAACTGCATAATTATTTTTTTCGAATTGATGTACTAAAACAGAATTGATATTTAATTTCGGTCATTTTGGGATAAAACTTTTTAAACAGGTTCGCATTCTCCTTATTACACTGTAATTTTTCTGGTATATTCTCTTTTCACATTACTTCAGGTTTCATGTTTGAACCCTCAGCAAATTGTAAATATGGTTATGAATTTCATGAGGCATCGTGATGTTTCACTGTACTTTCATACTACATGCAGATTTTAATTTTGAATGTCTGATTCGTAGTTGAGTGTGATGATTTTTTTTTATTTTAAATAAATTTTAATCCAGTAAATTTATAGAAATGTTTGGTATCATCCTGTTATACTCTGTTGTTTCATTAACGAGTAATTGGTTTGTAAAATTTTCCGACTGCCATTTCGCTCATCTGCCGGTTGGCTTTAGTAATTTTTTCATTCATTCATTAATTGATAGTATTAAGGACTACAACCACCTCATTATCTGCAATCCGGCTTTCTAAATATCCAATTACATTTTTCTTTCAAACACTGATATTTGCAACATGGTAATGGGTTATGTGTAAATTTTCTATCGAAGACTGACCGTTTACAGTTAATTTGTTTATTTCTCTTTTGTAGAGCTACGTCAACAGGTTGGTAGGTTTCAGACAGACTACCGGCACGAATAGTTTTAAATGCATCTATGTACTCTCTATCTAACAATAACAAATTTTAAACACACTGAAATATATACTTATCTTCATTGACTATGTAACAAATTGAAAGTATTGTCAGTACATACAAAATGACCAAAGACATCTTTTACACAAAAACTGAAATCGTTTACTTCGATTCCTGTAATGTCTGACGCAGATCTCAATACAATATTATGTGATGATACAAATACAGTAGAACTCCAATTATCGGAATTCCGACTAACCGAATCGCTTAATATCCGGATCGTTTTCTTTTGACTAAGAAGGAAACGTACTGCGATTCGCAAAATAAAGATTCTGTGGTAAAAGGAAGATGGCTAATGACATGGTATTATTATTATTATTATTGTTAAATCGACGTTATTCGGTGAAATGTAAATGACTAGTTGCATATATCATTATTGTTATGTTAATGATGATATCCTGTAATATGAAAATGGCTGTATGGGTGCACGCCTAGGTGCCAATAAAAAAAAATAAAAAAAAGATTCTGTGTACGTACTATTGTCCTTCCCAGTGGATGCTGATTAACTTATTGAAAGTGTGAGAGAAGGAAGTGTCGAGGAAGAAGATGACCATAATGTTGAAGTTGAAGGAGACACGGGACCATCAGCTACTTAAGCATTTGCTTTCCTTGTAACTGCATTGAAGTGGATGGAGCGTCAGCCCGAGTGTGACCACATGCAACTTCTCACTATCAAGCGGATGTGCGACTTGGCTGTCCGGATACGGATGAATACAGTCAAACAGCTTACTTTGACCGAAATTTTCAGCAAGCAATGACTTTTATTTACAGTACGGTACGTACATACTGTACTAATGTACAACACTTGTAAGTACGCTTAAGATGTAAAAGTGCTGCCTTTTCATTTAATTAATTAAAAGCTTTTTTCTTTAAAAAATAACTTTTTCTCCCATTGTCAACATATATGCACTAATTAATGAAAACATACCCTTTTTTTGGGAAAAAATCCAAATATCCGGAATTTTCGATTATCCGAATGGGGTCCGGTCCCAATTATTTCAGAGTTCTACTGTATGAGAGCTTAGGGGTCTTGAGTATTGAAGGTTTCACCATTTCAAATTAATATGAAAGTTAGTAAAACTTTTTTTTTACTTATGGCTTTACGCCTCGTCGACGGTTAAGGTGATTAGAGGCGGGATGGAACTGGGACAAGGAACGGGAAGGATTTCGGCCATGGCCTTTTTGAAGGAAGCATCTCGGCATTCGCCTGGAGTGATTTGGGGAAACCATGGAAAACCCAAATCTGGATGCCCGGACGGGGATTCGAAACTGTGTCCTCCCGAATGCGAGGCCAGAGCGTTAACCGATCACCCACCACGCTCGGTGTTAGTAAAACTGATTCTTTAATTTAAAAGAAGCTAAAGTGTTACTGAACGGTATTTCACAGTTAATTTTAGCCTTTACATTATTTTTTAATCCACGTGAATGTGATAAATTACGGCTCCTATCATTTGGAAGAAGTTGTTAGAGATATGCAACTGCAAATTAGAAGAATTTAATTATCTGAATTGTGTGAGAAACGTATTTCAAGTTAACAGACCTAACCGTACGGAAAATGCCGAGAGTGAAACGCCTATAAATATCTCTAATTATTTGTATTCATAAAGAAATTAAGTTCGTGGCTTTTCATAATTTCGTAAGAAGGAATTTCATTCCAAAACTGGGGATGAACTGTGGATGTGAAATATAATATATGTTACCTGAATCTGTTTTCATCCATTATTTTGGGAATAACTCTTTATAATTGTTAGGCTATACAGCTTTTTATGGAGAAAATATCTGCTTCAGGTGACCTTGAATTATTAAGTTGTATTCATAAGAGTGTACGGTTTACGATTTTATCGTCGGCAAGAAGTTATTAAATTGTTTGGTTAAATAACAATAGGTGTTGCTCATAAATTATTTTAGGGATAACTTTTCTGAGAACTTCTGGATAATATCCTGTGGCGAACGTTAAAAGAACCTCTGTCTCTGAATTTTAAGTAAGTTTATGCAAACCGTAGAACATGATAAAACAAAGTAAACTGGAATATATTATCTAGCCCCATTACAGTTACCTGTAGTGAACGCAAACCACATACAAACTATCTGTTTACAACCTTTTGATTATTTTAATAGCCAAATAATTATTTTTGTATTGAAGATCATCTAGAAACGTAAGTAAAATGGCATAAAAACCAGTTCAGATTTATTGTGTGGAAACGGAGATATTTTAGTCAGCTGTGGTTGTCTCCATTTTTATTATTTTTCCCATCTTTCCTTATAATAGATTTTAGTATTGCAATGGTGATTGTAAAGTTCTTGGCCTCGGTCCTGTATGCCGATATGTTTGGTGCAATACGGTAAACGAAATATCCTAGTATATTAACGACTGATGCAAATTGATTTAGAAAATCTTACAGAGCATAGCAAATAAAATGCAGAAACCTTAGCTATAGTTTTGCCAGGTTTAATGCAGAGATTCCTGGTACGAATATTGTTCCTTAATTACATGTTTATGTTGTTACCACTTTATGAATAATTTGTTAACAGACTGCACAAATATTTCTCAACTCTGAAAGAGAAAATCACTTACTGACTGGGAGTGGGCTTGGAATGGGCAAACATTTAGTCAGTTAATTAATTTGTAATGGCTACACAATAAAACAGATACTGGTAGCAATATTTACAATGTGTTGACTCAAAATTCAAATTAAATGATCAGTTTCCTTCTAACTATTCAGTTCTTTCGGGACAGACTGAAACAAATGGGATAGGTCTTTCGCTATAATTAATAACGTTGTAGTAAAAATTCCAACCTATAAATGTTGTTTTATGTTGCTAGTTTCAGTGGTACTGTTTACTGAATTATCGACGATCCTAGTATTTTATTTATGAATTAAACTCCGTCTATTACAACTGTTTTATTAATGTTTCTTTCACCAGACGCGTTTCACCCTTTTGGAGTGGGGCATCGTCAGTGGTGGCTATACATATATACATATTGTTGTAATAATATCTGTATACATTATTAACTATTATATATGTATTCATCCTACAATGGTTTGATGTCTGTATACTATTATGTTGGTTCAATCTACTACTACTATTATTCTACATGATGTTTTCATATTATATGTACAAACAAGTATATCTTTGTATAAAGACACTTCATAATATGAAATTAGCTGTACAGTTGCATACTTATTTATGTATGTTATGCAACAACTGTGTATCATGGCAAACACCAAATTCATTAGTAATTTTGGGTTGTGTTTTTGCGAAAGAATGTTCCTTTTGTTAAATTAAAAGTTTTATGCTTGATTTCATATCGATTTGTAATTAATTCATTTTTTTTACTAACTTCAAGAAATTAATATTGAATATTGTTGGTTCTACGGATTTTTTTTTTTTTTTTTATCTTAGGATGTAACTGACCAGTTTAAAGGTAGTGAAGATTTCAGATTAGCTTCACGTCTGGCAAGCGTGTAGAATCTCTTTTATTCGGTGGGCCTGCAGACAGAAAGTGGCTTATGCGTTCAGTGTTAAATAAGATCAGAATTAAGTTTTATACTTTTGATTAGCGTTCAAGTATGTTTCTGAAATAGTCTGGTTAATTTGATTCCAGAAGTGTATAAGTGGATGATTTGGCATTTAAGTATCTGGCATGAAATATATTTCAATTTATTTCGCTACTATAGTGCGATGGCGAGTTCTGTATGTATCAAAAGAAATTCTTACTGACGTATGTTCCTTCTCACCACGTAATTTTTTTTTTAATTTTTTTTTTTTTTTTTTTTACAAACTTCATTTTCAGTTTCATTCCAACGATCTTATTTAAAGTATTCTGCGAACTTCATTCATTAATTAAGGTTAACAGAAATAGCTTGAGACAGGCTATTCTTCCTGCTCCTGATCCTAAATACCTCTTGTCAAGAACTAGAATTTGTGGCAAAATACCTAAGGACAACAATTTAGAAATAAAATCGTGACGTTGAGTGATTCACTTTTATCCAGATATTTTCCAGTGAAATGGTAAATTTCTGATCCACATTGCAAAAATGGAAGATGCATATCCATATCACCCATCATGCGACATTTTTGTGTTCTGTAACATTCAGTTTTACACTTCACTTGTTCAACTTCGGTGACCGCAGACCAAATCTCTGTAAAAGTTGCGATGGAACTGTTACGTCTGTGTCGGATTATCTTATAGCTTCTAAGATGTGTGTTATACTTGCTGCAGTATCATGGCGCCTGGTAGCCTTCAGTAGGCTGTTTACGTATTTAAATAGTACTGGATAACTTTCGAAACAATAATGGTTATATATAGCTTAATTAATCCGCATTGAAACTATCCACATATTGCTAACTGTTTATACTACTATTGACATTCTAAAACAGTAATAATTCAAATTAAAAACTTCATCAGAGTACACGCAAAATTCACCAAAAGTTAGTCACATGTCAAGCCAACTTTGTTTTAATGCACCTTCTTGATTGCAAGTCATTTGTAGAACAACTCTTGCAAGAACCGGAAGTATTATCTATTTAAAAACAGATTAGCAAAATGAATATGCAAAATGTGGAAAAATTCTACATAACATGTTTGACGTGGTGACAGCTGAGTTTATTTACTTGACCTAGTGGTTGAGTAGTACTGCACTGACCTATGCAATCCGAATGACTTGGGTTGAATCACTGACCCGTCATTCAGTTTTCCATGGTTTCCCGAGATTGTCAAATTCAAACGATCGTGGCCGAATTCTTTCCAGTTCTTTGTCTCACATTCTCTCCTTATTCTAATGATCTCAACTACGGCATGGCGTAACGCCAGAAAAAAATAAATGAATTTGTTAAAAAAGTCATATGCTTCAGATTGTATAGAATTTCGTTAGAAGATGATTGTATGATGGGTTTAATGGTAGTAATAATATTAGTTTACTACTGGTTTAAATCTCCTATGATAAGTTGAACCATCTATATATATAAAGATGAATGTATGTATGTTTGTTGGTTTGTTTGTTCTTCATACAAATCCACAGTTTTCATCAGATCTCGATGCAACTTTGCACACTTATCCTTTGAAACAAGGAGAAAAATACTGTCTACATTTGGTTGAAAAATTTCTGTATAAATAATGCATGTTGTCTTATAATTTCGAAAAATTACTGAACGGCGATAGACAGACACGTTGGATATGGAGGTCTCTGTACTGTTTTTTTTCGTGTAGTGGTCAGGTAGCCCATTGGTTAAAGCGCTTGCTTACTAATGTTTGGGTCGTGATCTCCGGTTCAAATCACCGTGGAACCTAAGACTTTTAAAAATTGTTTTTGATCGTAAGAGTCACGCCTGGGACGTCGGTTATTCGGATTGAATGATAAACTGTAGATATCACAAAATTAGCGGTGCAATGCGAGGAAATTCGTAGGTAGTCTTGCAATGCTGTAAGTGTACACTTTTTTACGTTATATTGTTTTCTCAGGGTTGATTCGCAGTCAGTGTGTGTGTGTGTGACATGCAGTAATAATACTATAAATCCTGAAGTAAGTCTCTGTCTTTTTGTTACGTTTTGACAACTTAATGCCTATAGCGATATTGGCGGAATTTGACAAGAAAATCTGTAGGAGGGCACAGGACATTTTTTTTCGGTATGATTAACAGTTGTAGTCACGAAATTTTGAGAACTTATCGAATAGTGACGGAGAGAAGGATGTGTGTGTTAGTCTGTAGTGTTATGTCGCTCAAGCTATGGTTCTCGCGCATTATGTAAGTGTATAACTTCTTAAATAATTTTGGTTTAGAGAAAAAACGTATTGTTTAGTATACATGCCGATTTTTTCTGTCCTTTTACTTTGCGTCTGCTTAAATGTATCTGGCACTAGTTTATTTTGCCTTCTTTTTTGACATGCCTTGCGGACGTAAACTGGGCTAAGTTGTAGCTCCAGCAGAGCACGAACAGCTAAAGTTATTAGAACCCAAGAATCGGATGCTCATGCTGAAGAAAGAAGAAATGTCCGAGCTGAAATAAAGCTACCCTTAATTAATATCCACTCCCCCCCCCCCCCCCGCCTCACACATCCCCTCACATTCCTTTGTTTTTCTGTTTTTAAATATGTTGGAAACTGATTCTTTTCAAGAGAGTGGTTCGATGGTAGAATGATATAGTGATGGCTTTCCTGCCATATTATGCTGACTCGGTGTTGTTTGGGACCAATTCTTCGCTACCAACAACTTTCTATTTTCAATTCTGGCAAAGAATTTCTTAATCCATCCGTACTAAGTCGTGGGTATCAGCTAGTAACATATAAAATCCAAAATTATTTCTGGATGACATGAAAGAAATATTTGAAAATACAGTTGAAATGCAACCGAAATTAAGACTATGAGGTGCCATAGGAATAATACTAAACCTCATTTAAAAACTGACGTACAAAGATGTTAAAAACTATGCGCCTGACATGGTTAGAAACATAATGCGGAATTAATTGATTTGTTAATTGAAGGTACAATCAAATGAAGAATTCATAGACAATAGTAAGATTTATGAAGCAAAAAATTGAGGAAATATTAAATTGAGGAAATATTAAATTGAGTGCATATATGACATGAAGAGATTGGTATTTCAAGGGAAGAAATGGAGAATTAGGAGATGCGAGTAGAGAAAATGGTGATCTGAAATAAAACCAAGATATATATTAGGTTGTTGAAGTTCTATATACGCAGTAATCTGAGCTCTATATTATTTTTTACACTTATTAGGAAGTACTAGAATACACATTTATTTTAAACCCAACAGTATTGTATTGCCAGGATAATATATATATATTTACTTTGTTTATGTACCTTGATCAGCCAAAATTGTCTTAAGTTTCGACCTGTTTGTTTTGTTTCAGCATAAATTGACGTGTTGATTCCCATTGACGTTTGATACCATTTTTGTAGCACAGCAACAATTATTCTATTTTGTGTTCCAGATGTATTTATACATGCATGTATAATTTAACAGCTTTCAGAGTGTTTTCCATCGAAATATGTTTGATCAATTTTTACGTTTTTTTCAAATTAAAATGAAATTTTGTTTAAACCAAGAATGATATGAAAATAATCTTCACAATTTTAAAACTCAAGGTGTCATAAATCAGAAAGCAGTCATTTAAATTTCTTTTTTTTTTTAATTTTCACCAGGTCGATGCTTATGTTATTAAACCAACTGCATTTTGTTGGTTTTTGACTGCTAAGTACCGAATAAATCACGTTTTTTATTATTCATTAGATTAGGTGATTACTAAATGACGTGAGATTAAAAGCTTAGGTTCTAGTGATGTTACGACTTTGTAGAAAAGAATGTGTCTTACGTTTTATAATTGACGTGTAACTATTTTTCAGTTACACGCATATAGTTAGTTTGTTAATTTTATTTTCAACTATACTTTCGAATAAAAGTAATCGCAATCTTGCTATTAAACTTATTTATTCAAATCGCTCTTTCACATTAACAACCTAATCTAAACTAGTACCACTTTCAGCAAAGAATTTTGGAACCAAGTTCTAAAAATTCAAATAATTGACAGATAGTAAACAACATTAACTTTCTTCTACTACTCTGCACCATAAAAGCACTTACTAAAGATTAAATATAACATTTTTTGATTATTAAGGGCACTGCAGATGTCTAGTGTTGTGACAATAACTAGGGGACAATTTTCTGCAAGTAGCAAATACACTTTTCCGTCTCATACATAAAATAACGTTCGGACCTCGCATTCGGGAGGAAGCCAGTTCAAATCCCCGTCCTGGCATACAGATTTGGATTTTCCATGGTTTACCAAAACAGGCGAATGCCGGGATGCAATGACAGGAGGTATAAGATTCGAGAACTAAGATGCCGTACTGATACATTTATGCATTCCTTCTTTCCTCGTTCTTATCGGGTTTCGAATGCACTGAATTAGGATTGGTGCTTAGCTCCCTCTGCCACCCACAATGTTTGCGATTTGCAGAGTATAGATGTAGATGCTTCATTCAAAAGGCCATGGTGGAATTCCCATTCCTTGTCCCCAGTCCTATCTCGCCTCTAATGACCTCGACGTCGACGAGGCGTAAATCCATAAGTAAAAAAAAAAAACTTATACATAAATATTATCTGTCACAGGGAACAAATTTAAAATCTAACAGGGAACATAAGATTTCAAATTGACGTTTGCAATTTCAGATTCTATTTAGGAAAAAATCATCTGGTGTAGCTTAAACACATAGATTACTATATATGAGAATAGGGATTGACCATATTCAGTCGAATTCTGTCAGAAGAGATAGCATTAGATTACGATCAAATAACAATATTAGAATACATTTGTATCGTTTATTGTTATGGGAACTATTTTTAACATATATTGGACGACAGGTGTTTGTCGTACTGCGTGGGGTGATGGAAATGTTCACTGACTGGGCCTCCTCAGTAAAAAGAGATGCAGGTGGCGGAAGAAGACGGGTTGACAGGAGACGCGACCGCCTGACAGCCTGTCTCATCAGCCCGCTGCCTGAATATTCATGGCCACTTCCCAGCAGCCCACACTCAACGGGAATTACCTCTCCCACAGACACTTGCGTCTTCTTCAGGAGGTGGGCCTACTGCAACCTGGAACCGCGATTAGTTTACGCAAACAAGCGATATGAGGCTATGGACGGTGAGAAGAAATCCTTATTTCTTGTAAGTAAAGAGCCGAAATATGTATCAAGGCTAATGATTGCTTTAATCAATTATTTTGATCGTTTTGTGTTACAAACATCAGGGGGAAAAAACAGGAAATCTTTTAAGTAAAGAAACTAAAAATGAATCGCTATTTTGTGATATCTGTCAGAAAACGCTCTATTATAAGAAATGTTCCAGCCTATGGCCTGAAATATTACGGAATATGTAGTAACTAGTATAAAGCCTGATACATGCGAATTATGTTAGCCTTTTGGCAAATTTTTAAAGCGCGTTTCAAAAACTACCTCATAAATTGTAAATTATCCTTCTTTTATTGCTACTTCTTACACAGCAAGAGATGAGAAGTAAACGGGTTACAGAATGACTAAAACACGCAGTGAAAAAATGAAAAACGCATCTCTTCCTGGAGTTATAATGTCTTTTCTTTTTTAAATTATTCCTGTCATTCTTTGTTGTACTACTTCCACAAAACCCGTCAAAAATGATAACAAAAATTGTTGTTATAAAAATTTCTGAGGAAAGTGTTGTCTCAAAAACGATGATTTATTTTATAGATATATTGGCTTCGTTTCCCAATCTGCAAGATTTAATAGATTTCCCTCTTTCTTATTTTCTATCAAAAAAATTCTTTGGTTATGCTGAGACCTGGTTCTAAGTTACTGCAACAGAAAGTAGACCGTAAACATCGGATGCTCTTATACGAATTTATGAATTTAACTGCAATAAATAACCTAATAGCATACCGAGCGTGGTGGTGTAAGTGATAGCGTTCTGGTCTCGCATTCGGGAGGACGGTGGCTCGAATCCCCGTCCGGGAATCCAGATTTGGGTTTTCCATTGTTCCCCAAATCACTCCAGGCAAATGCCGGGATGCTTCCTTCAAAAGGCCATTGCCGAATTCCTTCCCATTCCTTGCCCCCATCCTTTCCCGTCTCTAAAGATCTAAAAACCTCGCTGTTGAGAGACGTAAAGCAGTTAAAAAAAAAAAAAAAAAAAAAAAAAAAAACCTAATAGCATCATGTAAACGTCCAATTACAATATTTATTGGTCTTCTTACATTAAATGTTTTTCTCTCTGTCATTTATATTTTTGCGGAGTTACTTACACGACAGATAGTTTTATTTTAGCTGGTAGCTCAGTTACGTTTTCCTTTTAACAGTATCAGTGCCTTTAAAGTCAATGCAGTTATTTATCTGAAATTTACTGGTTAGCCTAGCAGCGCAGTGGTGGCGACTAGTGTAACTAATGCTTCGGGCATCACGCCGAGCTGTTGAGTTGACGTCCAGTCTCCAAGAGCAACGCATTTTACTTATTGGGTTAAAAAGGGGAACGCAATATATTTGGTGCAATCAAGTAAGTCACATACCCACGATCATGCCCATCATTTGGGATTGCGTATTTCAAAAATTTAAAACAACTAAGGATACAGAAATAAGTATCTAATTAAAAAATTCAGATAAATGGTTTCTATACCCGCTATTGCCCTTTTATTGCTGTGCAGAGGCATCCTCATAGTACAAGGATGAACAGATGAATGAGAATCTAGCACTTTTACATCATTCGTCGAATTTTTTACATGTCAATAAAGACTATTTGATGGTATATTGCGATACAAATATTTTGGTGACCATACACAACACTGAGTACCTGAAACAAACGCTCTCTATTATCGGGGAAAAATATCTGAAAGTTTTGATTCTGGTCTGAAACAACAGTTGCAAAAATTGTTTTTCTTTTTTGTAGTCTTTTTTTCTTGCTTATAACGTTATGCCTCTACCACGTCGACGTTATTAGAGGTAGGAAAGGACTTGGGACAAGGAACGGGAAGGAATTCGGTCGTGGCCTTAGCAGTCGCCTCGAGTGATTTCGTGAAACCATGGAAATCCAAATCTGGATGCCCGTCGGGGATTCGAACCGGTGTCCTTCCGAATACGAGGCCAGAGGTTTAACATTTCACCCACCATGCTCGGTTGCAGTATAACGGTTAACACACCTTACACAGCGCCACGTACATGTTTGGCAATCAGCAGTGCTCACCTTCGTAGCAAATACACGTCAAAGGTCCAACTAGTATTCCGTAGCATCCGAGGCTACAAGACACTCAATCCATTACTCAAAAATGCTACATTGTTATCATTCTGCCCAAAAGCTGCTTCCTGTTTCCTTCAATTTACCTGTGAAGAGGTCTGTGAATAAACAACGCCAGATGTTGCTTTAATTAACTGTTGTATTCATCTTGTGTTAACATTACTGAGGTATAATTACAAAAATCCAGGACCGTTAAGTGTAGCCGTGATTAAAATGCAAATGTTTATTTCTGGCTTTAAATTTTTGTTAAAAAAGAAAAAGGAATATTCTTACAAAGGTAAACTTAATGCCGCAACGTACTGAATTTATTCGACTAAGCTCTTTGATGCTAACCGAATCATATGCGTTACAAATAATAATAATAATAATGTGCAGAAAAAGTAGGATTACAAATCTCATTCCAGAAAACTGAATTCATATGTTCAAAGACAGAAATAGCAAGTTTGAGAACAAAATATGGTAAAATCAACAGGGTCCCATACTTTAAATAACTCGGAGAATTAATCGAACCAACAGGCCTTGAGAAAATCTCACAGCAAAATCGCCTCCAAAAAGCAAAAAAAGCTTTAGGTTTAGTCCAAAATCTCTACAAAAAAAAATCTATGTCAAGACAGACGAAAATTCGGCGTTACAACACAGCCATAAAACCAACAGTCCTCTATGCATGTGAAACATTAACACTTAACAGAGAACATGACCTTGAAGAAATTAAAAAAAGTAGAGAGAAAAATCATTAGAAAAATTCTAGGAGCAAGACTCACTAAAGATGGTTACAGACTACAATCAATCAAAATAACAGAAAAGTTTTCAAACATCGAAATTGACATCAAGAAAAGGCGAATGAAATTCTTTGGTCACCTTAAGAGATTACCAGAAAGTAGATTGACATAAAAGATAATAGATTATGTAAGTTCACTTAAAAATCCAACACCTTGGCTGAATGAAATTAGGAAGGATCTTAAAAGTGCAAGCATAGGAGCAACAGACATCTTAGAAAGAGACACCTTCAGACACAAAGTAGACAAATGGGAAGTTATAACTGAGCAGCCAAAATAAAAACAATACAGACCAAAGTGGTCGGAAGAACGCAAACAAGCTTTCTCGGAAAGAGTGAAAGCCTATTGGAACAATAAGAAAACTCGAAGAAAACTTGATTCGGGCATTTGCTTACCGTCTTCCATTTATTGGGAGAATTCGCCTATAATAATAATAATAATTTCTGATTTCGTTTAAATATAATATTTTATAACAAATTGCTTAAGAGCAATGTGTTTATTTTTATTTTAACTGCAGTTATATAAGAAACTTATTAAAAAAATGCACAATTGAGCAGTATAATATATGCCAGTGAAATGGGAATTTTGAGTATGCCGAGTAACATTTTTATAAATAAACTAGAAAACACAAGTTATCAAATATGTTTAGTCATAGACAAATATTTTTTTGTTGTTTCTACATCATATATTACCATCTACACATCTCATTTAAAAATGTCTAGCATTAGTAACATTATCTATGGTCAGGGTTGAAGCTTGGTGACCCATCAAGTAGCAGAGTGCACAGACCTTTTTCACCGGTTACGATCTTATGTTTTCTGGGATAATTGCAGTTGCGACATAATTGTTTCCCGAACAATCTGTGCGATCCATCTCTTTGGATATCTTCCAGGTGATCTTTGATCTACTTTTCCGTGGATGATGATTTTTTTTCCATCTTGTCGCCATGTCGTGGAACAATGTGGCTAAATAGCTGTGGAATTCGCTATTACGATTTTTTTCCACATTCTGATTGGAGGAGATCGCTCTTTTTTCGTCCCATGGCATTTGCAGTTTCTTCCCACACTGCCACATTTCAAAATCACGTTTTCTTCTTTCTTGACGGTACCGCTGTATAAAGAAACACTGGAAATCTAGTGCCTTATATAATCTGATTTTGGTTTTGGCATGTCTGATTATCGAACGATATTCTGCTACGATACAGCATCCATTCCCGAGTACTGCTATTCGTAATATTTCCTTTGTGCGGCCGCCGCGCCGTCCTTACTTACCTTGGTTCACAAACTCATTCACTTTATTATTGTCTCCCAATAAACCCCTGTGCCACAGACACTCGGTCAAGTTTATTGTCATACTATTGGTTTCATATTTGATTGCTAACAAGGTTCTTGCTTTCAGTCTCAACTTTTTACAACAGTTCATTCATTCCGGATTCCGATTCGGTATCAAGTGTGGGGTGACACGGGGAAATGTTTTTACTTCGTTCCAGAAATATAGGCATTTCCTTATGAAATACATATTACGACTGATCATGAACTTGAAGAACAAGACCTAAATCCAGATGAACTAAGTATCTTCTCATCGAACCTAAATATGTGGTTTGGTGATTAGAATCACTCAGCTCGCTATGCAATATGCACCGAGATTATCCGGTGCTGATCATAAACACTATCTTAGTACTACCGAGGTTGTAATGGGTAAACGGAGTTCTACATCCAACAAAGTCGCCCCTACGGGCATCTTTGGTTAAGTCAGGGTTGTTGTTTCTCTTAGTTTTATGGTAAAAAAAAAAAAAATCCAGGAGAGCTTCCAAATATCCGAATGAACACACATGAAATCTTGATCACAGAGATATTTGTGAAATGATACTTAATGCATAAACTGAGTAGTAATAATCTCATTTTCATTAAAGATGTGAAGAACTGCATATTTTTTATAATCGGAACGTTAAAACTTTGAGTGGACTTAATTTACATTGAAAATGGCACGGTATGTTTTTACCTCCATCTTTTTCCTTGTATTAATTCATTAATAATTCCAAAGAATATTTATCTCTTTTTCTTGTGCATGCCTATCATATATTAACTGAGGCCTTTAAACGAATATGAAATATTTTCAATGAGAATAAAACATGTGGAACCATGCCACTGCATAAATTAAATGTTTAAGGAGCTCATTTTTCTTGTTTGAATTAAGCTCCCTGGTGTTAAGCGTGGCAAGTAATATTTCATTCTTGTTTACTTCTCTTTCCACTCTCTGCGCGAAACTTCGGCGTTAGCACCACGTGGAAACACAGACTCGTCGGTGCCTCTGGCTAATAAACTGTTGTTCCGCAAGATAGTGTGTGGGGTTCGAATCTCGAAAAGACGGTACCGTTTTTAATTAAACTTTCTTAATATCTTGTACTATAAAAACAGCTAAGAAAAAAGAGATTTACCTTAGGTGGAAGTAGTAAGACCGTTATCGAATGTGGATATTACTAACTAACCTCATCTGTCCTTCGTTAGCATTATCTTATCGTTGTTGGAGACAAGAAGCTTTTTTTAGGTGATGTCTAAATTAAATTATTTCTTCGATAATTGATTGAACCAACTACGAAAAAAGGAAAAGAGTGAGATTTGTAAGAGCACTCATCCACCCCTTTTAAGTATTATGATGTGGAGAAAAGTAAATATATTTAGATGACTTGTTTAACTGTTTCTGGGTGAGGACTACGTTCGTACAAAGTGGTGATATTTAGGGTATTGTTTACTGGACTATTCATATGAACTTGGATATTTGCACAGATGTAACAGTTAACCAGTTTATGGTGTTAATCTTTGTATTCGAGTTCTACAACATAAAATACTGTGGTGCCACTATACACTCATGATATTTTTTGTAAATGATCTCGCCTTTGTTTCCGAGACTAATAAGTGATTTCATAAACTGAATGCAATCAATCTGTAGTAAGAAGTCCGATTGATATAAAGTAACCAGAATTATTAATGGGGGGGGAGGGGGAATGTTACAGTCGGAATATATAAGCCACAAATCTTTGAAGAAGCTTAAACAATAAGAATCAACAACTCTATAGCAAAAAAACTTTACTACCCAGTAAATGATGGAGAACAATCTGTTTCAATTTGATTGAAACACGCTTTCCGATAGTAAACTCCGCCGCGATATCACTAGGAGTATCACTGCCCGAAACTGATTGTGTACGAGTAGCAGATATAGTAATGCACCAGTTCACATCGTTTCACAAATTGTATTTATTTTTTAATAGTCATCTCAGAAATGAATTACAGTATTTTAGTAATAAATTTACAACCTTGTTTGAAGCTGAAGAATCATATTTTTTCCGTCTCTTGGTTGGTATTTATCCCCATACCACTTCAGGAAAATAGTTAAATGTGCAAATCGTCCCATAGTAAAACTCGCTAAGATATTGTTACATTGCCTGGTGCTTGCCAAGGATTTACTCTGAAGAGTGATTTTTTTTCCTTTCCCCTTATGACCTTACACCTTTTCAACGTTGATGTCAAACGAAGTGGACGGGAATTGAGGGCAAGAAACGGGGAGGAATTCGGCCATAGCCTTTTGAATGAACTATTCGGAAAATCATCTGGAGTTATTTCAGGAAGCCATGGCAAATTAAAATCTAGATGGTAGCACGGTGGTGCGAATACGAGGTCAGAGTGTAATCACTAACCTTTCGCGCGGAAAGTTCTGTCCGTAATGGTGGATGAATTTTATTTAGTCGGTACTCGGTGATCTAAGGTAAGAAAGGTGGTGTGTAAAGTTTATAATCATCAATGTGTATTCCATAGAATTGGCAAGTAAGTTGGTTCAAATATCTTGGGAGTATGATCACCGAAGATTTGAGGTGCCATCAGGAGCTAAAATCTCGCATTGCCGTAGCAAAGGAAGAATTTAATAGGAAAAAGAGGATACTAACTGGAAAAATTGACAAAAAACTTAGGAAAAGACTCGGTAAATGTTTTGTATGGAGTGTGGCCCTTTATGGGTCGGAGACATGGACACTGAGACGAGAGGATGAAAAGCGGTTAGAAGCATTTGAGATGTGGATGTGGAGGAGGATGGAAAATAAGTAATGTTGAAGTGCTCGACAGGGTCAGTGAAAGCAGAAACAATTCTCCAAGTAATAAAGGAGAGAAAGAAAAACTGGATGGGGCACTTGTTGAGATAAAAGACGCCTTGGAAGGTCTAGTCTGTGGGAGGAGAATAAGAGGAAGAAGGAGGTACAAAATTATAGACAACATAAAGGAAGACGGCAACTATATGGTTCTAAAGAGAAAGGCAGAAGATAGAAGAACATGGAGAGCAGCCAAGTGAAAATCTGCCCGACGGCAGAAAACTGATGATGATGATGATGGGTTAAACCCCAGAATTATCCACACCGCGTATGAAATCGGGACAAGTATATTGCTTATAGTGATTCGCCCACAAGAAGGCCACCTGCAAATTTTTTCGGAATAGTAAGACGAATAGGGCGGCACGGTGTTGAAAACCCTCCTTTAATTCCCCATTCACTGTACATAGTAACATTCATACCATATAATAACAGAAGTCACGCTGAGGAACGCAAGGGGTAGCCTGCCTAATTAATCAATTACAATAATTTATCGAGGATCTGACGCGGATTTCTAGTCATCTCCATAAATGTCATATACGCCTCAGGAAGCAAATATTATGATAATTTTATTCAAATTCGCCATTTCCGTGATGAATGCCGCATAGTGAAAATTTCGTAAATTTTTTTCACTTTGTCCAGGCCGTATTTTAACCTAACCACGATTTCTATGACAAAACGAAACTGTTTAGGTTGAAATGATCCCTGTACCAATAATTTTTTGTTATTTTTGTAGGTCTGATAGCATTTCGGCGTTGCTCAGCTTTTCATATTTCTGCATTTCTAATAAAATTTCTAGCAACTTTTCCGAAAAGTATGAACGCAAAACGTGAAAAGGACATGTTGACGAAGTGACTGATGTAAATTTAACAGGTTAGTACCAGTTTCGCGAAGGTTCCGAAAGTGGTACAGTCCCCGAGGCAGCATTTCACAGATGTGTATTCGTCTTGTATTTTGGTATTTTAAATTTGTGGCGGCTTTTCGGTAAAATGTTAAAGAGGAATCGCAATAAAGGCATCATATCAAAGCAGTCAATCCAAATTTCAGGAGAACACCATCATTTTTTATTTGTGTTGGATATGTCACATCCCCCCACAATTGCACTGACAATCTTCCCGCACAATTAGTGTACACGAGATGAGCGTAATACTTGCTCTACACCGCACTCGAATCGCGTACCCTAACGTGCTGGTGCCGGCGCGGTAGCCACTACGTTGACGGGGCAGCGAAGTAACGAGGCTTCGTTACCCTGAAAGCACCCTTATGTCCTCGTTAGGGCCGGGGGTATCTTAGCCAGGAGGCCTCAGCAAACCCTGTTCAGCCAGGCAGAGCACAGGAAGCAGGGCGGAGCGCTCGTTAAGACGGCTGGCGCACATCCGGAAACGGCGGCTGCTCATGTCGTCGCCTGGCAACCGGCGCCAGGCACTTGTTGCTCACGGCCAGCCTCTCGCAAGATCACATCTGACAGCTGGGGTGGGCCCACGTTAATTGTCCTGTAGAGCACCCTCCTGTCAGAGGGTCCTCCACGACCACACAGGGTCTCAAACTTGTCAAGAGCTTTCGCTGTTGTATATTCTTCACTGAAGTTCCAAATTGGTGGGTGAACATGAACATAATATTTTGACTTATCCATATTGACGTATTGTTATATCATTAAGATGCAGAAGGACTCTATGGCATCTCTGACTGACTTTCCGTAAGCAGGTATAATATGTTCTTAAAATATGTTTTTTAGTTGAGTGGCGCCAGTTTTAAAGCAGCTGAACTACTATCATGCTAATTGTTTAGTCTCATCAGATTTTGTTGAAAGTTTGTTTAACAGTATACAAGGTGATTCACGAAGTTATTAAAATATTTTAATATGTTATTCTACAACTAAAACTAAAGAAAAACGTTCATATATACCTAGGTCCGCAAATGTTTAGTTACGGAGTTATGGCTAATAAAATGTTTTGCTGAAATTTAGTAACCTCACAAATATGAAGCCATAGCAAAACTGTACGAGGTTGCAGTAAAGCAGGATTTCGTTTCACCGAGTGTGCCGGTGTAACGGTTAGCGTTCTCGCCTCGCATTCGGGATGACGGCGGTTCGAATCCCCGGTCAGGCATCCAGATTTGGGTTTTCCATGGTTTACCAAATCACTCCAGGCAAATGACGGGATACTTCCTTCAAAAGGCCATGGCCGAATTCCTTCCCATTCCTTGCCCCCATCCTTGCCACCCCCACCCCCATCCTTTCCCGTCTCTAAAGACCTCGCTGTTGAGAGACGTAAAGCAGTAAAAAAAAAGGAAAGATTTTCATTCATTTTGTTGTTATTGATATGGTGAATGTAATAAAACAAGTCCCAGAGGTGTATCTGTAGTAGTTTTCCAGAAATTCCAGAGAAGCAAAGAAATAATTTGGGAAAATTTGTGATTGATTAACTACTTGACCCAATGTTTTTTAAATTACAGACAATTGCACAAGTTGTAGAGACTTTAATTCTGGAAAATGATGGTAACAAAGTTAACTAAAACTATGAATGTATCAGATAATCTGCTTTTATTAATACCATAGCTCAGTGTTAAGGAAGTTGTACAGTGTACATACAATTTCACAATACATTCACAATAATCGTTTAGAAATGTCTCCACCGAGTTCAATGCTGCACGTGTATGAATAGATTTTGTTGCTCGTCTCAGTTTCACAGGGGTGTTCTTAATAAGGTCTTGTTTTATTACATTCACCAGATCAATAACAACAAAATAAATGGAAATCGTGCTTTACTGTAACGCCGTACAGTTTTGTGATGGCTTCATATTAGCGAAGTTGCTAAATTTCATGAAAAATCTTTTATTAGCCATAATTCTGTAACTAAACATTTGCGGACCTATGTTTATATGAACGTTTTTCTTTAGTTTTACTTGTAGAATAACATATTAAAATATTTGCATATCTTCGAGAATCACCCTGTATATAAGTCAAGCTAGCTGGAATTTACTTCCATACTTCACGAAGAGACAAGTTTCCCACAATCCATCAAATACAGTGATGCTTTCTGACGTATTTTTCCCTTCGCGGACTAAGGGTATGTTCCGTCTTTAAACAAATTACCACAAATACGGTGAACTAGCGTCTTGTCTTTGATCATCATTTTGGACTTGGAAATCACACTCACTGAATCGGTTAACTTCAGCAAAATTACCTTGGTGTTTAAGTAAACCAGCTGCTTAAGTGGGATTCCTTTGATTACACATGTAGAAATGGTAACTTTGCTTATAATTTCGTCACCCCACTGTTTTTCGATTCATATATAACTTGAACAGTGCTTAACAACACTGCTCAGATATAAATCATTTCTGGGAGAACAACTCATTGTGCATTGTGTCTGATCCATAAACTAAGTCATCTGCATCGGGAGAAAGTTAGGAAACCTATTCTGATACTTTCACTGCAGACTTAAGAGTGGGATTCAATTATTTAGCACTTGTGTACATTCAAGATAAGTAGTCACTAACGTTTGTTGTTTGCTGGTGAACGTTGAGGTCATTAGAAGAGGGGAAAAGACTGGGGTCAAGGAACTGGAAGGAATTTGGGCCTAGCCCTCTGAAGGAATATTATCGCTGGAAATGGTATATGCTAAAAGGTAACTGTAAGAAAATAAACATCAACAAAAAATAAATAGGTAATAATTTAAAATTAAAGAAAGAATTTTTACAATATCTAAAAAAATAAGAAACGTATGTTATCATAACTGGGGTGGGATCTGAGGGATGAAAATATCACTGAAATTGAGACACAGTGACTGTATGGTATTCGGAATACGTGCTCTAAAATTGTTTGAAATATAATCAAAATATTCATTCAACCGAGGTAGGTGAGAATAGATTTTACCCATCGGCGTATGTAAGCTTCCGTCGGCTGCCTGTTCCCAAGAAAATCTGGCAACAACATGCCCCGAAGTTTCAGAACACAACTTTCGCGAGAAACCGTGTTTTAATGAGCGATGAATCCTGACTCCACATTTCATCGGTCGGCATTAATGAGGAACTCGGACGCGGATGTTTTTAATGGATGATACACAAACAGGGCGCGATCGGCAAGGCAGCGACTATCTGCTACTCTAATGAACACTTGAGCAAGAAAGGCGCTGAAGAAGGAGAGATATAATTAAAGCCGTTGTTGTAGCACTAATTAAGGGTGTCGCTAATTATTCTGGTGTATCTCCTTCGTCAGGCGTGGCAACGTACTTAACGAGGCGTATCTCAAGATTCACGACGACGAAAGCTGGAGGCTTCCTCATCATCCATACGGCCAACATCCATCAGGAAACTTGTATTAGTCTCATCTTACTCGGTAATCTCAAAGTTATTCTCATTATCCATGTAGGCAAGATCCATCACAAATTTTGTAGATTAGTACCTTGTTGCTTATTATTCTCGAAGCTATTCTCAGATTGCATGTAGTCATAAACATCAATAAAACTTATAGATTAGTATCTATCTGTAGATATATGAGATAGAAGTTTCTCTCTGGTGACTAGCCGAATATGTAAAGTGTTGTCACACGATATTTCGGTGATAGGTGCTCTGACGCGACAGAGTTTCCGATCGCCGAAATATCGTGTGTAAACACTCTGCTCTCTCGGCTAGTCACCCGAGAAGACTATATCTGTAGATTGTCTTTTGATAATCTCACCGCCATACAGTCATTGGCATCTAAACACTGTACACGTAATAGAATATTCCTACCGTACTGCCAATTTATTCTCAAAATTTTGCGCTAAAAATATAAACTCATGATCTACGTTAAGTATGACTGATGTTATTCTAGTTTAATTATGTTCTGAAATGATATATATTGAAATTTCATATACTCCAAAATCCAAGAAGCATTCACAGTACAATTATAATTTAGTTCTCTTGTGCTTAGATTCAATGAAATTTGAAGATAATTCATAGTGAAGCAAAACTTTTGTTTAATGTTAGCATGTATTAACAACTTTTTTAGAAAAAGTATATAATTATTTCCCTCTGATGTAAAGCATTGCGTAATGGCTGTAATTTCGACACGAAAAACTAATAAAACCTTTAATAAAACAAATAACAATTACTTTTTTAAATGTTCTTCAATACAAATAAGAATATGAATTATGTATGACTGCAGTCATTCATAGTTGATTCTAAGACTCGTATGTTGCCAGTGGCGTTTAGATCATGAATGAATCTTTTCACTTTTATCTTCTGCCTAAGTATCACTGCTTGGCTTTTAAATACTTGATGATCTCTGTTCAGTACCTTAAATTCGACTCTTGAATACTGATTGCAAAACTTCTAGATCTTAACAGTAACGGCAAATTCTGAATTTTATTGTCCTCCAAACTGATTTACTATAAAACTGCGTACTGCACACAAACTGCAAACTGATGGTCATACACATAACCCTCCTCTTTCAGTTCTTTCCAACCGATGAGTTTTGGAGACGGAACCTCAAAACTGCTGTCCCTGCTCAGCTGGACTTATTTATTGTCCCGACCATCTATTGGAATATCTTATATCCTTAAACGAGTAATTCTTTTATATATACATTTAAGATATCGGAAAGGCTCTAACGATTTCGATAAAATTTCATATTCAGATAACGTTTTGTTTTTTAAGTTTATCTAAATAGGTGTCATCCCAGCAAAAACGTGAATTTACAAAAAAACGAAGAATTTTTGTGTTTGGTAACTCGGTAAAGGCTCTAACGCCATCTCATAGACATTTCAGATAACTGAAAGCATACTGATAGTTTCTCTTTTGTTCAACAGGGATATTTTATATATTTAAATGAATAATTAATGTATACTAACTGACCCACGCGAATATTTCATACAGTACCGTGATAAGTCACTGAATGGAAATATAATAATGAGAAAATAATTAAATTCAAGTATTTATTAAAAAAAGATATTTTATTTTGAAGAGTAGTAATAAATATCACTGTAAATAGTAGTTAACATTAAATACTACATGTTTAATTGTAAAAAAAATTTAAAAGTAAATATTTTTAAAAAAATATTGGTTTTGTCAGAATTGTGCACTCAAAAATGCCTAAGAATCTCCAAATCTTGCATATTGACCAGAAATCGAAAGATGCTGAGCGAAGAACGGTCACCCAGGTATATGACTTTTTGACCAAAAATAGATATTAATGAATTTACAGACTCGTCATTAAGCCACATACGTGTATCCATACGATAAAACGGGTTCCGATAAATACAATCCTGCCTTTTGAAACGCCTGACCTTTTGCTTTATTTATGTTTGTAGTGAATCTAACTATCATTTGGAAAGGCTTGCTTGGTGGTGTGAGGTTAGTGCGAGGTAAGAGCATAGTTTTAACAGAGTGAATTAATTTAGTACTGATGATGTGCTCGTCTAAGAGAATTACAACTAATCTTGCACCATTAATTAATTCCTGATTAGTATTATTATTTATATTTAACATAATAATAGCATTTTTATTTTAAAGCAATTTATGAGGGGGATGTAATTTCATATATAGATAACGTTTTGCTTTTCAGGTTTGTAACACGACAAAAAAAAAAATTTCTTGGATTTCGAATCTCGGAAACAGCCCTAACGTCAGCTTGTTGAAGTTTCTTGCACCAGTTAGCCTACTGATGTTAGTTAAGCTTCTCTTTGCAAGGAACTGTGCTCTTAAAAATGCCTAAGAAGCCTTCAAGAAAAACGTTTAACTTTAATCAAACTTTACTCATAATCTTCTATATTGAGCGGAAATCGATAGATGCCGAGTGACGTTCGGTCACCCAGGTACTAGGTCATTTAACCGCCAGTTTTTATTTACTAACTTATAAGGCGTCAAAAGCAGCAAGTAGTCATCTCTTAATGACCTGCAATTAGCTCTTGACAAATTGGGGTTCAACGGTCACGCATGCCCACAACAACCTGTCAACGCATCGATTACCCTCAACTCAGGCAACTTTTGTGTATGAAAATGTAGCATATATATATACATACATACGGAAATAAGCCTTTTTCTCTTTAAAAATCCCAAATAAGGCCAGATATCTGTCAATAAGTACGTAACTATAGTAACATTATGCTTATTCCGAAAAAAAATGTCGGTGTTAAATGGTTGTATCACAAATATTCAATTTTTGCTGGCGAAGTAGTTTAGATTCGAATATATATTAAGAATAGAAGTCACGATGGCTCGTGTCACTTACGTAATCTCCCTTATGACAGAAAATTACCTGTTATGTAATGTTTAATTACACGTGCCTATTTTCATATTGATATATTTCAAGTCATTAAAGTGTAACATCACAGTTTATACAGGATTGAATTTGATGATTATCAGACCTGGTTTGCTCTTTTCGAAGCAGCAACCCTCACACACTCCACGTGCTAATGCGGTAAACAAATGGATTGCATAGGAACCAACTTCCAGCAATGTTTCAAGTCAACGTTCACTCTGTTCATTATTTGGTCTCCCAGTATCCTGTTATAAATGCAGAGTAAAATAATCAAAAAGCGTTTTATCAATTCAAGATTTACATATACCTGTTCATTCATGTTTCCCTGCATCTATTCTCTGAAATTAACCAAATTGAGGGTGGCTGTGTGTCCTTTGCACCAAAACTAACTCGGTGTATTCCAATCGCGAATAGCCCAAAGAACGAAGGAATTCATGTAAGCATATCCAACACCTGATTTTTTTATCTTATCTCGCCTGTCGTCGAGACCAAAACAGCTAGGTGGAAGAAGTATTTCGTCACACTCGTAAATGAAAAGTGTTGTTCGTATGTTTGTTAATAAATTCAAACGATACCTACGCCGAATGACTGCCACACAATCCCAACCAAATTTATGTATCAATTCCGTGATGCCTTGGTAAGGCCTGAGGCGAGCAGTCACATATCGAGCGGTTCTTCCCTGTATCGACTCTATACCATCAATCAATCCCTTCTGATACGGATCCAAAGCGACAGGCCTCACATTGAGTAGAACGCGAGTTCGAATACCAGTTTGGGCATCCAGATTTGGATTTTTACATGGTTTTCTCAAATCATTCTAGGTGAATACCGGGGTACGTCCTTCAAAAGGCTATGACCGAATCCCTTCCCGTTCCTTGACCCCCATCCTTTCCCGCCTCTAATGACATCGATGTCAACGAGGCGTAAAGCCACAAGGAGGAAAAAAATGCACCCAAGCGAGACAGCAATAGTCCAAATCTGGACGCGAGAGTTTTTTTTTAGGCTATCTCCTTCGTATACACCTTACAATTCTTAAAAAAAAAAAAAAAAAAAAAAAAAAAAAAATAGACCTATGAATCGCAACCTACAATTAGCTCTACCAACGACCGACGTTAATAAATTACGTGCAGGTTCCATTTCATGTTGCTTTGTACTGTTACGTCAGATTACTTTAGGAACTCAACCATGTCAGTAACTGAACTTTATACTCCTGAACAAATGGATTCTTTTTCTTATTTATGAATCCCTTATTTCTCGGTTAACTGCATCATCGGCGAACATTCTCAAATTGTTATTAACGTTATCTGCAAGATCGTTTATACATATTAAGAAAAGAAAGGTCAGTATAATTGATTTATTTAACATCTAAATTAATAATAGCCATTTATTCACTAATGCCAGATCAGTTAGAAAATCTTGTATCCATTTGAAAATCTGTAGCAACCTATTTTTAACATAAATCCCGAAATTTCTGAGAATTTGCAAAATCTTGGAATTAAAAAGCTTAAAGTGACTAGTTTTGGCAAGTATGTGCGCTATATTCTTATAAATGCAGAATGAAAAGCTGTCCGAGTTCATGTAACAATTTATTGGCAGGTGACTGTTGGTAGGTTTGACCTGTGACCTCTAATTTGTGAAGAACTAATTGCAGGTCGTTAAGAGACAGCTCTTAACCTCTGATATAATAAGGGATAATAATTGGTGCTGATATGACCTTTCGGCAATACTTGGGAGTGAAAATAAAAGTCCCTTTGGAGAAATGAGTGGGTTGGGTAAGGGGGGGGGGGGGTGAAGGTGGCCAGATCCAGTAGAACCATCTTCTGTTAATTACATAGGGAACTGATCCTCTAGAATCTGTGACACAAAGAAAATTCAACGTAATCGTCATACCACTTGATAACATAGACTGCTTGCTACACATGGGCAGACCAACAAATTTCTGAATATGATTTACTTTTAGCAATTTCCCCCACATTAATTGTGATGTTGCCATCATATCACTACAACTTCGTGACGGGCAATTCCATTTGATCTGAAATGGTGCATTAAACGCATATTATTGGTTCCCTCAGCCAAGGTGTCACAAACTAGTACCACTTTCATTCAAACATTTGTTAAAATTTTCATAGAAACAGCGAACCAAAATATTGAAGTGCTTCTACGATCAATTACAACTGATTCCAAATGCTATTTGCTTTTGGATCTTGGGGATTATTAAATTCCAGAACGTTGGAAGCTAGTAGGTAAAAAGATTACATGACCTACATTCGGCTAGAATGATTTCTAAAAATAAAAATAAAAAAATCGTGAAATCAATGCCAGTTTTACCCAATAGCGCCTAATACTGTTACAACTAAGAATCTGCGAATTCTACTTTCATGTCCTCTTTACACATGGTTGATGATTCTCCCTTTGAATTAATTTCCATAGACACTTCTGGAACCCTACTGGTGGAAAAAAAATCACTTTATAGTATCCACTGTTTTCAAAAAGCTTTCGATACAATCGACAGAAGAAAACTTCGGTAAATTCTGGCGGAAAGTAACACCCCCCCCCCCCCCACAGATCATAAAAGCAATTCAATACTTCTACAACCACAGCTGTCAGAATGGAAACCCATTAATCGAGGAATGAGACAAGGGTGATGCCTATCGCCACTTTTATTCATCATATATATAAACAAAATCATTAGTGACTGGCGACAAAAACCCCAGGCCGGAACGAAAATAGACATACAGACAAACCTGGACACACTGTTTGCAGATGATCAAGTGCTTTTCGCTAAATCAGAAGACGCCCATAGAACAAGTAGCAGAATTTAAATACCTAGGTTACATCCTCAGCTACACCCTAGAAACCGATATTCAACAAAAAATCACAAATTTCACGAAATTTACGGGAATAGTAAATAAAACCTTCATACCATTTGTTGTTCAATGGCACACAAGAATCAGGTTATATAACATCCTGGCTAAGCCTACACTACTGTACGGCAGTGAGGCCTGGACACTACGCAAAAGTGATGAGCGGAGACTAACGGCGGCTGAGATGCGATTCATGAGAACAGCTGGCTACACATTACGAGACAGAAAGAGATCTGATGAAATTCTCGAAGAACTCAAAGTCAAACCAATTCTCCAAACTGTGCAAACCTACAGAACTTCTTGGACAGACCGTGCACTAAGGATGAAGACGGAACGGATCCCACGGAAAATTCTCAAATACCATCCTAGCGGCAAGAGAGATGTAGGAAGACCACCAAGAAGATGGATTGAGACCGTAACAGGCCACCAGGCCTATACTGGATAGGAAGAAGAAGAAGATGAGTATCCATTATTTGCCACTCAAAGAATCTCTTCACATTATTCTGATAATTTTTTCCAGATGGAAATAATGGGGAGCTGAGTTTTATTGATAGTGATCGTGGGGCGGAGCTGAACCTGAAGTTGTATCCCATCTGATCTCTGACCCTCGCACTAGATGCAGCCCATTGCGATGCAGGTCGTGTGCAAAGGGACTCACGTAGTCGACGGAGGTCACCGGAGAGTGGATCCACCTCGACCCACTTCAGTGCAGCGCTGATGCCGACAACAAAGTCCAACCAAACAAGTTTCGTCAGCGCCGATACATTTTGTAAGCAGTTGTTAACTTACAGTATGTCGGATAACTTTTTGATCTATTTCTGAAACACAAAAGAAATAAAAAATTGTTTGTCAAGACTGTAATCAAGGGCAGATACAGTGAAACGTATTTTCAAATACCTGTTTGGAGGATGAAGTAAGTGACAGTAATAATAATTTCTTAGGTAAAAATATGATATACAGGTTGTCCAGGAATGAAAGGATAATCCTGCAACCACAAATAGGTCACATTATGTCCTACTATAGGTCAAATTTTTATTTTAGTAAAGTGTCATCATTTTTCACATATTGATTTTAATTTTTTTCGAAAAATATGACTTCTTTCGGTTTGTTCCATGCCATTTACACAAATGAAGACTTTTTGAACCTTTTTTTTTAAAAAAATACTCAATGATGTTTGAGTCATCTGAAACATTGTTCTTTTTTTTAAAAAACTTTTAAAAAATCTTTTTAAAACCATTATCATCACTTTCTTACTACATGTTTAAAATTCACAATGGTGTTTTTAGAAAATTGAACTTCCATAAAACAATAATTTTAAAACAAGTATAAAATAATTACACCATTTAAGGTTTTTTATAATGTTTTTTAACTTTTTAAGATAAAAGAGAACATTGTTTTAGATGACTGAAATATCTTTGATTAAATCAAAGAAAACCAGGTTTCAAAAAGCCTTAATTTGTGGAAATTGCTTGGATTAAACTGAACAAAGTCACATGTTTCGAAAACATATTAAAATAATCAATATCTCGAAAACGATGAGACTTTTATTAAACTAAAATTTTGTAATATAGGAAGAAATGATGCGACGCATCTGCGGTTGCAAGATTATCCTTTCTTTCCTGGTCACCCTGTATATGGGAACACTGAAGGTTATAATTTATCAGAGCGGAAATTCTTTTTTCTCTTATATGAGTGCCATATCCGTATCCGATCGCAGTCGGCCATCATGGGGGATGCTCATCCCTCCACGGCAACGTCCGGGGGAGGGGAAACATGGGCGGTTTCACACTGACTCTCCAGTGGGTCATTGTTCGTAAGTGATATTGTAGGTAAGAATGGGCAAATGAAAAAAATAAAAAAAACATATCAATAAGTATCATACCGATATTTACAAACAATATCGATATATATCGAAAAAACCAAATCGATAAATCTATTTCAACATAAAGCCAGAAGTAATCAAAAATATTCCCAAATTTTATCAAAAATTTAAGAAAATTGAAGACACTTGCAGAAATTAAGTAAAATTATATTAATTTATCTATTTTTACAATCTATAAAACCATTATTCGTCTGATATAGGCTTTGAAAGAACTCTCTGTTTTATTTGTTCCCCCGTCAATCTACTCCAGTTGTCTAGTCCCGTTAAGTTAACTGCAGAAGCAAATCTATCCGACGACACAGAAGAGCCTTGGCATATCATATATTTTGTTAACGCTTTAACTGTAGTTCATTAATAATAAAAAAATTTGGAAACAGAGCTGTTAATTTACGTCAACCCTCAACATCGCAAGATGGATGGTCAGTCAATATTCTTCAACTATAAAAATAACATAAGCATAAACATTTAAATAGGTTGACAAAAAAATCACTTTAACATAAACCTATTAAAATGTAATAGCTTTTTTAACCTCTTAATCGTTGATAAAATACTGTTACATTACGACGAATTTGCTTTTTTAATACCCATTCAGAAGATCGGATATATATATTACCCAATATATATTAACTTGGACAATGAATTAAATTGGTATTACAAATATCGAATCTGTACTTAAAACTGATACTCCAAAAAAATATCGATTTTCTATACATCAAGAATAAAAATTATGATGATAAATATCTATTATTTTATGAAAAATTAGCTCGTACCTGCGACTTCGTACGCGTGGAATAAGATTTTTTTTTGCCAGAATTGAATATAGAAACTTGTTGGTAACGAAGGATTGGTCCCAAACAACACCGAGTCGATATAATATGATAGGAAAGCTATCACTATATCATTCTACCGTCGAACCTGTCTCTTGAAGAGAATCAATTTCCAACATATTTCTGTCACCATTCGATAAGGTCTCAAAATTTCGTGACTACAACTGTTTATCATACTGGAAAAAATGTCCTGTGCCCTTCATACACATTTTCTTGTCAAATTCCATCAGTATCGATATAACCATTTAGTCGTCAAAACGTAACAAAAAGACAGAGACTTACTTCCGTATTTATAGTATTATTACTTGCGATTCACACACACACACACACACTGACTGCGAACAACCCCTGAGGGATCATTATAACGTAATAAAGTGTACACCTGCAGCATTGCAAGACTACCTATGATTTGCCTCGCATTGCACCCCTAACTTTGTAATATCTACAGGTTAACATTCAATCCGAATAAACGACGGCCCAGGCGTGACTCTTACGATCAAAAACAACTTTTAAAAATTCTAGCCTCCACGGAGATTTGAAGCGGAGACCACGACCCAAACATTAGTAAGCCAGCACTTTAGCCACTGAGCTACATGACCACTACACGTAAAGCAGTAGAGAGACCTCCATATCCAACGCGTTCGTCTATCGTCGTTCAGTAGTATTTCGAAATTATGAGGCAACATATATTATTTATGAAGATAATTTTTCAACCAAATGTAGACAGTATTTTCTCCTTGTTTCAAAGGATAAGTGTGCAAAGTTTCTTCGAGATCGGATGAAAACTGTGGATATGTATGAAGAACAAACAAACAAACATCTTTATATATATAGATATCGATTTATCCAATATATGGATATATTTTGCCCGAGTCTAATTGTAGGTGTATATGACTGTGACAGTGTGTTCAGATAAAGTGTTGTTTGTGTGGTGGATGAGAGATGAAGGAAGGGAGGGGAACAAATTTGGTGCTGGCCCATTGAGACCAACTCTTCCGAAAGACACCTGAGGCCATTTGGTTGTTTAACCCCACGATCCGACGGACACAGTGTCATGTGCCACTCCATAACCACTTGAGGAGAGGTTCGGGATTCAGCCTAAGACTTTGGTGCAAAAACCTGTTGTTAGAAATTTTGCACCACAACCTCTCCTTTCGTACTGGCGAAGTTCAAATGATTAAAATTTCCTCCATCACCAGTACTGTGTGACACTTGTTACCAATCCCATCAGTTTTTTTCGTGTGGTATAATTATTTTTCAGTGTGACTATGTTATTATTGTTGATTAATTGTAAATTGTTGTGTAAATTTTTGTAATCAGATGTATTATGTATTTCCAAAGGTAGTAGTATGTTGTAGCGATTGGTGTAGTATCGTATTAAGCCTGGCACCCACACTCATGCTTGTCGACCGTTTTGCTTGTACAGTCTCAAGTTGTAATGCAAGTCGAAACATTTGACTGATCGCAGTCGAGCCCACAGACACTCCGTCTACTACTTCATTTTGCTGTTAGTTGCTAAATGTCAAATTGGCTGATCCACAAAAATTAGTTGCTGCGGCTGTTGTTCTGATAATTATAAAGAAAAAAAGGAACAGAATTAGAAAGAAATGGTTAAAACAGTGGTTGTATTGAAGCGAACACAATTTAGTCTCATCAATTTACTAAATGAATTGAGTCTAGAACCTGAAGATTGGTTTAATTGTATTCTGATGGATTTGTGGATTGCAACAGGGACATAACAGACATTCTGGACGGGAAGAAAATGAAGTACGAAACCTTTTTTGGAGTATTTTAATACTGAAGGAAAGGATCATTGGCATGATAACATGGTTTATGCCAATTAAAACATATACCTAACCTTCTCAAAATAAAGAACCCATTTAGTGCTCTTTTCATAGTACTAAAACTTCAGCAAGTATAATTGGACATTTTGTGTATGATGTAACTATGTACCTAATTGTGTTTACTAATACATAACTCATTAACTGAACCCGCAGTCGTGTCCTCAATTTTGTCTATGACAACCTGTCTTGGTTTTTCTTGATCAGTAAGAAACAGCAACTTGTAGAAATACCACAAATTTGGCTTTTCGATACCAGACCCAGATCTACGCGATTCATTATATTTCTTCTGTGCCTTCCGAAAACAAGTTCTTAATGAATTCACTTTTTTAATAACAGTTTCTTTATTTGCGTTCTCATCAATTTCTTTCAATTTATTGATAAGCATATCATATGCAGCACTTTTTTCTGTTTGTTTAAATAGTCTTTACTTTTGGTTTTCCACAGACATTCATTTTCATAAATTCAGTTAGAAATTCACGCGACAGTAGTATAATATCAGTTATTCTCTACTGAGAAGATTTAATGCAAGACGGAAGTACGCACACACACACCGTTTTGCTGGAACACTCAAGGAAAATCAAGAGCACTCTTCATGCCTTCAAGCCAAACAGTTGACGGAACACAACAATTAAGTCGTCGACTTGTCCCCCCACACACACTCCGTCTTGCATTACAACTTGAGACTGTACAAGCAAAACGATCGACAAGCATGAGTGTGTATGCCAGGCTTCAAGTGCCGGCTACACGTTCCGCCTTGCATGCGCAGCTAAAATTGCACAGTCAAAACTGTACAGAAATGTTAGCCACCCGATACAGGTAAGCTCGTGAAAACTGAATGTCTTAGGAGCTGCGACGATGTGGCCAAGAGAAGATTTTTTTTTATAGGAGCATTATTTTATTGTTTACTAATAAACAAAACAAAAAACATGCGACACCGTAAAAGTGGAGCAAAAAGTTTTTACGGAGAAATATACATCCACATGTTAATAGAAGATTTGAGAGAATATCCGGAAGACTGGCGTGGTTACCTAAGATGGATGAACCAGCCTATAATTAGTTACTTTGCCTAATGACACCCATAATTAAAAGAGAAGATACTGTTATGCTACCAGTCTATAAAATTAGATATTTTGTTCGGAGCAGTATCTTGGTTATCTACAAATTCTAATAAATCATGATTCCGTAAGGATGGGTGGTAAATGTCCTTAACTTTGTTCTTTTGTTTGCGACAACAATTTCTGCAGGAATTATTTTTTTTGGTCCATGTCTCCTGTCACATTTGGTTGCACCTGAATTGCAATAAATAACAAATTTAAAAAATAATGTTAATTATAATAATTTAAATACTGCAATACATTAATAACGCATAAATTGTTATTAATCTATGTTACGTGTACTTATCCGTTAAAAAATAGATTTATTTGTTCTGAAAAGAAGTTACTTTGCATAATTAACTACAGACACCTCTTTCAATTTTTCAGTCATTAAATGATAAGCTTCATTTCTTTTGTTCCTGGCGGAATAATCCTTGGACTTAATTTTCCACAGTGCCGGCAATGATTTCTATAATTCTGTGAACTGAGTTATAATTTCCTTCCATTAACTTCGTACATCACCCATTCCACAGATATCTGTTGCCGAAAAAAAAAAAAAAAAAAAAAAAAAAAAAGTAGAGGGAACAGGTGTCACGGCAAATGTTGGTGTACTTCTACTTTGATACCTGAAATTGTGCTTTTTCACGTAGTACACAATTGGACGTTGACGTCTTATAGGGGAAAAACTTGATGAAAGAGAAGTCGAACGCACAGAAACACCTATGACTTCGTCATAGATGACGAAGACATCGACGGGACAATCGAAACACAATGAATGACCAGAACATTGGATCATCCACTTACTTAAGTGGTTCCCAGATATGATATTCTCAAAAAGTGTGGAAAGTTGTTAAGCTTTTCACAAAATCTTTTATTTACGATAATTTCAATCAAACCAACGAGAGAGGAGGCAGAAATGGCATTCTTGGCCTCTGGCTATATACGTAATTCTTTCCAAATTAAGTAATAGTTAGTAGATAGATTATTTTTCAAATTAATGTGGTTTACTGTAAGGCATCTAATGTGATCCGAATACTTAAAATACAGGGCGTTCGCCGGAAAACGCTACACTCCCAGTCTGTTGCCGTCGGCAACTTGCTCGGTCAGTGGGGCCAGCAGTTTCCGCCACACGGGACCGTGAATCACCGCACTGTTTAACACCTCCGCTGCCCCAACAGTGCAGTGCAGTGACCCTTACATTGTTAAGAACGGTTTCTTTGCATTGTAGATAGTTTGTGACTTCAGTCTCTTATTAATCAGTGTTGTGAATAAACGTTTCTTTGCGGTTTGGCTGGTTTGGGGCTCCATACTCTTATTAATCTGTACCGTGTTTGAGTGTGAGTAAAATTATGGTACGTTACAGTTTGCAACAAAGAATATTTCTCTACGATACATATGTGAAGAAGAAGTCGTTTAAAAAGTGTCGCAGTAAATTTCGTCGCGAATTTCCTGGCGCTTTACTGCCAGCTAAATCAACAATTCTGCGTCTGGTTAAAAAAGTAAGAGAAACGGGTTCATTTTTTTAACAAAAAGAGACTGTCGGTCAACCGTATTCTCACAGAGGAGAAAATTGACGATATCGCTTTTCGACTAGAACAGTCACCCAAAAAATCATTAAGTCAGTTAGGGCAGCGTGTGTCTCGAAATATGTTCAGAAGATGTGAAATGTGCATTACACAAGAGGGTCAACACTTCCAGCATCTTTTATAAGGTAAGCTAATGAATTACGTCACATTTAAATGCTTAGCACACAAGTTTATGAAGTTTATGAAGCGTAATTATTATGAAATAGTCCGCGGCCGACGGTCGAACAATGCCGGAAACTGACCGCTCGCTCGCCGGGAGCAGTTTCTTCCTTGTAGCGCTAACAGTGGGTTGCGTTTCCCGGCGAACGCCCTGTACTTCATTATTTACTTAATAACGAGAATTAGATTTAAAACAAAAGTTCAAAAGCGCAAAGTATTTTTAAGGTAGGCTAGAAAGTCTTAAATTAATGTTATTTTGCTATTTAAAATATTATTAACTGATAATTTAAATAATTTAATATTAATTAATTAATTCAATAAATAGAGGTTTATTATTTAACTTGATAACGCTTTAAAAAACTGTGGCGGAATCCCGCAATCCACAAATGAGCTACTGAAAACATTGCATGATTGCAATATTCTTACAGAGTGTCTATAAACTTCGTGGCTTGGTCTGGGGAGGGGGGGAATGGTTGGCTACAAGGCTACGAAGGCTAAGCTGCGCTACGTGGGAGGAGGGGGGGGGAGGGGGGGATGTTCCGAGCCAGGTCACGTAGTTTTCCGTTAATGTTATTTTTCACAGTTAAAATGAGGTACAGAACACACAACAGCATGTGAATATTTATTTCCTTCATTTAATTATCACCTTATGCATTTTTCAATAGTCTGACAAGAGAAGACAATACAAAATGTTTTCTGGAATCAAAAGGGAAAAAAGCTACGTGCTACGTGGGGAGGGAGGGGTGGGATAGAAGCAAAAACCACGTAGGGCTACGTGGGGGAAGGGGGGGTTCACAGGAGCCTACAATGGAGCTAAGTGGTTAATGCACGTTCCCTTATTTCCAACCCTTGCTGACTAAGAGTTGGTTGTTGTGGCAACGTCCCCCATCTGAGCCTATAGTAATAATCTAGTTTCTTTGGCTCATTAAGGTCATTGACACAGTTCAGTTTCTTGATCACCTCACTGGTCATCACTGGGGTTAGCTACCTGCCACTGGCTGCAGGCGTCCTGTCCCGCAGCCGGTTATTGAAGCCGATATTAGGTCGGCATCGGCGGCATTGTGCCGGCCGTATTGCGCGTGCATAGCTCGGTCTGAATGGGCATCGGGCAGGGCGTCGCGCATGCGCACAAAGCATTCCGCGCTACCGGTAGTCGAGCTATGCTGTTGAGCACAGCACCGCCTGTGATCACAGCAACAGCCGCTTAAATAGTAGCCACTACCCGGAAACCACACTAATGTAGCTGGAGAGAAATAGCGGCCTGGTTAGGTTATTTATGGGCAGGCAGCTGAGTTGTGACCGAAAATGCAAAAGTGCAGGTCCGACCCGCATTTATCTGTGAACCATCATCATCATCTTCAGGATTTGAACCATTGATGATTTGTCCACCTTCACATATTTGGTTGTGTTAACCTCTTCTTAGGTCGACCTATCCTCCTTCTTAAGGTGCGTTCCCACGGCGCGTCCCTCGGTGCGTGTTAGGGGACGCCTTTCATCTTTGCCGCATATGTTAGCAGGGACGGCGCGCCTCGACCCACCGCCAGTCGGTAAAAGATGAATGGCGCGTACTACCACATCACGCGCCGTTGGAATAAGCCTTTACCTATGTTTGCTTGTAATATAGTAGCACCATTGGTGGTCTGGTGTCCTCCATACGTGTTAGATGCTCTGTACATTTATTTCCATACGAAATTATTTTTTTCATTCAGATTAAATTTTTTACTTCTTTCCTTATTTCTACACTTCTTTTCTCCATAGTAAAGTATACCTAGCCACGGCTCTCAGATATCTCATCTCAGCTGCTTCTACCAGTTTTATTTATTGCTTATACAATGTTCACGATCCGCATCCGTGTAGTAATGTTGATACTGTCATTACTTTGTAAAATTTCATCATTGTGTCTAACCTGGTACTCTTAAAATTTCTTTTGAATACTCCACTTTGCTACTGAAATTTCAGTAATTTGGTACTGAAATCGTCATTTCTGGAAAAGTTTATTTTATTTCCTAAATATACAACATTGTTCAAATTTTCTATTGTTCTGTCATTGATAACAATCTTAGCCCGTCTTGGTTCGTCTCCCTTGAATACCATAACTTCCATTTTTACTGAGGTCATTTGTGGAAGTCATCTACTGACTCAGCTAAAAATCACCTGATCGTCAGCGTATTTAATAGAGTGTCAATAACTTTAAAATGATTAGGTACACATTTCAGCCATTTCCCGCTGGCATCGTCAATATAAATGTTAAAAAGCACAGGTAACACTCCTCGTGTGTTTGAATCTAACTTTTTTAATTTAATTTAATTGCAATGGAGCACACGCTCCGGTGGCAATTTCCCTACACACCCATCTTCCCCCTTTCCAGCACCCATCTACATTTGCCCTCTACAAATTTTAAATTTACCATTTTTTTAATATATTTAATCTGCATTTCAAAGATTACATCACTCCTATCATCCGCTTTCTGGTTAGATAAACTTTAATTTAATTTAATATAATCCCTATCTTGTGAGATTTTGATGTATTATTGTGATACAACTTTTGTTTTACTCGTACTATATGCTGGTGGTAGACTTCGTCTAACATAATCCGAAACAATTTCGGATCTATTCACCATAGAATTTTTCTACCAGTTGGGTAATTGTGAAAATGCAGTCTGTAAATGATCTACCCTTCCGGAAGCCATTTTGCGCATCATTCATGAGAGGTTCTGCTATTACACCTACCCGCCTTTTCAATATTTTTTGCATATTTTTTGAACCAAAAATCTAAAACAAGGATTTATAAATTTGTATTACAATCTCCAATCTAAATAGAAAATAATTTGCTACACCCTGGACTTAGCTAAACCTGCTCCCATGACCTCTAGAGCTAATGCTTCAGTGTTAGTGGATGTTGTCAATTTTGCAACGGCATCTTTCCACATAAGGCAACGATATCGTCTTATATCCTTGTGTAATAGTGGCTGGTTTTGTGCAGACTGCGTCCATACATAACGTGTCCTTTTGCTGTCCGAAAAGCTGACAGAAAGTCACGCGTAACAGACGTACCGAAAAACCAACCGCCAACAAATAGATCCTTGTCGTTACGCTAATTGTGTTGTCGGGATTAAATTGCGGATGAACGAATATTGGCCTTTCGGCGAGTAACAGTTACTAAGAGCAACAGAAAAAGGTGACACTGACATGATGTAAACGACAACATCCCAACGGACTCTGGAGATTCATGCAACCTCTTATGGGTAAGTTCATGGAAATCTTTCAAAACATTACATGCCACCAAAATTATTGCATGAAATTTGCTCATTGCGTTAAAAGATCTACACTGCAATACGGGATTGCAACTAGTACTTCTATTGTAAACAGTCTGATTTGATAAACTTTGGTTCGTTGGTTCTCCACCCGTAAAACTGATGATGTGCCTACAGTGCAGAGCTATGGTGATCGACATATGGTAAACCACAACCGATGACCTTCGACTTGAGCAGTTACCATCGTAGATTAAAGCCTTTCTTTGTGGTGACTTCGTCATATTAATCGTGGATTCATGAATGATATCAAGGAAAAATTATCTTCAAGTTTTTAGCTTTACCATGTTACATCAAAATAAAGCATATCCTGTTTACAAGTAGATCATTTTTCAAAACTCCATCAAGTTGCGATCAGCAATTTTAGAGCTAGAAAGTTACAGCTAAAAAATCGAAACATACGTTATTTATTTCCCGTCTGAGCAAGGGCCATAGTCACCAATATAAACCAGTAGTACTTGCACGAATTTCTTTCAACTGAAAATGAAACATACCTTTATTTTTCAGCAGGATCACAAGTTATACATATATTCAAAACTCATCAAAATTAGTTTATTTTTAACGCATTCAACGAAAAATTATCCTAAATTTACAATTTTTTGATGTCATTTTAAAATGACACATACAATGTTTTAGACAGACTGTACTTTAATTGAATACACATTAAGATCCCAACAATACCTTCTTACGAATCATGTTAATCTAAAAACTATAATAATTTATTTAATTTCCCAGTTTTCCTACTTTGGATCAATGTGAAACTCTGTTTTTACGGCGTTAAAATGGACTATAAATTAATCGAAACCCCTTTCAAACCCACTTTCAATGAAGAATTATCTTAAATTTGCCACTTTGCGATGCAACATCAAATTGAAACACATCTTATGTTACCTATGGCTGTACATTAATCGAAGCTGAATTGAAATCCGACCTGTAGTAGTTACAACCAAAAATTATTATTAATTTCTCATTCCTTTCGACGTCACATCAGACTGAAATATATGCCATTTTATTCGCCGCACCAGTAGTTTTCTCGTTGATATCGTTCACGAAATAATTGTCTTAAATTTGGGATGCAAAATCAAATTTAAATATAATTGATAAGGAAAGATCGCTAAAAGAGCAACGCATCATTAACAGTTAGTTGGTTTTCTTTATCACTTCAATGGAATACGGGATATAGTAATAGAGTAGCCTTTAAGGATATTACAAAAACAATGAACCTTTTTGGTACAAATCGTCTTATTGTACTTAAAAATATTCACCATTAAGATATGTAACAATTTTTTCCAATCAAATAAAAAAATAGGCAATGAGACATTAATTCAATTTTTTCTTAGTAAAATAATCAATTGCAGACGCGGTGTATTAAAGGAATCATTATCATGATAGTTAACGATGCAACGTTTTCGGTTGTTTTTACTGGTTGCATCCATGCATGAGTTCTGGCAAACAAATTGTTGTCTGCCATTCAGCATTAATGGTTTATCATTCTTAAAGCAACGGTCAGGGTGTATTCTGTGTAAACCAAGAAACAAGCTATTATTTTCCTGGAAGTGCTTCGCGATCGAACCACTTTTGTTAGATCCGGTTCTTCTTGAAGCATTCAAAATGTCGACTGTTACTTTTTTTCCGGTTCGTACAAATACAGGTATTTCGAAGTTTCGTCTTCTATTAGGATGCAGGATAAAGATTTTGCATTTCCTACGTGTAACTGTTTGAGCATTTCCTTCCACTACTTGACACAAGACTTTTTTAAGCTTCGGACAAATTATACGGAATCATCGGGAACAATATCTTGCACAGCTACTTATTAATCTAAAATCGAATTGGTACTGCAATCTTCGATATGCTTAAGGATACATCTATCTCGCGGTTAGTCACGTATCGATCGTCCCCAATCATGCTGCATTTAGCTTCAATATTTTTTGGACAATAATCGATTTTGGTCAACCTTCACGAAATTTGTTGCTGCTGCAAGCGTGAGTACAAAAAATTCTAAAATCTAATATACTGGAAACACTCTTTTCTGATGGTGTTTGATTACCAATATTACTACGTGTTGCAACAGAACGGAATATCAAGGGTTTCTTACCAATTATCTTGGGCATTTTTAAACAAAATGTCAATATTCTATGTTTGTTGATAATCTCTTGGACCAGCTTCGTCACTTCCAAATGAAGGGTTGAAAGCGTGTGGTACTACGTAACTGACGCTGCCCAGACACGAGCCCAAAGGGCGTCCGCCGACGTCGAGTGTGTATGTGTCCCGGGAATGTTGCTAAAACACCGTGAATAATGAACGCGGCCAGCATTAATTATACGTGAGCGTTGGCGCGGTGCCTTGAGTTAAATATTGTAGGAGCGGCCACGCATAATGTAATGGAAATTGCGCTGGAAATAACGGCGCCAGCGCGCCTGCAGTGGTCATGTGCGGATGTGAGCGCTGATGGAAACGTGAAAACTTGATGAGTCGGAAAACTGGCTACCCAGCCGCAGACTGCAGCCAAGTCAGCGGCAGGGCCACGGTTTTAATTTGCAGCATAATATTGCCCGCCTGGTTGATTCTTTCCGCTGCTTACTAAGTTTTACCTAGGCGCATTAATTTAAAGAGGCATCGAAGTAGGATGTTCGTAGCATATATAAAAAAGTTGCATTGCCAGTTTTACCAAAAAAATAAAAGAATTTTACTTTGAACGTGTCGACTGCAACTTTCTTCAGGTCTTTACATTTAATCGCATCGGGGACCGTCAGTGTATTTCTAGTTTTCGTAGTTACACTCTCTTGAAGACGCCAGAGATGATGGTCGAAACGTTGAATTGTTGGTATGTAATACTGTGCAAATAATTGAAGACTGTTAGACCTCCGATGGCACTGCTGATTCATTTTCCAGTAATTATTTTGCACACATATTACATAGTACCAGGCCCGCCGCTAGCTGTTTGAGCGCCTGCGTGCAATACCGATTATGCCGCCACCTGTCTAACTACAGGTAGTGGTGTATTTAGGATTTTTCCGAACCGGATCAAAAAACTGTGAGATTGCCGCCCCTTCGAACATTATTTGCCTCCCCCATTGTTGCCACCCTGAGTGTCGCCGGCCGCAAATTTCGTCCCGGCCACAATGGAGTGGCAACTATCTCGCGGGGCGGCGACTGTCGATCACTCGATTTGCCGCCCCCCTCGACGTGCCGCCCGCGTGCGGTGTACGCCTTGCGCGCCCGCTTACGGCGGCCATGCATAGTACTGACCAAGACAATTTTTTATTTGATTTTATAAAGTCAGAAATAGTTACTATTACGCTCTGAGATAGTGCTGTTTCTTTCATAGAATGTCATAAGTTGGTAACAATGGAAACAAGATAGATTATTACAAAATTGCACTTCCTGTGCAATTTTGTAAGTTGGCAGCAGTGACCACCAGGTTATTTATTGAAGATTTTTTTTTTTAGATTTTTAGAATAACGTAACAAAACCAATCTGCAGAATGAATATTAGGTTTAGCAATCGTAAAAGATTTTTCTTCCTCAATATTAATTGGTAACCACCAAATTTGCTTCTTGGACTCTTAAAATATGTGTTTGCTGTTTAGTTTTGGATTGGAATAAAAGTAATAATTCACCAGACATTTCACGAAGTAAAAGCGTGGACTAAGGCAACAACGAACGAGATTACTTGTGCAAATCGAAGGCAGACTTTTACCCACCAATCACATAAAATTCAAGTTGGTGGGAGCATTATGTGGATAGAACAATAGCAATATAAGCCAACAAATTGATTCGAGTCTGTAAACTGTGAAACAAATTAGGAAATACACTAGATGGGAATCAATAAGATCTTTCACAAATAAACATCTCCAGTCTGCTTAATGTAGCACAATACAATTTATTTTGTTGTCAGAAACATACATAGATACATAATAAAAAACATCAAATTGTACTAGACCAAAGCTTGACCACTTTTAGACAATTTTCTGAGTCCTCATTTAGGTCTACTTGTGTTGAATAGTCTGATCTTCTTCACAGTTGTATTGGATGTTATCGACCACATTGTAGGCCCATCTTGTTAGATTAACCTTGGATCTGCCCACTCTTGATCTCAGCCTATTCAGAAACTTCCATATCAGTCATCCCTTGTCATAGCCAGGTGTTAAAGATTCAGACAATGTTCCCCAGCCAGAGGAACATATATATAAATTTCCATCTTTTTCCATCGAAAGCCATAGTCATTTCCATGCCGTGATCTCAAAATTTATATAGTTTATGGCGTCGCCGTTCACATATGTGCCCATCTGGATTTACTGAAGGCCCTAGCTTCCCACAATTGTAACCCGGCTTTCTCAGTTGTAAGTTCCTTGACGTTCTTAGAAAACTTTTCCTGGACTTTAGTCTTTCCCTGTGTTCATGTAACTGATGAACTCTTCTATGACCCACTTTCTTCTTTTACTTGTTCGTTGCTATTTTTCTTCGAACTGAAGGCGGTGCTATCCCTGCGAGGCTATGGAGCTGTTCTACTGGAGTATATCTCCGCATTTGGAATACTGTTGTGGAATTTGGGATCCGTATTGGAAGGGATTGATTGACACATTAGAGAAAGTACAGAGGAGAGCCGCTCGATTCGTGACTGCTAGTTACAGTCCTTACGTAAGTGTCACAGAGCTGATTCGTGGGTTGGGCTGGGATTGTTTGGCGGACAGATGACGTCGTTTTCGTTTGAATTTGCTGGAGAATATGCAAAAATCTTTAAGTTACGATTGCAACGAAATACTTTTTCCGCCAACCTATTTAGGTCTCAATGACAGGAGGGATAAGATTAGAGAAATAAGATGCCGTACTGATTCATTTATGTATTCCTTCTTTCCTCGATCTGTTCGGGATTGGAATGCGCAGAATTAGGATTGGTGCTTAGCACCCTCTGCCACCCACATTATTTGTGATTTGCAGAGTATAGATGTAGATGTAGATCTTAAACAGCCTGTTATGATACTTCAAGAGTCGTTGAGAGCTACGTCCACCTATTTGGCATGCGTTGAGTTGTAACATACAGGACAGGTGTACTCTGCAGACGAATAATACAGTGCCAATGCAAGGAATTCGGCTTTTCATATTGGGTACCCGATTGTGCCCCAGTCAGTTTTCTAAGGAGATTGCTCTTGGTAGAAACTTTGAGCTAGGAATTCATGCAGTATTTCCTAAATTTACTAAATCTTTCAAGGGTCACTCCCAGATATTTGGAGAGTCCCATTGTTCAAATTCTACCACCGACCATATTGAATTTAACCTAAAAGTGGTTTCTTCATTTCTTAAATGAAGAGCACATAGCTATGTCTTCTAAGAATTTGGTTTAAGCAGGTTTGTGGTATAATCATCCGGACAAACCTTGAAGAGCGTTAGCAAGGGCGTTCTCCACTGATTCAAAATCTTTGCTCTGAGGTCTGAGCACAATACGAAATTCAGTGATGAATTGAATCCAAACAGATTCCGAGAACATCGCACTACAAGTCTTTAGAAAGATAAAGATTAACCAATAAAATATTTTCAGGATATGCATAAAGAATTTTAAAATCATTAAAAATTTAAGGGAACATGCAATCAGCGAACAAAATTAACTGAAACTTACAATATTTCACAATTAATTGCAGAAAATGATAAAAACCTTGTGATGGGAGGAACTTCCATAATGCCGTCTATTTAAGTATTTCAACATTAATGCATCTACATATCTCTGAAATCGAAAAAATAAAATTCTGAATATTCATTGTTGCTCATGACAGTAAAGCAGTAGGTTGTCTTAAGGGATATTAACTGGAAATTTCTCGTGATTTGCTAAATGGTTTAAAAAGTGCTGTAGTTTATTTTAAGATTAATGTCAATTGAATTATTTTAATAAATAAATTTGTCCTCAAACTTTTCTTCTTACGCGTAGGCGTCATTTGAGTTCAGCCATAGTTAATAAATAAATTTTTATTTTCTTATTGACAGTTCTATTGTCTAGACGCTCGTAGCTGATAACACATATATGACTTTCCATATTTTTCCATGTCATAGTCATAGTAATTTCCATGCCGTGATCTCGAAATATATATATTGTTAGTTTACGGCGTCAACGTTCACTCATGTGATCAGCTGACTTTACTGAAGGTTTTTTTTCTGTCTTTAAAACGTATAATTCAGAAAATAATGTAGTTTTTGTGCATATTTATTATTATTCATTACTTTGCCTTTGAGTTCCGTAGCTGAGAGGCGTAAACAGAAAAAATTCTTACCTCCGTTGTTGGTATCGTCACTAAGGGATATCTATGAGGACAGCTGTATCAGGAAGTATCTCATGTTGTTAATTATTTTTGTTATTATATTTTGACGTACAGTGTAGGTCAAAAAGGACTTTACAACTTTGGAATGATACAGAAATTTATGGAGATAACTTATAAAATCGGTAGATGTGTTATTTTGTAGCAAACAATCTAAGGTTTTATATAAAATCGTCATGTATCATTTTGATTCTATTTGACTACAATCTGTAGTGCGGCAAAAATCCCACTGGTAACCAATTTCTTCCCACAGTTGTTGCAGAAAATAGGGCGTAACTCGTGCAACGGCAGCGTAGATTCGATTTTTCCGGTGAGCCAAATTGTTTGGTAGGGGAGGAACATAACCCAGAAAGAAATCCAGTGGTGCAAGTCTGGGGAGCGAGGTGGCCATGTAATTGGCACTTCATGTCCAATCCACCATCCTCGGAAGCGGTTATCGAGAAAACCTCGAACTTCCTTTAGGAAATAAGGTGGTGCACCATCTTCCTGGTAGTAAACCATCCCATCTCGATCAATTTTGTCGATTTGTCGAATTTAAAAGTTTTCAAGCATATCCGGAGACACAGTATCAATTACAGTTTTCTGCATGAACAAGAAAGGGCCGTACACTTTCAATTTCCTAAGGACACAAAAAAGACATTAATTTTGGGTATGGGTAAAATTGTAGGTCTTTAGCACATTAGATCTGATATTTAGGCCGAAAAGTTGTTGTGGAGTTTGTTTCATGAAACCAAAACACATAGCGAGCACGTCCACACCAGTGAAAGTAGCACTACGCTGGTGCTCCTGGTGGCGGAATGAGGTACTGATGCACTACATGCATCAAACTTGAGGTTGTTTGCTACAAAATGACACATCTACCGATTCTGTAAGTTATCCCAGCAAATTTCAATATCATTCCAAAGTTGTAAGTCCTTTCTGACTAACCTTGTGTTTAATAAAGCACTTAAGCAGAATTAAGTTCTGATCTAACTATCCAACATTTAGCTTTGGATTATGTTTATTAAAAAAATATGGATCTTTCTAATACATGTAAAGACAGTAATTCATTTCAGAATACTTGAATAAGTTACTACTCATTCAACAACTAAATTTAGACACTGTTCCGAATAAAGTAAACTATCTAATACTCAGTATCATTCCATTAATGTTTGCCTTCGACACTAGTAGATACTACACTCCTGGAAAATGAAATAAGAACACATTGACGCCGGTGTGTAAGACCCACCATACTTGCTCCGGACAATACGAGAGGGCTGTACAAGCAATGATCAAACGCACGGCACAGCGGACACACCAGGAACAGCAGTGTTGGCCGTCGAAGGGCGCTAGCTGCGCAGCGGTTGGGCACCGCCGCAGTCAGTGTCAGCCAGTTTGCAGTGGCATACAGAGCTCCATCTCAGTCTTTAACACTGGTAGCATGCCGCGACAGCGTGTACGTGAACCGTATGTGCAGTTGACGGACTTTGAGCGAGGGCGTATAGTGGGCATGCGGGAGGCCGGGTGGACGTACCGCCGAATTGCTCAACATGTGGGGCGCGAGGTCTCCACAGTACATCGATGTTGTCGCCAGTGGTCGGCGGAAGATGCACGTGCCCGTCGACCTGGGTCCGGACAGCAGCGACGCACGGACGCACGCCAAGACCGTCGCATCCTACGCAGTGCCGTAGGGAACCGCACCGCCACTTCCCCGCAAATTAGGGACACTGTTGCTCCTGGGGTATCAGAGAGGACCATTCGCAACCGTCTCCATGATGCTGGGCTACGGTCCCGCGCACCGTTAGGTCGTCTTCCGCTCACGCCCCAACATCGTGCAGCCCGCCTCCAGTGGTGTCGCGACAGACGTGTATGGAGGGACGAATGGAGACGTGTCGTCTTCAGTGATGAGAGTCGCTTCTGCCTTGGTGCCAATGATGGTCGTATTCGTGTTTGGCGCCGTACAGGTGAGCGCCACAATCAGGACTGCATACGACCGAGGCACACAGGGCCAACACCCGGCATTATGGTGTGGGGAGCGATCTCCTACACTGGCCGTACACCTCTGGTGATCGTCGAGGGGACACTGAACAGTGCACGGTACATTCAAACCGTCATCGAACCCATCGTTCTACCATTCCTAGACCGGCAAGGGAACATGCGGTTCCAAAAGGACAATGCACGTCCACATGTATCCCGTGCCACCCAACGTGCTCTAGAAGGTGTAAGTCAACTACCCTGGCCAGCGAGATCTCCGGATCTGTCCCCCATTGAGCATGTTTGGGACTGGATGAAACGTCGTCTCACGCGGTCTGCACGTCCAGCACGAACGCTGGTCCAGCTGAGGCGCCAGGTGGAAATGGCTTGGCATGCCGTTCCACAGGACTACATCCAGCACCTCTACGATCGTCTCCATGGGAGAATTGCAGCCTGCATTGCTGCGAAAGGTGGATATACACGGTACTAGTGCCGACATTGTGCATGCTCTGTTGACTGTGTCTATGTGCCTATGGTTCTTTCTGTGTGATCATGTGTTGTATCTGACCCCAGGAATGTGTATATAAAGTTTCCCATTCCTGGGACAATGAATTAACGGTGTTCTTATTTCAATTTCCAGGAGTGTATATTTAATAACCATTTACCAATATTGAGTTAACTTCTCCTTGTAGGAAATAACATACTCCTACAATCTTCAATAGATTCAGTTTCTTGGAGTGCTTGGGAGATCGAAATCAGTCAATGCCGGTAAATTGTTTTGTACCTATACAGCTTGTATAGGTAAATTTCCCACTTTGATTCTTGAAAGTGAGAGCAAAAACTAGGCCCATGAAACATACTTGTAATACGAGTGTTGTCACATGTCGCGTAGTCAGCGTTCTCTAGCTAGGACGCGTGGCTTCGACTCTCTCTTACTTTCCTTGCAGACAACTGAGAGCATACAGGTACAAAGTGACGACCACCAATACGACACTTCATCGCTTTTCGGCCAAAGGTCATTTAAACTATAGTCAGCTTGGGTATGATAACAGATCAAGTGCAGCAGTTGTTGTCTCATTATCATTATACTTCTGCAAAAGAGATTATAATAACAGATTGGCACATAAGAGCAATTGTTTTATTTGAGGTGACGCTTCTACTAGCACGTATTTACATCAACCACACAAATAAAAAGAATCTACATCAGTCCTCCGATGAAAAGAAAAATTTGGTGCAAGTCTTATAGGTGCCAAAAACAACATCGAGAAATGAAATGAACCTTCGCAAAACTATATTTGAGTCGTTGTGGTAAACTTGTTCCGCTAGAATACGCATATCACCAGATTAAATTCTGTTCTGTAACATTTCTTTCGGTCAGTAGACATTTTAAAATAGCAAATGAAACAGTTTAACGCCGTATAGTCTAAAGTTATCTGGTATATTATTTAAATCGATAGCTGATCAATTAGCTCCTTTAATCCTTACCACAATCTGGCGGCCGTTGATTGATGTTAAAAAAGATCCCACATTAACTGTAAAAGTAGAAACCAATAATGGCCAAAACGAACTGTTAAAGCCAAAACCGACATGGCTGAAAACGTGAACATGGTCAACAAAACTCTAGACGTGAGCGTAATTCACATTAGTATGAGTGTAATCGACTTCCAGTATGGATTACATAATTCCAGGAAAATCATCTGAAAGCTCCATGTTTTAAACAATGGACGCTTTCTGTGAAGAAAATAGGTTTATTTGCACTAATAACCTTAGCACCAGTAATCTAGTTCTGCTGTATGGCTACTTTGTGATATTCGGTTAATCAAAACTGTCTTTGGACTAGGCTGGTACAGTTCCTTACCTACTGTGGACAACACACATGCCGATAGCAAATTCACTGAAGTGTTTCTGTACTTAGGTCACCGCACCTCATGTATTTTAGATTTTTGTGCAAGTAAAAATGATATCTAGCATAAATGAAAAAAAATCGTTTCTTTCATTTCTCTTAAGACCAGTAACCTTTGTTCACATAATGTATTCTAAGAAAAGAAAAATCTTATTTTTTTTACTGTTTTTGTTATTATTATTTTTAACATTATTATTTTTAACATTTGAACTGGCGACAAAATGTTGATTTCTGAGAAAGAATTGCATTTCGTCTCAGTTATATTAGCATTTCCCTAAAGGGTGTAAGCTTTGCTCCGAAGGCTTCCTTAAGTTCAGTACTGCAATAATGAAAGGTATTCTCAGACGCCATGTTGTGTATTGTCCGTCATTGTGGCACCGGTGACTGCTACTGGTACTGTTCTCTTCCCATTGTTTGGGGAGGCCCGAAACGGGATTGTGGGAAAGTCTTTTTTAGCAAAACAGGACGAAAGTGGTGGAGGCTGCCACCGCAAGCTATGTCATTTAACGGTTCTTGACTTCACATACAATCCGCCAGAAGGACTTACCGTTGCATTGTTGGTGCGAGAAACTAATGAGAGGCAGTAGACGAAAGATGTGGAGGAGTATTGGGACTACTGTTAACTGTAAGCCCTCTATTGTTAATGTTGCTACTATCGGGATGATAACGAGTAATTACCTTTGAACATTAGTAACAGAACTGTTACTATTAGTGTTGGTTTTAAATCGATACAATTGTAATTTATCGTCTCGTTACTTTCGAGTGGGAAGGACGCTGTTATGTTTTCTGCTGGAATCATCGGATAAAAAGGCGCTCTGTACAAGAAGTTGTTGTTCTGCGTCACCTCGACATCTAGATGGGCTATGACGATTGTCAATATCGCTCTGTACTGGACGACTCAGTCGAAATCGACTTCGCCTCGGCTATAGCAGTGGGTCCCCGTCCGGGCATCCAGATTTGGGTTTTCGATGGTTTACCCAGATCACTCCAGGCGAATGGCGGGATGCTTCCTTCAAAAAAGGCCATGCCCGAATTCTTTCCCGTTCCTTGTCCCCCATCCGATCCCGCCTCTAATGACCACGCTGTCGACGATGCGTAAAGCACAAGGAAAAAAAAACAGCAGTGGGTCACTGAGAACGGGAACTACTGCGGTTTATTCACCAAAGACATTTTCATTTACTCAGTAGGCCTAATATGCTAGATAACTGGCTTGAATATTAAAATCAATTAGTATTGAGCAATTATCCTTGCATTTTAATGAATAAATACAGAATTATGATTTTTTCAGCCAAAGGAATAATCATTACTCTGTATCATTTGAATTAATTTGAACTATTAAAAATATTTTTGTTACTGTTGCACAAGGTACCGTGTATTATTCTCTGAGCCTGTGAAAAATATTATAACAACTAAGTATGCTAATAATTATTGTACTTATATTGTGGCACTACAATAGGTAAATGGAGGCGTGAATGAAGTATATTGTGTAAGTTGGGAGACGCTACTAATTAAACTGACATAAAAAGGTTAGTGCGATAGACGATAAAAATGTGAGATACTATCAAAAATTTAAATAATTTATTTTCTTCAATGATGAATTCGTTGCCTCTAAGTAACATATGGTAAGATATCTATTCCGGTAGGATCTTCTACAAATTGCGGCCTACCAGTCATTTCATCTCGTGAAAGTGAGTTTCTGTTCTGTTTGCAGAAAATTTGTTGTCTACGCAGAGTGTTTCCGGCGGTCGTTTGAGAACAGCAGGCGCTTAGTAGGGTAGCCGGCAGACATGTGTAGGGTCCGAAGTTTCATCTCCTGTGGTTCACCAATTCAAATGAGGCCAGCCCGTCTGCTTGGATGCCCTGTGCACAGTGTGGGATAACATGCGCCAGATTAACTACGGAGTGTATTAGTGTAGTGGGCAGGGGAACGGTATGGAGACCGACTGGAGGAATAATGTACGTTCATAAATAAATGTATGAAAACAGCGGCGCTTAGCTTTTTGACAAATACTATACTGTTTATCTATTTTCACAGTTTTCTATTTTCACAAAGAAATAAAAGACAATAGTAATAATAATAATATTTAATTAAATTGCGATGGAGCGAACGCTCCGGTGGCATTTTCCCTACACACCCATCTTCTCCCTTTCCTCCTTTCAACTTCTGGCTTACCACGTATGATGCCCATTGTTATTCAGTTGTGGTGTATTTTTTTTATTTACCCTTCATTTATACAGCCCAATATCTTAGAGACTAAATTAGGCCCTACATATTAATTTTTACATTGTTGATTACATAGTGTTTTGAGATTTGCATGCAAGGAATTTGGCATACAGTTCCATTACACTTTGACTTACTGTCTAATTAATTCTATAATATTACATTTGGTCTCGCTTACACACAAATATCGCTTATTGTTGTTACAGTGCTGGTGGTTTTTATTGATATATTCCAGTTATTCTTAGAGAAAACCATTATTCAGTTAGTTGCAGTTAAATCAGTTTGTACATATCTTTCTGTAATCTGTCATGTAGTTATACCGGATTACTGGATAATAACAATTGCTTATAAGTAACATTCACTTAATTTTATGTTCTCAGCCACTACAGTCCTGAACCAATTCGCATTTTCAGCATCCCGGCTTACCATTAATATGGGAATTAACTCCCAAATATTATTATGATTCATTGTGTATTTGTGCAAAAGTCAATGATGCATTCCCTCTACATTACAAACAAGATTGTTTTGGCCGTAGAAGAAGCGCTTTGTTTGCTGTAAGTGTTATGCTGACGTTTGTTCATTCTGCCACGCCATCGTTCTGACTCAGGCCTGTAGTAGGCTTGGTTCCGTTTTAACAATGGTAGTATTACTTAATTTAATAGTTATGCATTTGAATTGGTTTTGCAATAATCACCTCTGGTATTATAATCTACTTTTCCCCTATAAGGCCTTATCCGTTTTTATGTTACAAAAATTTATCTACAACGTCTATTGTGGTGTATCAAAACATTGAAGCGTCCCAACAAACAATTAATAGGTATAACTGTATATGTAAGAGGGTGTGTATGAAAAAACACTCAGCAATGGCGGAAAAAAGAGCTGACTTTTTTTTATATATATATATATATATATATATATATATATATATATATATATATATATATATATATACCTGAACTCCTAGGCACAATCGCTGACAAAAATGCTTTTAGCAAGCGGAGTTACCAATGCGTTATGATATAAAGCTGGAGATGCATTAAGAGGTTTCCAGCGAAACGGAGGTGGTGCGGTATCAAACGCCAACGACCTAGGAAACATTTCATAGGCAACGTCAAATGTGGCAATAATCACGTAGCTAAATTATCAAAAACTGAGCGTTTTCGTTAGTTACGCTCCAAGCTGCACGACAAGGCAAGAATGTTACGTCAGTCAGAGATGGAACGGTATGTTATCTTGTGACATGGTTCCTGTACAAGGACATTACATGTTTCGTTTCCCGTTTTTCATATAGATAATCGCACGAGAGGCACCGCCAGCGAAAATCTACAATTAGTCGCCTTCATCCTTCCACTTTCGACTAGGAGTAAGGAATGGAAAGGAATTCAGCCATATTCTTCTGAAGGAACCATACCGACGTCTGCCTGTAATGTTTTGAGGAAACCGCGGAAAACATAAATTTGAATTGCCGGAAGGAAATTCGAACCTGCGTCCTTTCCAACACGAGACCAGAGCTTCATCGCTCATCTACCGCACTCGATTATCCTAGTTGAATAATTTATCGCATGAAATTATAGTGAGATGTAAAGGTGATATTATAATTGAACTGAAAATACTCTGAAAATTACATTGGTTTATTAAAATTTCCAGTGAAAGAACTTTATTGACTGTAATTCAGAATAAAAGTAACAATGATTGAATAAACTAAAGTATGCATTCAAATTCTAGATCTTGATTGTTGAAACTGCGCTTGTAATCCGCAAATCAGCCAATACAGCGTCCATTGATTACATTCCAGTAGGATGATGAAAGAAAAGATATGGTAGAAATAAAGCTGAAATGTCTCCTCAGAAATGTTCTAATACCAGAATGTATTCAGTGTATGACAGCGTTATGACAAGATTTTTTTTATGTAAATCTGGCAATTAGTCCTTGAGCTATGTATCAGACTATAGTGTTCAACTATAGTGTTCAACTATGGTTTCCCCAAATCACTTCAAGCCAATGCCGGGATGCTTTCTTCAAAAGGCCATGGCCAAATTCCTTCCCATTCCCAGGTCCCAGTACTTTCCCGCCTTTAATGGCCGTGACGTCGGCGAGCCGTAAAACTATAAAAAATTGTGCTCAAATGTACAAATTACAAAAGATCGTCTTTGTAATAGCCGTTAAAAATTTCATGTAGTATTTTAATGTATTCAGTAAAAAACATAATCATATTTCCAGCCTGTTTTGCATTAAACGTTTCTTAGAACAACTACCGTTGTCCCTAATATTCTAGGAAACGTGACCTTTTATTCCCGTGTGGTCTTTGATAAGTTTTGAGCATTTACTTCAGTATGTGATTATTGAATATCCTGATAAGATTATATACTGCAGTAATGTTAGAGAAATATTCCGATATTTAGAGTACGACTAGGGTAATTCCTGGTAATGTTTTGATAGGCGACCCGGTCCTTTGAGGGAAAGGCAGCAGAATGACAGTGCAGTAGGATCTGGATACTGCCATCAGCGACCGGACAGTCGCACCACAATTCATCTGATAACGCTTCTAATCCTGGCACGAACGTTCGCTCGGTTTGAAGTAGTAATGTCATACATCCGTCATCAAAGGAACACACGCACATTGGACTGAGCTATCGCGTCAGCCCGTAACAGCTTTGTCACAGGTGATGTCGTAGCAACAATTGCCACCTGATTACAGAACGAGCGGCGTGGTCGCCCTGGTCCATTAGGAACACCCCTCGGTGACTGTCAACTAATGAATGATCAACGTTGGCGTAATTACGGTAAATACTATCGTCTACGGATTAGCCTTGCTTCCAGCCTGAAGCATTGGCATTCCACTGTGCGTACTACTTCGTGTTATAATCAATGGATTAAAACTGTCTAAAACGTTTCTTCAAAGCATTTTTAAATCAGTTTCTTGAAAACACAATTGTAGTTCTCAGTTGACTACGGCAAAGAGATGTTTTGTTGCAATGAACACAAGATCTGAATGTTGTGATGTCTCTTCTGTATATACAGGGATATAAATCTAAAAGCGGCCTGTCTGTAACTGTCCATTCGTTATTGCATCACATCACGTTAAAACTGCAGATCCTATTTCCATGGGACCTTTATACTTAGAACGAATATGGTCTAGCATAAAATCTGTGGTATATCGTATTGATCGGGGAACGGAAAAAGAAATGATAGTGTGTGATAACCATAAGAGGTAGGCACCACAAATCACATTGAATCTACACTGAAGAGCCAAAGAAACTGGTAGAGGCACGCGTGTGCAAACACAGAGATATGAAAACACTCAGAGTGCGGCGTTGCGGTCGGCAAGGCCTATATAAGACAACAGGTGTCTGGCGTTAAAACTGTTACTGCTGCTACAATGGCAGGTTAACACGATTTAAGTGAGTTTGAAAGTGTTGTTATAGTCGGCGCACGAGAGATGGGACACAGTATCAAGGAGGTAGCGATGAGGTGGGGATTTTCCCGTACAACAATTTCATGAGTGCACCGTGAATATCAGGAATCCGGTAAAACATCAAATCTCCGACATCGCTGCGGCCGGGAAATGATCCTGCAAGAACGGGACCAACAACGACTGAAAAGAATCATTCAACGTGAGAGAAGTGCAACCCTTCAGCAAATTTCAATACTTGGCCATCAACAAGTGTCAGCGTGAGAACCATTCAACGAAACATCATCGATATGTGCTTTCGGAGCCGAAGGCCCACTCGTATACTCTTGCTTAGTGCACGACACAAAGGTTTACGCCTCGCCTGGGCCCGTCAACACCGATATTGGACTGTTGATGATTGGAAACATGTTGCCTGGTCTGACGAGTCTCGTTTCCAATTGTATGGAGCGGATGGACGTATACGGGTATGCAGACAACCTCATGAATTCATGGACCATGCATGTTAGCAGAGGACTGTTTAAGCTGGTGGAGGCTCTGTAATGGTGAGCGGCGTGTGCAGTTGGAGTGTCATGGAATCCCTGATACGTCTAGATACGTCTCTGACAGGTGACACGTGCGTACGCATCCTGGCTGATCACCTACATCCAGTCATGTCCATCGTGCATTCCGACGGACTTGGGCAATTCCTGCAGGAGAATGCGACACCGCACACGTCCAGAATTGCTACAGAGTGACTCCAGGAACACTCTTCTGAGTTTAAACACCTCCGCGGGACACCAAACTCCCCAGACATGAACATTATTGAGCATTTCTAGGATTCCTTGCAACGTGCCGTTCAGAATAGATCTCCACCCTCTCGTACTCCTACGGATTTATGGCAGCCCTGCAGGATGCATGGTGTTAATTCCCTCCAGCACTACTTCAGACATTAGTCGAGTCCATGCCACGTCGTGTTGCGGCACTTCTGCGTGCTCGCGGTGGCCCTACATGACATTATGGAGGTGTACCTATTTTTTTGGCTCTTCAGTGTAAAATTAAAGTTCTTTCTTAACCTCAATAGATACTGATCAAAGATCATACTTCATCGCAGATAAAACTATGTGAATTATGTGGGTATTGTTTTTTGATACATAACTGGTTATTTATTTCTTCCACCTTCTGAAAAAAAAATACGTTTTAATTCATGGAAAACGTAAATCGTACAACTGCAGAAAATATTAATTGTGATATTTGCTTAACGGCAATGGAATATGACATTGCACTGCAAACCTCAGACAGAATTCAAGTCAACTTTATTTACGAAATAGGTCTTCTGCAAATTCTGTAGTAATATGCAGTGGCATCTATTGCGCTTAAGATTGCAGGATAACAATAGCTATCTGTCAGGACTGAGAGTTTCGTGTATCAAATAGCAAATATGTAGAGGAACTACTTTTTTTTAAAAAAAAAATCAGTGTTAATCAAAGTTTCACTACACATATTTATTTATTTTTGGTTCAATGACCTCGGAAGATTAAATCATATCTTTATTGAACTATTAAAAATAGAGAATTACATACGTTGGTGAAAGAGTACTAGGTGTGCAAAAGTTATAGGCACGTGAACTATTAATTTTCATATTTTTTCTTATTTGGTTTCGAAGGGAAAATGTTGTTTATGGGCAACATTACTTTCACCATCTATTTATCGTCTATGTTGGAAATTTGAATCGCATTGATTCGAAACTTTTGCAGCCCTGCATGTTGTTTAACAATTTGATCACAACACGTACAGCAAAAACGAACAGTCGTCTACACTATCGCATGTCAACACTCAACAGTTCGTGGTCGGCGGCGCTCCTATCGATAGGCAGCCCGCTCCACTGGTCTGGTCCGCGTCCGGTGCGCACTCAATCACAAGTAATTACTCCGAATTATAATATCACATGGCGGACAAATAATTGAAGCGGCAGCGGCGGGGACGCTCGGATTTCCACTGCGGCCCGCGTGTTTAAATTCCACAGTTCCGTTTCGATTGCCAGATAAATTCGGCGTAATGTCAGACACCACGCCGAATACCGGTGTTTGGAGCTAATTTAATAAATTTGGAACTCCGAAAAATTTCCTTTCGGTATTTTGAAATTAATGAACGTGCATGACGTGAATTACAGCGCGTGCAAATAAAATGCGGACTCTGCGAAATTTAGTTACTGTTTTCCACTATCCGGTATTTTCATGTCATTCAGATGCTGGAACTCGGCGCATGTTTGGTGTATAAAGATGAAAATTCTCTACTTATCCATAACGTTTTGAAACTGTTCAGCAGCTAAATTTTCTTCTTTGCCCACATATAATTAACAAGTCGACATTCACATTAGAAGATTGGTTTTGCAGGATCGACTTGAAACGTTATAGTAACCAGCACAAAAATTTCTCAGCATCGAATTTCTCAGCTGCCGAATATTACAAGCTGTAATTACGAACATATTTTCCAAAATGGAACAATTGTAGTTGTGTCTATAGGTAATACTCAGAAAAATGTCCCTGAAATTCGACAGTTGCTGCTAGCGTTGCAGTAGTGAGTTGAGCTGGGTAGTAAATATTTGAATGACTTTTCCACGTATTTTTGTATTATTACCGGAAGACGGGATGCTAGCATACCCCTGGATGCACTCAAACATATTTAAAAAAGAAGAAGTTACCTCAGTGCTGGCATCATCGAGGGCGCTGGGGGAATGGTTTACGTTCTGGCCTCGCAATCGGGAGGACTTGAGTTGGAATCCCTGTCCGGCCATTCAGATTTGGGTTTTCAATGGTGTCCCCAAATCACTCCAGGTGAACGCCGGAATGGTTCATCTAAAAAAGGCCATGGTCGAATTCATTCCCGTTCCTTTTCCCCAATCCTTTCCCACCTCGTCGGCGTCGAAGAGGGGTGAAGCCACAAAAGAAAAATCAAAGTTAGGAAGAGAAAGCAATGGGATACTAATATACATGGGACGAAAGATGAAAGACTGGCTAGCCATGATAAATTGTTTTAGAGCAAATATTTAATTGTTGGAATTTTCTCTACTACAGTAAAATAATAATTATCTCTCATTCCCTAAAAAAAAAAAAAAAAAAAAAAAAAAAAAAAAAAAAAAAAAAAACGGAGTGGAATGCTACTGAAGCGGGTACGGTATACCGCTGTACTGAATGGTAATTAATATTTATTTTAATTTTACCAAAAGCATATGAGTATTTATATTATGGATTGAAAAGGGTTATCAAAATGATTTATAATCACTAATAAGCATGAAAAAGTCATAACCTGACCATATATATTCTCTGAACGAAGGCCAACAGACATAAGGTGGATTTAAATTTAATAATTATACACAATCAAAATTATTTAAAAACAACACCTTTGCCCTACATTAATGGCCACTAAATTAAGCAATACAAAACGACAAAATATCCGTTTAGATTTTCATATATAAAATGACAATTTACAGTCTTCGGCAAGACACGTAATGAGACTATTTTATACAAGCTAATGTCCGTTTCAATCACAGAAACTACTGAATCAAGTTAAAAACAAAATAATGCCACGGCTAAAATCTCAGTTTATCTATCGGAGAGTGAGAACTCTTATCGTGCGGACTTCTCCGCTCAGAGCGTTATGTTGGGTAGAGTGCAAACACAATATTACTAACTGCTGCAATGTTTGTCTTTTACCGTCTGTCCGGCATTGGCGAAGTCAGCAAACTCCGAACTCACACTGAATTTATTTGTCACCTTGTGACTCAAAATGCAGACTCAACCGATCGCATGATATGCTGTGACCAGCTAAGATCCAGAAAGTCCACGAAGAGCATCTCGCAGCACCTTTTAAAACTTCGGGATGCCGCTTCTCCTACTCCAGCCGATTTTCTCTGGTCCTATCGGCGATGTAGACGTTCCTGTCTCTCTCCTCATTGGCGGACATGAAACAAGATTATACAAAAAAAAAAAATAAGAACTATTCTATATATTAAATACTATTGGCAAAACATTCGCCCCTCCAAGCACACTCTCGTTCAAAACATCATTCCTTCGACGGGGTTGGAGAATTTCTTCGGAAACTGTCGTTTTTCTTTCGTGGCTACTCGGTTTTACTATTTTCACGCAGTGAGCACTCACAGAATCTCTAATTTGGCGTGTCTTGACGTTATCACGTTTCTACATTCGTCACGCGATATACATCTCACCCGTCAACGCTGTCCGACCACCGAACTGCGGCCGACCCCACACTGAGCAGTGAAAGGTCGTAAATCTGCCTTTTCAAACTGGCAGCTATTGTGTTTATTCTTTCTTCCAGCTTTAATGCAGAATTCGCCGTAATGCACTTGAATTCGCTGACCCCTGTCCTGCAGAGTGTCCTAAGCCAGCGTAATGCGTGCCTTGTTGTGTTGGTCAGAAACTGCACGTGAATGTGGCTCTATGTCATACCACACTACATAACTGGAAACGACATATATTGATGTACAAATAACGAATCTATATTTGTGGTTATAAAGTGGGTCTCGTTATAGGTGTATTGCATCAGCTGAGAAGAGAAACTACTTTTGAAATTATGAATCAATAAACAGCTGTTATTTAGTCGCATTGTCTTTTGTATACATGTTTTTGCTCATAGTGCGTTAATGATACTAAGATAGAGAAAGCGAGGTCAAATCTCTAGAAGCCAGACGCAGCTTATAACCATTAATAAAGCTAACGTAATCAGATAGCAGCTTTGTTGGTGATACTATTGGGTGTCTCGTGGTTAATTAAATAAGAAATAATTAGTCCACTATACAGTTTTGAATTTAACTTTTTTTTTTTTTCGAAGAGTTACACGACCTTAAAGATACTGGTCACACGTATACACACACTCCAGAGATTACATTCAACAGTTTGTCCAAAGACAATAATTCCATGCACTCTCACAGCACACCTAAAACTGTTCACTCAAAGCTGTCTTTGCCGTCGTAAGCTGTGGCTGTAAAACTGCCTCTGAATCTCTGCCGCTGACTTTATATAAGTTTCATCGAAAGTTCTAGAACATTACAAAGGCTTCCGGCAGATATTTCTCGAACTTTAACAATACTTAAACAATTAAAAACATATTAAAAATCAAAATTAATATCTAATCATTTACAATAATTACAAAATGGTCAGAAAGGAAAACTAAAGATATTTAAATACAAAATTATCCACATAAACCATTTTAAACTGTAGAAAATCATCTTTTTAACATCGTAGCTCACTTTAATACTCGGAATTACAAACACTTAAGCAATTCTCTACCATTTCTGTCCTTAAACATATTAAATAGTATTTACATATTTTCTTTTCATACAACAAAGTCCATTTACAACGATTTACAGTAAATTGCAAGATAAAGATACAAGAACATATTCATTCAAAATCTAGCTTGCTAAAATGCTTCATAAAACACAATTCCACTTAAACTATAGTGAAGAAACATTATCTCGTCTGATGACCTCTGGCTTCAACCTTAAGGAAGTAAAACCCTTCACAAGCTCACTTATGAGAAGTAAGTTAATATTTAGTTGTGATCCACATAGGGTACATAGCTTTGTCCACTGCGGAATTTTTAGTGATGTGTTCGTCCTACAAGTTGTTGCACTAATTTGGGCTTACTGCCAGTGATTTAAGCGCCCTCGATGCACTAGTTAGCAGCCACTTGGCCCTCTCTAGAGTGTAGCAGTGCTGTTAGCATTGTTCGCCGCCCTGAAGATCCAAATCACGAGCAGCGGCGCACGCTAGCCCGGAATGCGGCGCCACAAACTCCCTCGGAATGCTTCCTGTTACTCTGCCCAGCGGCCCCGCACGCAAGAATCTCGTCTGGACCACTAATAAAGCACGCACCAGACACCCGACCAGAATTTACGAGCGCCATCCCCCGGGAGACGTCACTGGCCGGCCTCTCCCCCTCGTCTACAGGGAGAGGCCAACTACTGTGCAATGCGGATGCCAGTGAGCTCCTGACGTCACCACATCGACCCAGTTTTACCACGTCATTTCGTATTCCAGTGATTTAGTAGGTTGCAGAAGTACGTGTAAATTGAGCAAAGTTTAAACTAATAGGATCAGAATTAGCCTTATCTATATATATATATATATATATATATAAAGGTGAATGTATGTATGTATGTATGTATGTATGTTTGTTCTTCATACAAATCCACAGTTTTCATCCGATGCCGATGAAACTTTCCACACTTATCATTTGAAACAAGGAGAAAAATACTGTCTACATTTGGTTGAAAAATTATCTGTATAAATAATACATGTTGTCTTATAATTTCTAAAAATTACTGAACGGCGATAGACAGACGCGTTGGATGTCTAGGTCTCTGTACTGCTTTTCGATACAGCGGTTAGGTAGCTCAGTGCTTAAAGCGCTTGCTTACTGATGTTTGGATCGTGGTCTCCGTTTCAAATCTCCGTGGAGCCATAGATTTTTAAAAATTGTTTTTGATCGTAAGAGTCACGCCTGGACCGTCCATTATTCGGATTGAATGTTAAAATGTAGATATCACAAATTTAAGGGTGCAATGCGAGCGCAAATTGTAGGTAGTCTTGCAATGCTGTAGTTGTACACTTTTTTTTTGTTATATTGATCCCTCAGGGGTGATTAGCAGTCAGTTTGTGTGTGATCTGCAGACCCGCGAAGAATTTGTATCAAAAATACGCCGGGAAAGACTTATCTTTCATATAAGAATCTATAGCATAACAGGTCCCGAAGAAAAAATAAAATAGAATGCCGGTTTCTATGAAGTAAGAATCAGTTGCCATGGTGACACAGTGTAACATGCAGAGTACCTTTTAATACCTCATGCATATTTGGTTTGCTACTATTAAATCAGTCACTGTTAAAATTGGACCTTTTAATCTTCGGAGACCTTACTTCTCAAATGTAGATAGGTGAAAGAATTTTTCGTTTAAAATAATAAATGACGATAAATTCAAAATATGAAAGACTAAATTTTATTATTAAAGAGGGGATAGTATAAAGAGTAACAAATTGAATCAGACTTATCCCCTGGCGGCCGTATCTGTTAAGATCAGATATATACAAATTATCAATGAATACGACGTAATTCTCGAGAAATCCAGCAAACGTCTTAAAAATACGACCAATTCAGTCAGAAATTTCTATCCCAACGAAATAAAGAAGAATTCATAACTCTCCCGATATGTTAGATTCTGCAAAGTATCAGAATAACAGTTCCAGCAAAAAAAGCATTACTGTCTAACTGTCTAGTAGTTCGTTATTGAGCCATCTGCTTTGAGAATTGGAACTACCGGTCATGTATGAAACCTTTTACGATACTTAACATGATGATAATATTTTTCAAAGATTTGCGTTTTGTATTTGTAGTGCTCTGTGAAAGCTCGGAATCCAAGTTATACTTAAGTCCAGGCACGTAATGTTCAAAGGCTGGCAACTAAACATTCTGTTGCAAGTTCGGTTTCTTTACTTGAGAAAGTAGAAGTGGTATGAAGGCGTCTGATTGGAGATAGAAATATCCCCAATTCAAATCTTTGTCTTGGAAGAGATTTTCATAGGCCTTTAATCCACCTTTTCATCTCTGGAACAGCTTTCTGTATAATGTGAAGTACATCAGAATACTTCCGTGGTTCGGATTCCGAGTTAAGCTGTAGGTATCCTTTACCCGGAATCATTACCGGGTAATGTTAGGTGAGGTTGAAAGAAACTGGACGTGCTACCTCTGAAACAAATTGAGTTAGTTATCAAACAGGTTTTACGCGGAATTTAAAGCAGTCGGAATAAGTTTAACATCGCACCGCTTCCATTTCAGACCTGCACCATGGAAGAGAATGTTACGGTAATCTCAACTTGAAGGCCTCAAATACTTTTTCAGCCAACATTTTATACGAGGACGGACGCGTACACGCTCCTCTTTTTATTTCAGAAACAAGTTTACGTAAAGAAGTCTAGAGCACGATAAGCTTAAGCGGGATTACTAATAATGCAGGGATCTTGGAAGTGTAAATCCGGTTTGAAACCGCCACAGTTTTCTGAAAGTTAACAGCAATGAAACTTTATACCTCGTGCCACAGAAACATAACATAGTTTTGCTGCTGCTCAGAAAACCATCACGATGTTTCTGCCAGCTTTAACCAATGATATGGTGTAAAATACTAAATTATCAGTGTACGTTACAGTAGAACATACACCTCAGCACTGCAGCTCTCGATAAAAGTTTACACATCATAGCAGCAAATGAACGAGGTGCAAGTGTCTGCCACATTAGTTTTTCTTTCAGTAGCGTAACTCAACATTTTCTTCTGTCCGAAACACTCAGTAGGTTAAACTCCTATAGGCTCTAACTGATACTAACTTCCTACTACCAAAATAAATGTGTTTAAAACATCATTCTATAAGACCAGAGCCTAGAATTTGTGAGTATAACACTTGAGATAGATAAATTGAAGTAAACCTGTAAAATATACTTTATCGTTAACGTATTTAATTCCAATGTAACTTATGTAACTATCATATCAAGGTTTTACCTACTTAAACCGTGGAAATAATACAAAAACAGCGATGCAATAAGATACATTGGTTACATTGAAACTGGTGAATTCTGACGTTCTTAAGACTTTTAAGCTAATGACGTTGTACCACTAAATACCACTTAAAGCTTTTGCTAAAGTTTTATCCTTTGTTATAAACACACGAATTTCTGAGAATTGTGTTTTGATCGATTGAGCTATGCCAGGTCACTCGGTGGTTCGGATTTCACGTTAAACTGTAGATCACAGAAGAAAGGAACTGGCCATCCTACCTCTGACACGATGCCTCCTTCGGAAGGATCCAACCAACCTTCGGGTTGTGGACTAAGTTAGTTTAATAAGAACTTATTTAAATTAGACAATAATTATCATAACAATAATTTATTCTAGCAGAAATCGCTTGGTGGATGTTTAAAATAAGACAAATTATTTATGGTTTAAGGTTAACTTTTTTGAATTATGAATGACAGTGCGCGTCTATTTAAATTTTAATTTCAAATGAAGAGTTCAGGCCACAATAGGTTGCTTTAGAATTTATAAGTATTGAAATAACTGTAAGACTTCCGGTTTTTGCCATTGCTGTAGTCAGTATAATTTCAGATAATAGCTTTATAAAGAAATATAGCTTTTTAAAAAATAAAATATCTAAGCTAGGTTCCAATAGAAAACCAATAAAAATCTTCGTTAAGTACTGGTAAACATAAGCGATATTGTGTACTAAGCATTGTCAGTGAGCAACAGGGAACAGTTATAATAAAAACTTGTGAAATGTCTAGGATTCCTTTGAAAGTAAGACGCGAGGATGTGTGTGTATTCTAACTCTTGGTGAAATGGAATAGAACACGGCACTCTACCATTAACAGTCCCATGTTATGGACATGAACGGCTCTGGTAACACTTGTCTGACTTCCTACATTCCATTAAATTAATTAACTAATGTTATATTCATAACGTGTATGATATTGTTTCCACAAGTTTACGGAAGATTATCTGTTTAAAATTTCAAGTATATGGTTCATTAAATTGTGATTTTGTAGTTGACCCCTTGTTGAGGGGATCGTGTTATATTAGTGATTGGGTATGGCGGATGGCTGACACGTAGTATTTCCCTAAGATGCCCTATGACTTGCGCCGACTTTCTTCGTGTGTCTTCTGCTCTTGAATTCTTGTTATTCGGACATTTCCTCTTCTTTTCTTGTACTGCTAAATAAACATGAGCATCGAGGGTAAACTTGCATCTAGGAGAGGGAGCGGACAGCTATGAGTTACTTGAATTGAAAAAATCTCTTCTGGAAATCTCATTTAATCTGTACTAAACCGTAAACCATATACAGCTGATGCTGTACAAGTTAGAGAGGTATTCCGTAACCCGTGATACTGATCCTAGGGATGAAACTTAGCCCAACAGCTCACAACTAACAGAGAATGGTAAGGTTGATGAAGCGACTATCTATCTCCGTGGCATAGCTGTTAACTTGTTGTCGTCATTGAAGAAGTATCCTGGCTTGCTGGAATAGTATTGGCTTGCGGGCTCAGCACTGCACGTGTAGCTTGCAACCTGAACTGTCGATCGGCAGAAAGTCGAAAAACAAGACGTGCTAACTCGACGTCTGGCTGCGATGAAACTTAACAAACTTACACGATTTCAATACTAAAATGTTAAACTAAATACCGTCCCGTTACAGTTTGATGTAAAAGAACTGAGAGCGTGTAACTGAAATGATTGTAAAAATTGTTAAGTGCATTTCATACTGAGTATTTCATTGAATGGTATTATTAAGTATGCAAACAGCATCTACTCATGTTACAATTAACTTCAACAAAATTAGTATCCTACATTCTTGATATATAGGCGAACTGTTTGGTTTCCCGGCAGAAGGAGGGGAACCCTGGATTAAAATCCTAGAAGTGCCCACCCATCTGGCACCTGCCGTGCTGAGCCAGTCGGGGTGCGGACAAAGAATATTAGAGTGGGTGCGCAGACTTCCGCGGTCGTTGTCAATGTTATCTTTGTTATCCGGGGTGAACCGCGTCAATTTATTAAAACATAACGTTTCAGCCATCATTTTGTGGCCTTCTTCAGAGGACTGTACTTCGGAATGAACCGCATCAATTAATTGAAACATAACGTTTCGGCCTTCATTTTGTGGCCGTCTTCAGAGCACTGTCCTCTGAAGAAAGGGCAAAAAATGATGGCCGAAACGTTAGGTTTCGATAAATTGACGCTGTTCATCCCTGACTACCAAGATAACAAAGAGCATTGGAGTTGGTTACACACAGTGAGAATTGAGGAGACTCAAGGTACACAAGGTACACAGATAGATTTTAGGCAGTAGCAGAGACACAGGACGATGAGTGAGTAACCATTTAGTGACTTATGCCCGCTGTTGGTTTAGTTCACTACGGAACGAACTGAAGAGTCCCAGTTAGAATCCGTTCGGCAAGGTACCGCGAATATGACAGTAATATTGCGGCTTGAAGTACAGCATTGGCCGCCAGAGTAAGTGGAATGGTCTTGTTTACTCTGATGAGCAATTCATTTATAAAGCTAGAAGAGTTTGTTGTCGTAGGTTTTATGAAAACAGAATAAGAAACATAATTGCAAATTACCTGATTGATGCAAAAGTAGGTATAGACAACAATTGTTCTACATTGGCTGCCTGTGACAGGACAGTGACGATTAAACAGTTAAATAGTTCTACAGTGTATCGACACATTTTCAGTTATTATGGACGGTATATCATGTAGAACCATTAAATTATCTGCAGTACCTGAAAAAATCATAACCCATCTACTTTCAGTAAAATTAATAAAGTTTGATAGTCATAAATTAACATGACGGCAGATGGTTGTTCGGATGGGCATTGATCCATACTTAGTGCTATTGTATAGTCATATTAACGTTGCTAACTGAATGGCTATATCCCATTACCATTTACAAAAATTTCGGTTTTGCATGACTTTTCGTGTACTGACGGAATGTAATCTTTAACACAGCGTCTGTGCCCTTGTTCTAAGAGGAGAATCTGATGAAAGTGCGCAGTTTTCGATTTGAATAAATGTGAACTGAAGGTTATTTTATGAGAAAATAATGTCATAAAGAAACTGAGTCATTTGAACAATTTTAAGAAACAAAGTGATTATCTCCGGTGGAAATTACAGCCACCTGATGACTGAGAGCTACTTTTTGAAAGCAATAAGCGTAAATATATTTACATATCGACCTGTTAGTAGGTTCAATTGGGGAAGAATATTGAGTTGGTGGTGTGGATACTCTTCAGCTCCCTGCGTGCTCCGGGAAGAGTGATGAGAGAATGCGCAGTATCAGGGAAGTGAGGTGAGTGGGATGTAAAACTTTGGTCAGTCCCTTACTGAAATGATGATTCGGTAATATGGAATGGGACCCTCTATATGGTTACGCATGAGATGTCCCATTCTGTAGATCTCATTATTTATCAGTAACAAGAAATATTGTTGTTCGATTCAATAGTGTTATTACCATAATGTATTTAATTTACATATGTTCATATCATTTGATTTGAGTGCGGTTCTCGACCGACAAGGTTATCATGAGGAATGTTTAATATTATTACTTGTCATAGAAAGGATAATGGTTGTAACCTAGTGGACAGGCTAGTGAGTAATAAAGAATGTACTTTATTGAGGTCTGGTTGACGTTCAAAATAACAGACTTCCCTTGTGTTACCGAGTGTTTTGGGGCATTAATTTACTGAAGTGATGGAGAGCTTCTCGGATATAGTAGAGGTTTGTTTAAAACAATGGACACAGTGTTACATTGTGAGCTCCCCTGTGTGGATGTTCGACGAATGAAAGGTTTCTTTGAGAGCCCCAATCATAAAATGTTCCAGCGGAGCTGTCAGACATTTCGCAGACGTCGCTGGCGAAGAAACATTCATTAACAATAAACTGTTTGTTCTTAAGAAGTGCAGCCCACAGAGACTATGGTTATATGGAGGGGGATGACCTACCAAGAAAATGACGCTGGTGGTGGGGTTATCCCAGCCAATGGAATTCATTCTCGCTGGTTGCTGATATATTTTTTTTTTTATTATATATTCGACCAATCGGGAGAGAGAAGAGGAACGAACTCCGCCCAAGGCGAGTCTACGAGGAAGGCAGAATGGACGGAGGATGGACACTTGATGTCGGACCGGCGGAGACTGGACGAGAGGGACTCTGGTTTCGGCGCGACCAGACAGCAGCGGGCGATCTGCGCTGCCGAGGCCACATTGCTGAGGTCCCCAGGGTTGAGGACGAGCTGCCGGCTGTCGCGGAGGAGAGACACCAGACGCCACTCCACCCTTCGCTCAGCTGATCTGCACTACCTGCCGAAACACGACGCAGCTCTGCGCCCCGTCCGCCGCGGTCGTCGACACAGCCCTCCTCGCGGGTCACCGACACGACACATCGCACGGCCTACGCTGCTCAACATTACGGTAACGCAATCGTCTACAGAGACCACAACGAGCTCCAACAAAATTAAAGAACTGTAAATTCCAGTACCAAAGAGGGAACAACCATTTACCCATTCAAGTAATTGTTTCATCGAAATAACTTTGCTTTCTATGTATAAAATCAATAAAATCAGTATGTTTCTCATTAATAATTCATGTTTCACTTGTATTAATGTGAAGGACCACTTCGGAAGAGAACCCCACCCACAATCATTTATCTAAGTATTAGTTAATAAAACTGTTTATATAGTAGTTAATCCAGACATACAGAGCGGGACACTACACGCAATACAAGTGTTGAAGATATTGAAAAAGTAGCCAGACTTATCTGTGAACATTTTCATTAAATACAGTCAGTGTGATTATCATTACAAATGAGCTGGATTGGGTAGGCTAAGAAGATAATTCTGGGAGTTTATAAGCCATTCATTTGTGATGAACCTTTGATGGTTGTGAGACGAAGAACTGAGAGGTATATACGAAAAGTAATAGACTATAATGACCATAAATCGGCACTTGATTACAGGAGTAAGAGAATATTAATTTGGATGAAAGGGAGTCAGAAGTTGAAATAAATTTCATAAGGACTGAAGTACTGATAAAGCTTAATGCTAAAATGCAAAACTAGTTCTGGAGGATACTGTCACCGGGTTATATACTCCATTGCAGTTAATTACTATTAATAATATAACTTTGGTGTCTGGCTATGTTTTATAGTGCTAATTGTAAAACAGAATATTTTTATAACGGTTCCACCCAGTCTTACTAAAGTGTGTTGGATAAATGGTGGAAAAAACATCTTCGTTTCAGAGTAAATCCTGGAAATAGTTTGACATTTTCCACTTTTTACACAAGTTAAAAATTTTATTCAACTCATTGATCCGGTATTTATATATGTTATGATATCTGTATTGTTTACAAATACATATCCAACATAAGAGAACTACAGCCGTACTTTGAACTTGATCTATTTAATGGAATGTCTTTAACTTATGTATCCATTGACATATTCGACATATCGACATGCAAGAAGAATATACACCTGGAAACGTCCTGGGGATACAGGCAGATATCAGCTAGATTATATCATGGTCAAACAGAGATTCAGGAATCAAGTTCTAGACTGTAAAGCGTACCCAGGAGCAGACATAGACTCGGACCATAATTTGATAGTAATGAAGTGCAGGCTGAAATTCAAGCGAATAAGGAAGCAGCATAAGCAGAACGACTGGCAGTGAATAAGCTGAAACAATCTAACAAAAGAGAAAAATTTGCAGAAATGGCAGACTACGTCTAAGAAGTAACTGTGAAAGGAGCTCAACCGAGGACGAATGGATGCATTAAAGACCGAAATAATGAAAGCTGGCAAAGAAACATTAGGCTTTAGGAACAAGCTGCCCGAAAACCTTGGATCACAGAAGAAATTTTGGAGCTGATGGATCAGACGAGAAGGTACAAAAATGTCTCAGGATGAAGCAGGAAGAGAGCAGTGTAGGCAATTTAGAAATCAAATAAATAGGAAATGCAAAATTAGTAAACAAAAAAGGAAAAATGGCTACAAGAAAAGTGTGAAGAAGTAGAAAAGGAAATGGTCGCAGGAAAAGTAGATGATTGCATATAGAAGATCAAACAGAATTTTGGAGAAATGAAGAAAAGAGGTATGAACATTAAAGCTGCCGATGGGAAATCTTTTTAAGCTCAGAAGATAGAGCTAACCGATGGAAGGAATACATTGAGAAACTATGATGGGGACGACTTGAACAATAGTGTATTGGAAAAGGAAGGTGCATGTAGACATTGATGACTTAGGAGATCCTGTTTTGAGGACAGAATTTAATAAAGCTCTGAATGAATTGAAAGCAAATAAGGCAGTTGTAATTGATGAGATCCCTGCAGAACTTATTAAATCTCTAGGAGAGGAAGGAATCGAAAGATTATTCTAGATGATATCAAAAGTTATGAAACAGGAGAAATTCCAACTGATTTTAATAAAAATATCATCATCAGACCTTCCAAAGAAAGCACAAGCCAACAAATGTGAGAATTATCGCACCTTTAGTCTAACATCACATGCTTCAAAATTACTGAACTAGAATAATATACAGAAGGATGGAAAGGGTAGTAGAAGAGATAGTAGGTGAAGATCAGTTTGGGTTTAGGAAAATTCGCGGTACAAGGGAAGCAATTCTGTCTTTAAGATTAATACTTGAAGAGGCGTATCAAGAAAAACAAGATACTTTTATGGCATTTGTTGATTTAGAAAAGCTTTTGATAATGTTAGGTGGGACAAGATGTTCAAAATTTTAAAGAAGTCAGGTCTAAAGTATCGAGATAGAAGAATACTCTATAAACTATATAAGAATCAAGTGGCTGTAATAAAAGTAGAGAATTACGAGAGACATGCATCGGTTAAAAAGGGTGTGAGACAAGGTTGTAGTCTATCCCCGTTAATATTCAACTTGTATGTAGAAGAAGCAATGAAGAAAGTCAAAGAAAAATTTCCATGCGGCATAAGTTTTCAGGGAGAAAAAATCAGTATGCTACGACTTGCTGATGACATTGCCTTGTTAGCAGAGAGGGCTGAGGATATTGAGAAGTTATTGAATGGCATGAACAAAATACTCTAGGAAGATTTTGGACTGAATATAAATCAAAGTAAGACAAAAGTGATGAAATGTAGCAGAAATGATACCAATAGTAGCAGATTAAATATAAAAATAGGATCGGATGTTATAGGAGAAGTTAGTGAGTTCTGTTACTTGGGAAGCAAAATTACAACCGATGGCCGAAGCAGGAAGGATGTTAAAGCAGAATAGCACTAGCTAAAAGAGCCTTCCTGAAAAACAGAAACCTTTTAGTTTCAAATATTGATCTAGGAATTAGAAAGAACTTCTTGAAACTCTTTGTGTGGAGCACAGCACTTTACGGTAGCGAAACATGGACTTTAGGAATACCGGAAAGAAAGAAACTTGAAGCATTTTAAATGTGGTGCTACAGAAGAATGCTAAAAATTAGGTGGACAGACAAAGTAAGAAATGAACGATTTTTGGAAATGATGGTTGAGAAAAGAAGTTTATGGAAGAAGCTTACAGGAAGAAGAGACAGGCTGGTAGGTCATATTTTGAGACATGCTGGATTGGTTAATTTGTTAGTGGAGGGAACAGTTGAAGGTAAGAACTGTAGAGGTAGACAGAGATTAGAATATATGAAACAGATATATAAGGACGTGGGTTTGTAAGGGTATGTAGAAACGAAAAGGTTAGCACAGGATAGGAACGGATGGAGGATTGCATCAAACCAGTCTAAAGACTGACGACAACAACAAAAAAAAATATAAAATATAACTCTGGTGTCTGGCTATATGTCATTACGTCCGCAATCGATGAAAGATAACGCAAAAAAATTATATCTGATTTTCGAGATACTAAAACAATATTTAAACTCTACAAATTTCCACAGTTACAAAGATCTGTAAAGCCACGGATTTTTCGATTAATGCAGACCACACTTGTAAAAAGGTTAAAGTGAAAGTCTTCCAGGTTATTCCTACATTATACACTTGTATCACAAACAAAATTTGCCTAGTACAATCAATCAGAATATAATAAATGGCATATTTACAGTGCAGCAAACGCGCTTGATCAAAGTTGTGCCATGAGAGATTAATTTATTGTTGTAATTACTGTCTTCTATCATCTGTCCGTTATCTATAGGCCGGTAAGTTTGCTATGACTTTAGTAGCTGAATTTTAAGCATCGTCCATTACCACCATGTCATTTTAAAAAAGAAAAGTTATTCAGAATATTCACTGCACTGTAAATGCCGAACTTTATTTTTTCTCCTTCATTGAAGTAAAATAGCTTTGAGTCTCTCCTTTTGAGTTGCTTTTGTACTTTGTCCCATGTTTACCATCCGCAAAGAAACAAATTTCACCAACTAAGTTTTCTTCTGTACCGGGCCTGTATATTACGGCTGATTCATTCTTTCCTCCTCTCCCACTCTCTGTCTTTGTCTCTCTCTCTGTCTTTGTTTCTCTCTCCCTCCGCAGCAGTTTTAAAAACACTTCTTTGCCTCTCTGCGCTGTAACAATACGGACGGGCACTTTGTGCGACTGCGGTATTACGCCGCGAGTCTAAACGAGATGGCTTCCGCGGTGAGCTTTGAAAATGAGGTCCCGGCGGAATGGTAATGAGTGGAACCAGCGAGCCCCGACCAGCCGCGAGATCATGCGAGGACAAGCGACTGCGCTTAGCGCGACAGACCCACTTGAAGCGTGCGCGCCTTTCTGCGCCCGCCGCACAAAGACTCTCTCTCTCTGTGTCTACATTAAATGCCCCAGCCGCAGAACAAAGGCCTTTCACGGCGGCTTCTATATTCTCAATTAAGCCGCTAAGTAATCCGCTTTGGGCTGTGGGGCTGTGTCTGCGTCTTGGGAGATCCCGCGGCGGTGCAGGTAAGACCGGAGCACAATGACGCATTGTGAGGATACGAGCAGTGTCGCCTGGGCCTGCATGTACCGCCAAAGTGGATTTCCATATTTCTTAAGCCTGGAGATTCCGGTATTGTTACTGTCTCTGCATCTCATCCTATGAACATGCATCCAGAGAGCATCATCCATCATTCACTTTAACTTGTAGTGTTATAATGCATGTCCTCAAATTACTGCTGAGGTACTTATCAGTAGGGTGCGGATCTTTATGACTAAAAATATAGAAATATGGAGGCAAATGTGACCTTAAAAACGGGTAAATATGACCTAAAAATGACAAACATTTAAATTTATTTACATCAAAACAGGTTCAATCATACATCATTTATTTTATCTAGTAGTGCAGCTCTCATGTAGAAAGCATAATTATCCTCCGTGCGTTCGCTGCACCATTAGCAAATTAAATTTTCAATCGTTTTGTTGAAGCCAGTTCAATTTCAGATAATTTACAGAACAGAATTATTTCATCTCTAAATTTCCTTTCGTAACTTCATAATTTCACCCTTGCAGTAAATTTTGTTTTCGGCATTGCGGTAGGTCTACTAACTGATCTAGTGTAGATTTAAAAATGAATGAGGATCATTTTCAAAAGTATCTCATTGAGGCATTGATTGACGCGGATCAACACAGCCAAGCTCCTGCTGCATTGAGATTAAAAGGCGGACCGAACATTACATTTAGAGAGTGTCAATAATGTATAACTTTCATCCTTATCGTGAATTCTGACCACACTGAAAATTAGTTTTTTTTTCCAAATGTATAACAGAAGTACAGTTCTGTGAATGAGTATCTTAATTTCTTCTCATGTATATCTAGTGAATTCCGGGTACTATTGAAAAACTACCAGACTTTTCCTCAAAATACGACCAAATGGCCATAAATACCAGGCGCGTCCAGAAAGTAAGTTCCGTTTCAATTTATCTCCGCTGCAGCGCTGCGATTGCAGTTCCACACATGCGCTGTAGACGATGTGTATCAAGGAGAAGAACGTGCACCATTTGGAGATCGCTGTCAGTTACGTACGCTTTGTTGTGCTTGTTTGAAATGTCGGCGTTGATTGAAAATCCCGCCGCGGCCGCCTGTGAAATCAGGTCTGTGATTCGGTTTCTGAATGCGAGGAAAGTGAAACCAAGTGAAATTTATCGGCAAATTTGCGATGTTTACGGACTAAATGCGATGAGTGATTCGATGGTGAGAAGATGGGTCCCGACAGTTCAATGGCGGGCGTAGTGATGTGCACGATGAAGAACGAAGTGGGCGTCCACCTTTGGTTACAGAAGAACTGGCAAAACTTTCATCTGTTCTTACATCTCAAGTCTTTCCTTGGCGGTCATCACTTCACCAATGACGACGAGCTGAAAGAAACTGTTTCCAACTGGTTGAGACAAAGGCGGCAGATTTCTATGAAGAAGGTATACAAAACCTGGTGCCACGCTATGACAAATGCCTGCAAAATTTTGGCAGTTATGTGGAAAAAGTAGTTTAAGAGTTGTAGAGTTTTGTGCAATGAAAATTTCTTCTGTATCTGTGTACAATTTCATTTTATTACCAAACGGAACTTACTTTCTGGACGCGCCTCGTATTATCGAAATATGATCAAAACTAGGAAAATGGTCTGAATATGCATTTACATGCTATATAAAATACATTAAAATACAATCAGAAACGTTAAATCAGTGTTTTAATTAATCATTTCAGCTCAAAAAGAAGGCAGGAAAAAATATGACTTGTCCTAAAGATCCCTTCTTATCAGTATGCACTATACTATTACTCCGTCGTACTCTTTCAGTCATCACTATTTCGGATCTGAAAGCTGCCGGAGAAAGCTTAATAGTTTATTAAAGTAACTGTAGTTGGCGAACATAGACTTTAACCTAGAAACATACCGACTCACTAAACAATTATGATTGGACACAGGTAAAGAAAATAATAATCATGGCCACCATCGCTTGCGGGAAAAGTTCACAGTGATTCCATTCTAACGATCTGTCACTAACGGAACTCTGTAATATAGAAATAACTAGCATCAAATCGACAAATAGTTATTGCAAAATTTATAGAATATTTGAAAGTCTTCAGGTCATTACCAAGCACGTAATTATAGTTCTCAATCAAAACTGAACTTCACTCCGAACAAGTTCGCAGGTTTGTAATTGGAACAGCATACTTTCTTGCGGCATCTTAGGCCATACAGCCAGCCCTTTTAATTTTTTCCAGCTAATTAGACACTCCACAGGACGGATATGCCATTCACTGACACATCACTTAAATTTTTTTTTTTACTAATAGCTTTACACCTCGTTGACGGCTGAGGTCATTAGAGTCGGGATGGAACTGGGGACAAGGAACGGGAAGGAATTTGGCCATGGCCTTTTGAAGGAAGCATCCCGGCATTCGAGTGATTTGGGAAAACCATGGAAAACTTAAATTTGGATGCCCTGACGGGGATTCGAATCCGCCTCCTCCCGAATGCGAGGCCAGAACGTTAACCGTTCACCCACCATGCTGGATAACACTTAAACACCCATGCTCCCGGTCGGAGTCGAACCGGTGACCTTCGGAACGCGGAGCCAGCACTCTAGCCCCAACGCTACCGAGGCCAGCAATTCTTAATAGACCACGTTCGCCGCCACAAACATGCTTATCCACAGTCAATCAGTTTGTTCAGCCCCGATTCAACACCCCGAGCACACATTATAAACGGATACGACCCGGTGAGCTAAACATATGGCCACTACTCCTATCGCACTACCGGATGTAAGGCACTTCCGCACCACTCGACGACTTGAAAAATCTGACTCAATCACACATGGCCGAATTGCTCTTTAGTTCCTCGGCCAATCATAATTGTCTCTCACCGTCACATGTTACTTCCTAGCCTATAAGGAATTTATATTTCAACTAGCATGACAGAGATTCTTCTCTACACAAGTCTCTTCACTCCCTACATTATTTTCTGTATAGCACCGATTTGTATTGTTCTATCTTGCAGTTTGGTGCTCTCTCTGTTCGGTTGCTACCTGTGCCAAAACAGCTTGCCATGCGTTGCTTGTTTGGTGCCAGTTTTAATTCTTGCGTTACAAGCTTATCTTTTTGTGTTTCAACAATAATCCTTTTTTTAAGGTACCATTATTTCTACTAACACACAGTGAAGAAACAAGCAGAATTAAGAATTAAAATTTTATATATTTAAGGCAGTAATTAGACAGGTTTTGCCCAAAACTTGGTGGTTATTGACCAGTGCAATATCCAGCAATTTCACAGATGATTTGTGGTCTGCTATTTGCCATATTCACTTAAAGACTGCCCCTCTTCCACGAAGTCTCACTTCCTCAAATTCATGAATGCCTGATAGTAACCAATTACGGACTTGGAAATGCCCCAGGCTTAATTGTTTTTATATAAATTTTTACCCGTTCTGAATGGTTGAGGTGATGAGAGTCCATAGTTCTTCTCCCTTTTTCTTGCTTTAATTTGAATGGAATGCAGAAAATTGTTCGTGGACTTAAATCTAGTAGGAGATATTCATGAAAGATGATTTGTTTGGAGCTTACAGCCCCTCTATATTTTCACCTACTTCACGCCGAATATCAGTTGGGGAAGTATCCCTACAGTGAATATGATTTCTGGATGGGTGTTGGTTTGAAATAATATCCTGTGATGAGTCTGTACGATTCACTAAGGGCCGTATCAACTTTCTTTGCATGTATAGAATTAATGCATACAGGGCTAATGAGTTCCCAGCCATTAATGTTTATCCGCTAATTATGCCTCTGATTTTTAACACAGAAAAAAATTGTTTACTTATTGAGTGAACGGTAATTGTTGGTGCTGCGGTTTCTTCTTGGTTTCCTTCTTATTACTATTATTATTACTAATCGCGATGTTCTTTTAACAAATTCCATACATATCTACTTTTACATCAACAAATTTGTTTGTTTCAGTATTATAATAGTTTAGCTAATTGGCTTATCACTTCCTTTGATAATTTATTTACACTTTCTGAACCTAAGGTCTTTTTCTTCAGTCACAATTATGTAGAATATTTGAAACTTTTCTTGTCTTCCTGACCTTCTTTCTTCTTGTAAACAGTTTATTGTGCATATTTAACTAGTCTTTTTTCTTTTATGTAATCTATTGGTTTGTTGATCGTAATAAAATCTGTTACTAGGTTATCTAGTGATAACATTTGTGTGAATTTGTTTTCCACATCTACTTCAGTTTTTAATAATTTTTCCAAGAAACTAAATTCGAAATCCTTCCTTTTTTTCTGTCTTCTTGTCTTAGAAGCATTTGTTATTGCAAGCATAGAAATGTTATTATACAAATAAACTACAATATATATATATATATTAGAATTTATATATTAGAATTTCGAATGCATTTTAGCAAGACGATATTCGATTTGCTCTGAAAAACTACTCTCTCCTTTCTCTACAAGTAGGTTACTACGTTTATCAAGTTCTGTATTGTTGAATGGGTTTCTTTCCTATGGCTATTTCACTTTGATAAATATAATGATAATGTCAGATACTTCACGTTTCAATCGATATTGTGAATCCAATTTCTTTATACCATTTACGGAAATTTTATAGCTTCAATCAGTGACGTAACTATACCGGTTGTGGCCCGTTGGAAATTCGTCAGATTGGAAGATGGGGCACTCCCTCAGTCCGGTCATCGGGGGCCCCCTGCGGCTGGGGGTCCGTGCCATTTTTTTCAAACTATTGCTACACCACTGGCTTCAAACAACAGTACGAATTCTTTGCAGCGTTTAGTATTTACGTTGTTCTTTCGAACTGAGTATCCTTTTTTTCCCGTCATGTGTTGTTTTATCTCCGTGTCTGATATTGAATATTAATTTATTCCTTCCTGATGTATTTTTATTATATCTCTGGAGTAGAGCTTTGTAATAGCATCAACGATATTCTCTATGTGATAGTCTTACTGAGTTGCTTTATTATTTATTTAAAAGCATTCTGAATTTCTATTAAAAACATTAAAGTATGCACGCTGATATTTTTTTAGACATTTTACCTTCTGTGTTATAATAAATATGACACTGTTGCCCAATTGTTTCCAAAAAACTGCCGTTTGTTACATTATAACACCGAAGTTTTTGACTGTTATGTTTTAATTTTTGTATCACATTGTGAAAAACACACATGGGTCGAGAATTTAACATTCCGACGACAACTTAATGCGCCGAAAATTATCTTTGATGAGGGAATGCTGGAAATTGTGATTAAAATTCACTTATCTTGCGTTGATCTCGTCATAATAATTATAGTTCTCATATATATTTTAACAGTAGTCGAAAATTACTGTTACGCTTTACATTTGAAGGATGAACTTTTTGTAAGTAATATAATGGGTGGATCGTGTAAAAATCCTTCCCCAAATCGACCCTTCCAACAATAATCTGGAGTCCCAGACAATGCAACCCCTTCTAACAGCGAAAAAAAAATTAGGATTCATAGTAAAATGGTAGTAACATTAATATGCTATTCAGAAAGCGTTTTTTCTCGCCATTGGTGGGGGTACAAAGCAGATAATGGAGCGGTATTACAGCTCTGTAAATTGCTGTTATTGAAACTATACCTACTTCTCCCATAAACAGCGAAAGTCAATCCATTATTGACGTTCCGCGCATTCAAATCAAGCATTTTCTGTGCAGTTACACTCTGAAAGTACTACAGTTTGCTAATGGAAATATTAAATCTACATGAGATGCAAGCATTATTCACGGCCTCAAATTCTGGCGGAAATGAAAGAACAATTTATGGATGGTTGTAGCCCAACGATCAACTTTAACTAGTTCATTGCACTAAGCCTTTGTGTAACAATCCTCGATCAGATCAGGTTTTTAATCAATAAAAAAGTGTTTTAAAATCACTGATAAATTAAAGCTAAGTGTATTACAAGACTGTAGCGTAAGTTGTTAAAACACGGAAACGAGATTGATTAGCAACGACGCAGAAGGCGAATATACACTAATTTTTATGTCAATCCTGTAATACCAATTAGTTGCCTCTTCCTAACTGTACCTAAAATATAAGGTATGTTGCATTTTCATTATTATTTTCCGTTGCTACAATCCAGATTGACTGGTGTGACAGTAAAGAACAATTAATATTTATAAATAGAGTTGGTTGGTTAAAAAAATCTAAGCAAAATACACTCATACAATAGCGTAGAGAATGCAAATGCTTTTAATACTATGATCTACATTCGGAGTTTGTGAAGGATGGGTCACCTGCCACGCATATTAAAATTTTTTAAATTGTGCGTACGCTGGGGTGGATGATTAATACGCTGTGTCCAAACTCTGTTTAATTTGAAACGAGGAAACGTAAGTAATCTCTACTAGTGGTGAGGCAAAGTAGGATAGTGTTCAGATCAAGATTGTGGAATAATATTTGCGAGTTACTAATGCATTTAAATTTATTTATTTTTTTCGTTTTTAGAATCAGGCAAGTTTTGAGGGCATTATTTATTTAACTCTTTATGGAGGAAAACTGTAATCTGTGTAATAGTCGAGCTGATACAACACCAAGTTTTCATAATTAAGTAGAAGACCCGTACGAAAATTTCACGAATACGGTGAATAGTAAGATTGGTGGTTTGTAATAACATGAAAAAAGAACCCCGCCTCATTTGTTTAAATTGTTTATTTGCTTGGTGTAATAGGTACGTAAAAAAAGTGGACGCCAGTAGAGGAGTTTATTAATATCTCTGTGATATGTGCTACTGCTATCTAGCGGCTAGGCTGTGAACTGACTCACACGCGCGACATTCACAGTTATTACTTTTGCTCTTTATGGGTCAAAGTCTGAAAAATTTCTTCTTAATTTATATTGTTGCGTGAGTGGAGACCTCAATCTTTAAATGATACCTCATTTATCGATTTCGGTTAGCTATCAAGGGAGATAAATTGCTTTTAACAATAGGATATGATGTGAAGAAATAATGATAATTTTGCCTTTTAAGGGTCGAATTACAAAAAAAAATCCTTTCTTAAAATATGATTTGACCAAAGCGAAGACCTTATCTCTAAAAGAATACCTTATTTCTTGATTTCAGTTAGATATCAAAGGAGACAAATGGTTAGTGCAAAAAAATATTTCTATGCAAATAACATTACTTTTGCCCTTTAATGGTCCAATTCCAAAAAATTCCTTTTTTAAAATATGATGTGACAACGCGGCGACCTTAATCTTTAAAATGATACCTCATTTATCTGTGTCATCTAGATATCACGGGAGATAAAGGGCACGTGACACAATAACGCATTGTAGATATATTAACACTTTTACCCTGAAAAGGAGGAATTTCGAAAAATTTCATATCTTAAGATATGATATATCCGTTTTTAATTTTTTTATTTTTTTGCTGTCGTCAGTCTTTAGACTGGTTTGATGCAATCCCCCATCCCTTCCTATCCTGTGCTACCTCTTCATTTCTACATACCCCTTCCAACCCACGTCCTCAATTATCTGCTTCATATATTCCAATCTCTGTCTACCTCTACAGTTCTTACCTTCGGCTGTTCCCTCCACTAACAAATTAACCAATCCAGCATGTCTCAAAATAGGACCTACCAGCCTGTCTCTTCTTCCTGTAAGCTTCTTCCATAAACTTCTTTTCTCACCCATCATTTCCAAAATTCGTTCATTTTTTACTTTGTCTGTCCTCCTAATTTTCAGCATTCTTCTGTAGCACCACATTTCAAATGCTTCAAGTTTCTTTCTTTCCGGTATTGCTAAAGTCCATGTTTCGCTACCGTAAAGTGCTGTGCTCCACACATAGAGTTTTAAAAAGTTCTTTCTAATTCCTAGATCAATATTTGAAACTAAAAGGAATCTCTTTTTCATGAAGGTTCATTTTGCTAGTGCTATTCTGCTATTAACATCATTCCTGCTTCGGCCATTGGTTGTAATTTTGCTTCCCAAGTAACAGAACTCACTCACTTCTCCTATTGCATCCGATCCTATTTTTATATTTAATCAGCTAGTATTGGTATCAGTTCTGCTACATTTCATCACTTTTGTCTTACTTTGATTTATATTCAGTTCAAAATCTTCCTTGAGTATTTTGTTTATGCCATTCAATAACTTCTCAATATCCTCAGCCCTCTCTCCTAACAAGACAATGTCATCAGCAAATCGTAGCATACTGATTTTTTCTCCCTGAAAACTTATGCCACATGGAAATTTTTCTTAGCTTCTTCTACATACAAGTTGTATATTACCGGGGATAGACTACAACCTTGTCTCACACCCTTTTTAACTGATGGAAGTCTCTCGTGATTCTCTACTTTTATTACAGCCACTTGATTCTTATATAGTTTATATTCTTCTATCTCGATACTTTAGACCTGACTTCTTTAAAATTTTCAACATCTTGTCCCACCTAACATTATCAAAAGCTTTTTCTAAATCAACAAATGCCATAAAAGTATCTTTGTTTTTCTTGATCCTCCCTTCAAGTATTAATCTTAAAGACAGAATTGCTTCCGTTGTACCGCGATTTTTCCTAAACCCAAACTGATCTTCACCTACTACCCTTTCCATCCTTCTGTATATTATTCTGGTCAGTAATTTTGAAGCAAGTGATATTAAATTAATGGTGCGATAATTCTCATATTTGCGGCTTGTGCTTTCTTTGGAAGTGTGAAGATGATATTTTTATTAAAATCAGTTGGAATTTCTCCTGTTTCATAACTTTTTGATATCAGCTTGAATAATATTTCGATTCCTTCCTCTCATAGGGTTTTAAGAAGTTCTGCAGGGATCTCATCAATTCCAAATGCCTTATTTGCTTTCAAGTCATTCAGAGCTTTATTAAATTCTGTGCTCAAAGCAGGTTCTCCTAAGTCATCAATGTCGACATCGCCTTCCTTTTCCAATACACTATTGTTCAAGTCGTCCGCAACATACAGTTTCTCAATGTATTCCTTCCATCGGTTGGCTCTATCTTCTGACCTTAAAAGAGGTTTCCCATCTGCAGTTTTAATGTTCATACCTCTTTTCTTCATTTCTCCAAAATGCTGTTTGATCTTTCTATATGCAACATCTACTTTTCCTACGACCATTTCCTTTTCTACTTCTTCACACCTTTCTTGTAGCCATTTTTCTTTTGCTGTTTTGCATTTCCTATTTATTTGATTTCTAAATTGCATGTACTGCTGTCTTTCTGCATCATCCTGAGAATTTTTGTACCTTCTCCTCTGATCCATCAGCTCCAAAATTTCTTCTGTGATCCAAGGTTTTCGGGCAGCTTGTTCCCTAAAGTCTAATGTTTCTTTGCCAGCTTTCATTATTTCGTTCTTTAATGCATTCCATTCGTCATCGGTTGAGCTCCTTTCACTGTTACTTCTTAGACCTATGTCTACCATTTCTGCAAATTTTTCTCTTGTGCTAGATTGTTTCAGTTTATCCACTGCCAGTCTGTTCTACTTATGCTGCTTCCTTATTCGCTTGAATTTTTGCCTGCACTTCATTACTATCAAATTATGGTCCGAGTTTATGTCTGCTCCTGGGTATGCTTTACAGTCTAGAACTTGATTCCTGAATCTCTGTTTGACCATGATATAATCTAGCTGATATCTGCCTGTATCCCCAGGACGTTTCCAGGTGTATATTCTTCTTGCATGGTTCTTAAACAGTGTGTTCGCCACTACTAGCTTATATCTTTCACAAAATTCTAGCAACCTGCTTCCTCGCACATTTCTTTCTCCTAGACCAAAACTTCCTATAGTATTTCCCTCTTTTCCTTCTCCCACTATTGCATTCCAATCACCCATGATTATTAGATTTTCCTCCCCCTTCACATATTGGATTAATTCTTTAATTTCAGCGTATATTTTTTCTATTTCTTCGTCATCTTCCTGTGACGTTGACATATATACTTGTACTAATGTGGTTGGGACGGGCTTAGTTTCTAACCTCATCAAAATAATCCTGTCACTAAACTCTTTATAATAACTCACCCGTTTCCCTATTTTCTTGTTCATTACAAATCCTACACCAGTGACTCCATTGACAGCTTGTGTGCTAATTATCCTATGTTCCCCAGACCAGAAATCCTGTGCGTCCTTCCATTTAATCTCACTAATCCCAACAACATCTAACTTAAGTTGTTCCATCTCCCTTTTTAAGTTTTCTAACCTACCTGCCCTATTCATACTTCTAACATTCCACGCTCCGATTCGTAGAATGTTTCTATCCATAGCAGACCTTAATCTTTAAAATGATACATCATTTACCGATTTTGGTTAAGCATCCAGGTAGATAAATAGCTTGTGATACAAAAGAACCGCATTTTGGTAATATTGACATTTTTGCACTTTAAGTGTGAATTTCAAAAAATTACTTTCCTGAAATATGATATGATCAAATCGGGTACTTTGATCTTTAAAATGATACCTCATTTATCGATTGCGGTTAGTTATGAAGGGATTTTATTGTTTGTAACAGATAAACACCTTATTATTTTCTTGATGTAGATTATTATTTATTTATTTATTAAATTAAATTAAAATGCAATGGAGCGCACGCTCCGGTGGCAAATTTTAACTTTAAATTCTTTCAACGTTTTTCGCAAATTATTCATCATCTCTCTAGGTAACCCATTCGATCTGTGTGATTACCACGCTTGGTACTTGTGTCATGGCCATGGTTTCCTTATCGACAAATTTGAAACCATGGTTCTGAGTTTCGCTAATTGCTTTTTTTCATAATTTCGTTGTTTATCATCCAATATCTTCTGATAGAAATGGATTACTTTCGCTGCATGGAAATCATCTATTGACCTAAATCTTGGTGCGCTCAAAATTTCCCTTAAACGTCTGTGTGAGTAAAAGATAGTTGCTAACACGTTGTCCCCCATATCAGAAACCCGTATGTCGAGCACAAGAGTACTATCATTTTAGTTAAGTACGGGTTTGGGTACATATTCCTTCCAACCTGTAGTAGGGGTCAGGTGACTCAGTGGTTAAGGTTTCTAAAGGTCCCCTGTTCCAATCCCGGTCTCGGCTGGAATTTTCAAAGGTCCTAAACCCGATCATTAACTCAGGCACAGCTTAGTGTGACGTGAAATACGTCAGAACGCCTCCGCGGTTCGTATTCCACCTTAAGCGGTGGGCCCCCTATCTATATATGTAAAGATGTATGTATGTATGTATGTTTGTTTGTTCCCTACACAAATCCACAAAATTCATCCGATTTCGATGAAACTTTGCACACTTATCCTTTGAAACAAGGAGAAAAATACTGTCAACGTTTGGTTGAAAAATTTACCGTCGAATAGAGTTTACGGTTAAAATGGGGCAATTAGGAGTCGAGAAATTCGTAATTTAAATGACAGAAAAATTGACGAAAAGTTCGTAACTTAAATTATGCCGATACACCACAGTATGCCACCATAATCGGCAATACTCCGCAAGCCCCAGCGGGAGCGTCTCTACTCCGGCCGAGCAGGGCTCGCACAAGTAGCCCTCTCTCCACTTCGCCAAGCAGTTGGCGCTTTAGCTCAGCGGTACCGCACAGGACTTTCTACCGTGCAGCTCGGGTTCGAATCTTCGTTCCAGCGACTACAATTATTTATCTCACTTTTCTTCAACTTTCCAGTGTGTTCTAGACCATCTGTCTATCCTTTGGCAATGGATATTCCCATCCACAGTACTTTTGAACTTAAAGGAATATTTTCACTTTTCTGTGATCGGGTCTAACTTTTTAGAATTGTGTGTAGGTTTTTACGCAGTTCAACGAGGTTCCAGAAAGCATACAGTTAGAAAATTTTGTACAACTTATGGAGCTTTATATCAAATTCTACAAATTACTTGCGGATTTTTTTACATGATTATGCCAGCGCTGTGGATATTTCGTAGGGAAGACTTGCTTTACAAGCGGCTGGGATGGCTATTCATAGACCAATGCTATTTCTTGCAAATGCAACCCCACACACTTTCTAAAAAATGAAAATTTAAATAATATTTCATTCACGTGATCAAAAGCGGACAAAGCCAGCTAAGCCAGCGGGCAAGCCCACTAGTACCAGATAAAGTTACTGGGTTATAAAGAAAAGTTGTGCATTGCACGGCAAGTAGGAAACTATATCGCATGGCTGCTGTACAATGTTTCGGAAATCTTTTTTTTTAAATTACCAGACAAAAGCCGGTATAATATTAGAACATCTGACTTTTAATGTCAGTAAAATATAAAAATCTAATCTGTTGGAGAACTAATTATTTGAAACGATTTTACACGCGAAAGTTCATGAAGTTCATAAAAATGTGTTACAAACAGATTGGACTTCTGAAAATTTAGATACTAATTGAGTGGAATTTTAGAGATTGAAATTTTCCAAGACGACAGCATCTCATTTATATGGGAAAGCAAGAAAATATTAAATTCTTTGAATCTCATTTTTTGTTTAGAACAATGATTTTATAAACAATTTTCCAGCTGTATTTAGAAGTTTTGTAACTATAAAAATTCATATTTAGAAGCATATAGCAGTACAGCAGCAATGGTACTGTAACGTGAGGCTTGCAAATGTTTGTCTGTACATCCAAAGTAAGTATAGATGTCTTTGTAAAATTGTGCAGTGGCCGATGGGAAAGAAACAGTCGAAAAATGAGGGTTGAACGGTGAGATTTCGTTGCCGTAGTAGTGAAAATTATGACCTCAGTCAGAATCGAGCGACTGCTTCTCTTCCACGGACACTGCAACCAACAGGTGAAAAAGTCTATAACAGAATAATTTTGGTTGGTCACTCCATGTGAGGGAATGTTTTATCTTGAAAGCGTAAAAATAAATCGTGTTTTACCTTAACTGTGGATGTACTTTCGGGGGCGCTGATCATAAACCATATACGCCATTATATCCTCATAAACGGAAATACCACCTGACGACCGTAAATAACAAATATTTTTCTGTATGAATATATATTGTAAGTTGAAGAGTTTAATATTTACGCGTAAAGAAAATATAGACACAGAATAGTTTTGTTAGCTTACAAGCAGATATCTTTATTGAAATCATAATTATATATTTTGTACAAATTAATTACTGATTAACCTGATTTCCAGTAACTCAAAAGGAGACTTAAGATTTAAGTCGTGCTAAATACGATCATAAACAACGAAGTTCTCAATTAATAACTGATGCGTATGGACCAAAACTTGGCACTCATAAGAACCTCTGGTTGAAATCATTTTTATTGCTGACAGTACAATTAGCATTATTAACACATGTATTAGCTACACTAAATTTTGAAATCGATTTTACTGATGGCAAAATAATTAGCATCATTAATACAAGTATACATTTCATAGTGTTGACTCGTATTACACCTAATTTCAGTATTCATACTCGCCGAATCCAGACTAGCGATAAGAAAGTATTGGTTGAGAATGTGGGAAAAATATCGTTCCTTTTCTATCTTTCTCCTTTTTCCACCTTTCAACCTCCACGGTTGTATTCCAAGTCCGGATTTCTGTTGTGTCTGACGACACACCGGCGTGGACGTAGTGCTTGTTATTGGGGGAGAGAGATGTAAAGAGAGAGAGAGAGAATGAGAGGTGGAATGGGAGGGACGTGGAACCAACATGGGGAGACACAGTAAGAAAGGAAAAAAGCGACGGGGAGGGGGTTTTGTACCAAATAGCCTTTGTTCGTTGCGGGGCGCGATTCAGCTGTCAGCTGCAGGTCCCGGCGGCTCGTGAATATTGAACAAGTCTGCGGTCCAGCCGTCCACATTTCAACTTGAGAGCCGACCCCACTGTGGTGACAGCGACGGGAGAAAAAGAAGAACAGAATTAAACAGAGCGAGCACTCACTTCAAAGGGGGCGGGGCAGGTGCGTGCGGGATTTGTTGGATCACCGATAAAGGAACCACAAGTCGCAAATCTGGCTCTCGTCTTTCTGCGGGATTTCTACTTTTTCCTGTTTCTCTGCGGTAAGGCCGAACCTTTCTGGAATGTTTTCTATGGATCTTTAAAGGTTTTTATTTGCATTTACTTCCAGTTCACCATTCTATCAGCCCAATTTTATTATTATTTTCCTCTTTTAAAGAAGTAATACTCCTTGGTTTTTATTACTCTCATAAACCATAAAATATTTTGGGAGTTAACGCTATTAATCACAGTGTTGTTTAGGTCTACGAGACTCGCCATTATAGATTTACAATCAATTTAAATGGTTTTACACAATATATCTTCTTAAAATTAGTCTGACTAACATTAAATCCTAAATGAAATCCTCTCGGGTGTCTAGCCGGATGGTTTTGTATAAACATGACGTTTCGACAGCTATCTCTGCTGTCTTCATCAGGTTTCAGGTCTCTTCCAGCTGTCGCAAGCTGGTTATCACCGCCTCGGCTGTCACCAGTCAAGGTGGTGACAGAAAGCTTGCGACAGCTAGAAGACACCTGGAACCTGATGTCGAAACATCGTGTTTATATAACGCCATCCGGCTGGATACCCGAGAAGATTTCATCGCATCATTACACCGGGAAAGTCTCCACTCACTCATCAATTCCTAAATGGTTCATAAGGACAAATATGGTGGAGTCAAATATTTTTAAGAGGTGCGTTTGATCATTCGAGGGATGGCCAAAAAATAACCGGAATAGCATTGCCGTGGGCGGAGCCTGGGTAGTACGCGTTTCTGCCGCTAGGATTTTATAGCGCAACTCATTGTCAGTTCAGTGCCACCTGTGTTGTCATCCTCGCTTCTTCTGTTAATATGCAGCGATTTTTTTACTAGCACTGTTTTGTTATTGTTTCGTTTTTGATCATGGTAAGTTTAAGTAAACAACATGCAGCTGTAAATTTTTGTTTTCTACTCAGTAAAAATGCTGCTGGACCTCTTGTGATGAAAACTGCTTACAAAGATGACGCTCTGAGAAAAACTCAAGTATACGAGTGGTTCGCTCGGTTGAAATTGGAGACATGTCATCGATTGATGAGAAACTTCGTTCTGGACGCCCATCAACTGCTCAAATCGGCGAAAATGTTGAAAAAATTCGAGAGCTTGTGTTCTCAGACAGTCAACAGACAATTTATCAACTGTCAGAGATAGGTGGGTTATCTTGGAGATCGGTTCAACGAATTTTAACCGAAGATTAGAGAATAAAAAGGGGTGCTGCCAAGTTTGTTACTCGGGCTCTGACTGACAATCAAAGAGAACATCGAGTTGAAACAAGTCGTGCTTTGAAACAACAGCTTGAAATTGATCCAGATTTTCTGTCAAAGGTCATTACTGGTAATGAGTCATGGTGCTATGGCTACGACCTAGAAACAAAGCAACAGTCAAGCCAATGGAAGACGTCATTGTCACCCCATCCAAGAAAATGTCGCCAAGTCAAATCAAACATCGTAACAATGATCATTTGCTTTTTTGATGCCAAGGGCGTAGTTCATTCAGATTTTGTTCCCGCACATCAGACTGTCATTCGAACCTTTTATTTGGAAGCTCTAAGAAGATTACGCAACCGTGTTCGTCAAAAAAGACCTGATTTGTGGCAGACATGAGACTGGTTCTTCCACCACGAGAATGCACCTGCCCACGTAGCTCTCTCTGTTATACAGTTTTTGGCTAAAAATGGCATGGTTCCGCTACCCCACGCACCTTACTCGTCTGATCTGGCTTCGTGTGACTGTTTCTTATTTCCACGCATGAAAAAGGGCATGAAAAGACACTGATTTGACAATATTGAAGAGGTCAAGAAAAAAACTAGGGAGGAGTTGTCAGCGATTCCTAAAGATGACTGCAGAAAATGTTTCGAACAGTGGAATCACTGGTGGGACAAATGTATTAGTTGTAATGGAGACTATTTTGAAGGGGGTAAGGTTGTTTTGTAAAAAATATGTAGCTTTTAAATAATAATTCCTTTCTTTTTTTGGAGGGGGGCGGGGTACCCTCTCGTTTGAGCGAACGAAGACGTTCCATGGTTCGGAGTCTACGTAAAATTATAGGTCCCAGAGGAAAGGATGTGGCCGTCCTAACTCTGAGACAATAATATAACTCCTTTCGGATGATCAGACCAACCTTCTGGTTGTTGATTGAGATAGTTTTTATGATTTGAAGCATCCAGCACTCATACTGGAAAGATGGCCAAAGTGTCTGTATTAGTGTCGTGCAAATTGGCCTCCACTCACGTTCGAACTCGCTCGGTTATTCGTGTGACCGGTCGTGTCTCCCCGGGCGAGCTGTGTCCGCTGGAACTTCCAAAGGCTCAGTGGTCAAACGAAGGCTCGGCGCACAAACGAAAGCTCGGCGGACAAACGAAGACTCGGCAATGCAGAAACAGCGCATAGTGTCTTCTACGTCCGAATCGTGTAACAAGAATGGGGCATCATATACAACTGTACAAGATTGTACAGCAGGGACATTCTTGAACCTACAGTATATCAGTGACTACTACCAACATTTTGTGTGTATTTTATCAATTGAATCGCCGTAGACATGAAGTGTAATGTGAATGTGTTTGATATTCATATGTAACGGAAGTTTTACAAACCATGAGATCAGAACACCGTGCAACGGAAACCATGACATAAATAAGTCATCTATAGTTACTGACGTACATTAAGTATACCCTGAAACCACATTTAGTGCATTATGATTTATACGGAAACTACAGATATATGTAACGTCTTGCAAGGATTAGTACCATTTTATGCACAACATTGATCTCACTTTACTGGCATAACTGATATCACTCTCATAGGTAATTGTAAATAACCGAAAGATCATTCATATGATGAAAAGAAAGATTTTTTCCCATTTTAATTAAACACCGGCACAGAAATCTTGAAATGATGCGATCTGCCGATTTTTACTTTTTCATTAACATAGTGTTGGTCCCGGTATTTAAGTATACGATTTTTTTCCGAAAGTAAACGGATACATTCTTGTAGAATGATATTACAGTACGTAAAAGATAGCAACAAGAAGACCTATACTCTTTCATTTTTCAGTAACTTAATCCTTCGATTTAGCTGTGAAACTTAAAACTGTGATCCAATTCGTGGCTGTTACGATTGGGGGCGTCCATCTACACGTGAGGTGAAATAGGGGGGGAGGGGGCGTCCAGCGAAATCTCACGAAATCTCACCAAGGAAGAGGGGGGCGGGGGTCAACGGAAATCTCACGTGAGGTTTTGAAATTCTTATAGAATAGTAGAGCTAAAAAAAGGGTCTACAAATGACCCGAAAATCGATTTTAGAGGGTAAAATCCGACTTTAGGGGGTATAACTGCTCTTGGGAACATGAGACCTAAAATAATAGGTCTCAAAAAGTTGATTGGTCCACTTGTAGGGGGCAGGTCGGGTCCGACCAAATTTCATCAGAGGGGGGGGGGGGGTCCGACCAAATCTCACATCATCAGCCGGGGGGGGGGGCGGGGGTGCGGAATTCCGAAAAAGCACCTCACGTAATTAATGGACGCCCCCTTGAATGAAGCGAGTACCAGCGTCGCTTAGTCACCACGCATCAACGCCCTGTACATTCCCAGCACCCTCTCCGCTCTCTTCCTGTCCTCCAATGACTCCCAATCCAGATCCTTTATCATATCAGTTACCGACTGGGTCCTGCTAAAATTTACACAAACAAATCTAGCTGCTCTTCTTTGCACGCTTAGCAACTCCTGTATTTTATACCCAAAATGTGGGTCCCAAACTATACCACCAAATTCAACCAATGGTCTGACTAAAGTTTTGGATGAAAGATGAAAGAAGGGAGAGGTTGAAACTCGATGCTGGCCTCAATATGACACATGGGACCCTCACACCATATGCATTACGGTGAGGTTTGTGATTTAATCCTAGACTTTGGTGCAGAGTGTGGTCATTAGGAATCTCTCCTAGTTCTCATGACTTCCATTAGGACTCGAACCAGCTAACCCAATGTCAGCGCCAGACTCCATCACCGTGCCGCAGCCAGATGATCCAGTCTGGTGGGTTTGAAAATACTTATTTACTTTACTATCCGTGTCCAGAAAAAAAACTACCTCAAATTCTCTCCTCCCAAAATTCGGCGGCTTTAAACGCATTGTCATTTGCTTCAACCGTATCTTCGTTCTAGCAGACTGTTCCCATGATGTCGCATCTGAGCAGGTGTTCATGATCCTGCACCTCCGATCAGTCACATCTGTCATCGTCCTTGTAACCCCATTTCACTATATAAATCCGCGTTCCCGCGGCGCATCCCTCGGCGCGTGCTAGGGAACGCCTGACATCTTTGCCGCATATGTTAGCAGGGACGGCGCGCCTCGACCCACCGTCAGGCGGTAAAAGATGAAAGGCGCGTACTGCCCACCACGCGCCGTGGGAACGAGCCTTTAGGTTTATATTTGGAGACCCCAGATCTCAATCGGTTCAGTGTCAGCCATGTGGTATATTTTAATTTGTTACCTGCTGGTAGTTCTTCCTTGCAGCAATTATTCTTGTGGTCAAGTACTACCATTTATTTTTAAACCGAAAAAGAAAATCGGTTTAAAAATAAACGATAGTACTAATTTTGAAATATCTGGCAAACATTGTCCTAAAATCAGATTGATAACTTCAGAAGAAACAACAAATAATGTAGTATCATAAAAATCACAGCGTTTTTTGTACTTTAGTCAACCATACTCTCCAGGGTGACTGTGCGCATTAAAACTCTACCACAATGAATTTTTCAAATATATGGGAGACCGAAGTCATACCTGCAAAATTGCATTAATAAGGAAACAGGACTTATCCAAACAATTTCCGAGGGATTTCACTTCTCCCAGTCGCCTACAAAGTACTTTCTTGTGCTCTTCGGTCAAGGCTAAAGAAGCAGACACAACATAAAATTGGTGAATACCAAGCAGGATTCCGACCACACCGGTCATGCATAGAACAGATCTGGAACCTAAAGATCATACTCCAACATCGTCAGTCAACCCGCACAGTGATAACTTTTGTAGACTTTAAGAAAGCATACGATCAATTGACCGCACTACGTTGTTCAATATACTACGTGAATACGGAGTAGATAATAAAACAACTATCTTACTACAGCAAACATTGACAAATACAACTTAAATTTATGGGCGAAATCTCTGAATCATTTGAAATTAAAGCTGGTGTAAAACAAGGGGATGGGTTATCACCACCGCTGTTCAACCTGGTACTAGACAAGATCATTAGCATAAGGAAAAGAAATATCTGTAATATATATGGGAACAAGGGATAATCGAATCAACGTGAAATGCCTTGCTTTTGCGGATGTTCTTACAGTAATTACACTAACTGTTGAGGATGCCAAACATGCTGTTGATAAACTTCATGAAATGGTTATCAAATCGGCCTCCTAATTTCTTATGAGAAAACACAATATACGGACTCCAAAAGCACAAACCTGAAGCCACTAGTGACTCAATATGGCACTATCAAGCAAGTTAAACACTTTAAGAACTTAGGAGAAATTATTGGTAATACTGTAACTGAGAAAGAAGCCCACATAACCCGCGCTGAAAAACTGAGAAAAGTATATGCAATTACTTGGAATAAGAAATCAGTTTCCACCAAGGCCAAATTCCAGCACTACCACACCGTCGTTCTTCCAGGAGCATTGTACGCTACGGAGACATCACCATTAAAGGTAAATGTCAAAGTAATCGAAAAAAATAGAAAGACTGGTACTGAGAAAAATATTCGGCCCCAAGATCCAAGATAGAATCTGGATACGCAAAAACTCAGGAGAACTGTATTCACTGACGAAAGATTCACTTTACTCGTACGGAAAAGACGCTTGATATTCTACGGACATATAGAACGAATGGATAACTCATGACTGAACAATAAAATTTTTCACATCGTCAATGGACCCCGACAAACCGAAGCACGCTGGTTTATAGAAACCCAGAAGGACCTTGCAGAAGCCAGCCTAGACCCAATGACATCTACACGCAGTCTATATAGACAATTAATCACTTCCCATAAATTTGCTCCTAAGATCCCAACAGCTAAAAATTTGAAACTCGGAAATGCATGGACGCAAGAGAGACGTCAAGGATGAGGAGGTTTTCGGAAGATAAGAAGAACAGCAAGAAGAATAAGAAGAACAGTACAAATTAAAGGTTCCACGCGATCCTTAGTGGTCCCAACGATAAAATAAATAAAATCACAACGGTTTTTGTACTTAAGTCAACCGTACACTCCAGGGTGGCTGAGCTTTAAAGAGCCACCACAATGAATCTGGATCCAGGTCCAAATCCTATGCCCGGCTCACTGGGCGACCAAATTGCAGCTTTTACTGGGTTTTCGCAAATGGTGGGCCGGTACCCAATCTCCGACTTTTTTTTTTCTTCATACTACACTTTTCACAGGCATAACAACAGTTATAATGCAGGTCACAACATACACGTTTCACAAATGACGACACATAGTTCCCCCACTAGAATAGGTTCTCCATACGGAGGCGGAAATTAATATCTCCGTCACCAAACATACCCAAGCAATACGTATTGGTTTCTTGGCATTAAATCAATTCATTAAAAAATGCTTTTGTTATACTTATTCTCCAACATATATTTCAGCATCATTGCCATTAAAAGATCTGGTCAATTTATTTTAACAATATTTCCGCGAAGACCTGATGAATCAGTAACAAAACGTAAAATCGACGTGTATTCATGGTCTGTTACTACATAATCTAAATGGGTAATATTATAAAATAGGAAAATATATGTTTTAAAGTAGAAAGTGTAATACGGTGCGTTTCTGGCGTCCTTATAGTTTAGGTAAGTAAAGGCGAGCACAAGGAGAATCAAAAAACCTATATATGTAGTGAGGATATCCTGATCAACGTTCATACGTCATAATACTGACCAACCGTTCTAATATTACATAACATAAACATTTTTTAAAAAAGTAAGTATATGAAGCAACCGTATGTGAATATTGGAACTTGGGTGTTTTTCGAATTTGAAAAGCACTGAAAACGATATACGCTGAGGAAAGGAAGTGATTGTCAGTTACTCTATAAAATAATATACTACATTTTCACAGTCTTCTGTTTCGTGTACAAAATTGTTAACTATCTCAGTATTGTGTTGGATGATAGACCAAATAGCTTAGGCAGAAAGCCAGGGAAATTGGAATGCAGGTCACGTCGTCTAAAGTTTGTATTTTCCAGCATCTCAAAACGGAGGAAGCATTCAGTAATAGTGGATGGAATATCTCCGAATGATAATTCGACTAATTTGGGCAATTAGAGGGCTTCTTATTTCCGTCGCTATTCGAGTGGAGGAGGCAGAATCACCCGCTCCAAACGATTCTGCTCTAGAAAAAATGGCCGACAGTGTTTTCATCCTCTTATAATACATATAAAGAAAAAATTGTCGTATGTTAGGAACTGAACCTTCAGGACTGTTTGAGCATGCAACATTCGGTATACCATACACTTTTTTTTTTTTTAAAAAAAATTGCTTTGAAATGTGTATTCATTTTTGTTAATGCTTCCTTGTATGCTGAAGATGTGTGAACACGATTAAACTTAAGGAACCGTAGTGACTGTGAATATAATAATCGGTATTCCAATATGTGTTGTCTGATTTTTATTTGTGTTACTTTTCTTGTGGTGGAAAGTGTGAGCATTCCAGTATTCGCCTGTTTCATTGCGGGCCTAAATACAATTATGACGACGGATAGTATACAGGTACCAAGACCTGAAGCCACGCCTCTCATACTTCTATTCAACAGAAACACGTTAATATTTTGTCTGTAATCTAAGGGAAGTATAGTTACTTCGAACACTAATTATTTGTTACCATATAAATGTGCTATACGAAGTTTAAAATCTTTGTTCACTGTTACACTATATTCTGCAAAACAGCACTTAGTGGTGGGTACTTTCTGCGCAGTTAGGTAACTTGTGTTAGTAAAAATGTGAGGACGTGAAATTACTATTATAACCGCCAGTAAAGCATTTTAATTCTCTAACCTCATGTTCCTTCTGTATTATGACCATTTGTTGGCTACCGTTAAGAAAACGTGAGTTGCCAAAAAAAGGGAGGGGGGAATTATTAAAATCTAAAATAATTCCTGAAAATGGAAAGATACATATAATAATGATGTTAAAAGGGGATCTAATAGGTCACTAACTAGAACCATGAATTTCAGACACAAAATAAAACCTCATTTATTGAGTCTTATGGCCTTACAAGGTCGGGTAGTAATTAACGTTACGTTAAACACAATTAGATCAGCAAAAACAAGCAATACCCGACGTTTACAATTCGCCGGAGTAAGCAAACAAAACTGAATGAAATATCTCAAACAAGTAATAAAAACAGCAAAGTTAACATTGAAATAACATGGCAACACAGGCCATCAAATTGAAGCTAACATTTTACTGTACAAAGGAAAATCCCAGGGGGCGCCGTATAAAGTGAATGAAAAGCATCAAAATTGAATTAACAAACAGCAAGATGCTTAAAAAAAATTGAATCGAAATATAAATTCAGCTAGCTCAGAATTTAAGTGGCGGGAGCAGAGTCTTAACCCAGGCGTCGCTTAAGGGCACATAAGTCTGTTAAAATCCACTGAATAGTGACCGTCGTTTCTGGTACATTACCATAGAATCATCGCCGTGATGGTGAGCGACAAACACAATGCCACTGCAGCAATGGAAGCTAAATAAGCGGCTACGCCCGCGTTATTAGCGTAACTTCCAAATAATGGCAAGCATGCCACTCGACATCTCGCTTTCCCAAAGCAAGAAATGATCAACCACAATGATCATCAGAGAGCGTGCCGACTGACACGTCTGTTCACCAGCTCGTCTTGGACCCAAGTCACGTCCGTTCATCAGCTCGTCTTGGACAGAAGTCACGTCCGTTCATCAGCTCGTCTTGGACAGAAGTGATGTCTGAAAATGGCTCCTTCTTCTTCCTCGGCTAGTTGCTCGCCACATGTAAAAGAACTCCACGGAATTAGTATTGTAGACCCCAATAAATGTTCAGGATTGGCTATCTACACATTTCCGTCGTCACGTGTTTAATATCATGCGTCGCATTCGCCGCCTCCTTTTTTTTTTTTTTTTTTTTTTATTTATTTTCATGGCCTTCTGTCTATCGACTATACGGCCAGCTTTATCATTTACATTAATTTAACATGTGATTCTTATCATATAGCAAACATGTATTCATTTCTTAATTCACACTAAATTATACAATTATTCAATATTACACTAATACAGCGATAGCCCTGATAAGGGAATACACTATTACATTTATGCCAGCGATAATCTGAAGTTGGATCTTATTTCACAATGGGTAATACAATTATTCAGTGGATAGTAATACATATTTAGAAAGTATATTGATACAATAATACAATGATGACAATTATATCGATAACAATAAAATCACATTTGGGGAGCAGTGATGTTTCCTTGCAGGGTAAGATTCACTGGGCTTTGGTATATCCGGTTAGCCTTGCACCTGATATAACTAAACTGATTAGTGAGAGTTCCTTGATGAGCCGCCTCCTTCGCGCGTTTCCTACGTGGCCTTCGGGGTAGTAGCGGGGTAGGGGTAGGTCACCGCCCGATTTCGAACGGGACTCAAGCCGGGCTGTCCCGGCGCCATCGAGTCGCCTCGCCTGCTCCATTGTTCCTCTCTCAACCGCCGAAATGGCAGTTTCTAGCCTTCGATATTCAGCCCTTCTGAGCCATGCGTTTACAGAAAAATTGATTTACAATAAAATACCTTTGGCCGCCCTGGTTTTAAACATACATTTAACCTATCCAGACAACCCTCATTATTTACAATTAATTACACGTTGCAAGACTAAATAATTAATAAATTTGAATATAATAAAAAAAAAAAGAATTATGAATATAATTAATAATAATTTAATTATATTCATTGTGGGTGACACTGTCACACCACACTTCATGCCCTAATAATTTTAGTAGAAGTCACACTCCAATCTATGCATAGGTTCGGTAACAGTCATTATGATAATTAGTGGCTTTTGTTCATTATACCGTGAAATGCTCTACGAATGCAGTGAATTTGTTTTTTCCCCGTTAGGTTATTTCTGTAATTCTAAATGCTTTCGAATACCTTTCTTATGCGTTGGATGACATTTCATATCATTGTTGATATAACTAGCAGCAACTGATTTTAGTAATTAATTTTTTTATAACTTCTACATTTTTGTTATGTTTATTAGTAATATTCAGAGTAATGATTATCTATCTTCATATGTAACTACACATAGGCCTACGTAAACGACAAACAACATGAACCATATAGATTATAAATCAGAGTTTTTAAATACTGCCATAAAAATCGCACAGTAATAGACATTATCGCTACAAGACACTTACAGGAAACATATCTTCTACGTCTAAAACTAATCATGTCATGTACAAGAATTAACCTAAATAAAATGAAATTTCATGACATATATAACATTCCGTTATAATAATCTGAAGGCTTTATATTTTTTTTATTTTTTTTTTGAAGCATTCCGGCATTCGCCAGAAGTGATTTGGGGAAACCATGGAAAACCCGAAGCTGGATGCCTTTACAATTAATTTGCAACATCCGTCATTATTTACTAAGTGGTAAATGTTAACCTGCTTCCCTCAACAAATTGTGCGCGTTATATATCATTTCCTCACACGTTAAATACGATCCGAAGCATATAAGGCGACGAGATGTAGCAAGATCGTAAATCTACAGATTATGAACTGCCATTGCTAAATATAAAAAAAATAACTGCATCACCTCAATGGATTTTTTTTTTTAATAATGGCTTTACGCCTTGTAGACGGCTAAGGTCATTAGAGGCGGGATGGGACTTGGGTCAGGGAACGGGAAGGAATTCGGCCATTGCGTTTTTGAAGGAAGCATCCCGGCATTCGCCTGGAGTGATTTGGTGAAACCATGGAAAACCCAAATCTGGATTCCCGGACGGGGATTCGAACACGCGTCCTCCCGAATGCGAGGCCAGAACGTTAACCGTTCACCCACCACACTCGGTGCCTCAATGGAAATATGTAGAACAAAAATACGGATAGAATATACAGGCAGACGTGATGGTTATAATTTTCGAAGTTGGTTAAAACATCAAAAATGAAAGTTTTGCGAGTTTACTTTTAGTTTCTCTGTACTTCATGGAGGAAATAACGTCTCTTTAAACACCTAGAACATTATTTTATCGGTGATTATATTACAGATAGAGCTACCGGTCACAAATATTTTCACGTTATCGATGCAATTGTACACAATTTTAGTCAGTTAAAAGCTTCAGTGGAAGTGACAGAAGTTAAGCGTTAGTACGACAACGCAAGGACAATGGTACCGGTGTTTAGAAACAGGACGTATCGTGTGTAATTAATTGTGGGTGGGGGCAAGTAGGGTGTGAATAATTTGTGTGACAGGCTGTCTGGCAGGTCTCCTGGGAGTGCCGGCTCGTGTCCGACTAATTGAGAGATCAGCCCGTGAAGGCGGGCTTGAGCCCCGGGCCAACCTGCGTCCTGCGTGATAACGACAGACGTTGAAGTGGCAAGGTATCCAGAGATATTCTAAGTTCCAGACAACTACTTATGGCTGTATTAAATAAGTATGAAATAAAATTGGGGAGGCTGTTATGTTACTAGAAATTTAATGCGTTCTAAGCAAGACAAAAGTGATGAAATGTAGCAGAGAAAATACCAATATAAAAATAGGATCGGATCCAATAGGAAAAGTAAGTGAATTCTGTTACTTGGGAAGCAAAGTTACAACGAAGCAGGAATGATGGTAAAAGCAGAATAGCACCATCAAAAAGAGCCTTCATGAAAAAGAAAAATCTTTTAGTTTCAGATATTGACCAACGAATTAGAAATCTATGTGTGGAGCAAAGCCCTTTATGGTAGCGAGACATGAACCTTAGGAATGCCAGAAAGAAACAAAATTGAAACATTTGAAATGTGGTGCTTCAGAAGAATGCTGAAAATGAAGTGCACACACAAAGTAAGAAATGAAAGAGTTTTGGAAATAATGGGTGAGTGAAGAAGTTTGTGGAAGAAGCTTACAGAAAGAAGAGACAGGTTAGTAGGTCATATTTTGGTACATGCTGGATTGGTTAATTTGCTGGTGGAGGGAACAGTCGAAGGTAAGAACTGTAGAGGAAGACAGAGGTTAGAATATATGAAGCAGATAATTTAGGATGTGGGTTATAAGGGGTATGTGGAGGTGTAGAGGTTGGCACAAGATAGGAAGGGATGGAGGATTGCATCAAACCAGTCGAAAGACTGACTACAGAAAAAAAAAACTATTCTGACACTAATCGCCATATAATTTTAATCGTAATTTTATTACGTTGAGATTTTATACACTCAAAAATTGCGATGTAAAATTACTCCCCACTAGAGTTTTTGATATTCTCGCTTGCGATAAAGGGTAGCTCCAAATCGTAAAGCGTACGATGCATTTATCTTCTTTTTTATTGCAGAAACACATTTTAAATGTACATCAGACTCCTTTTGTAATGGTTTTCAAGGCACATTATATAGCAAAAATGTAACCTATGCCAAAATGACTGTTGGAATTCGTGGTTACAGCAGAGACCATGAGTAATTTAAGTTTCTTTATGTTACATTCATTATCGACATATTACTGAAAAACAGTTCCAGCCGCAAAGTTTTCAGCCCCAAAGTTTATCAATTTTTTTTTTCTTCACTGATAGCTGAACGTACAACATATTATAAACAAGACAGAAAATTCTCGACAAAAGAAATGCATCCCTGTCCGCTTCGAGAACGCCAAATATTAGCAACCATAAAAACAATTAAAATGTACTGAAAGCTAATTGGTAGTTAATGTAAATAAATGCATTTGTAAAGTATCTACAACCTTCTCATATTACATTCAATAAAATAAACAATTCAAAATATCGAAAAAACGTTCTAATATAACAGCAGGCACAGTGTAATAAATTAAAGTGCAAGGTATTGCAATCTATTTAGCACATTTATAACAATCACGAAAAGCAGTTTCACACAAAATATACAATGTAACATACCAAGCATTAACGAAATAATTTCACGTAATTACAGTTATTCAACCATTTCCTTTATTTTAAACAAATTTAATAACGATTGGGAAAATGGATAATAGTTAGGGAGCGTCCATAAACTACGTAACTCCTTTTTGTCCTCTGTGAACCTCCCTCCCCCCACGTAGCCTGATGTGGCTTTTACTCTATCCCTCCCCCCCTCCCCCACCGCTTTTCCCCTATTGATTCCAAAAGACAATTTGTATTGTTTTCTCTTGTCAGATTTTGGTAAATTACATACGGAGATGATTAAATGACCAAAATAAATATTCACATGCTGTTTTGCGTTCTGTACCTTATTTTAACTGTGACAAATAATACTAATGGAAAGCTACATGGTTTGGCTCAGATGCCACGTAGCCCACCGTAGCTTTCTACCCAACCTCTCCCCCCTCTCCCTAGAGCGACCCACGTAGCTTATGGATGCTCCCTTCCATCGCAGTGTGCATCTAACACAATCGAGTAGATTATTTACCTTGATAACATAAAACAACAGCCAACTTCTCAAAATACACTTTTTTATGGCCTCCAATGTTAAGGACAAATCACTGGTTAAATTAAACGCGACGAAGTAGAGGACACGGTGGCTGACGTCAGTGATTTGTTCAATGAGAGTCGATCATACGAAAAATATGAAATGAATTTTAGCACCCAATGATTTCAAATTTTGCCTGTCCTTATTTACCTTACTGTATTACATTCGGAATAAAATCATCTCTTATGATCACGCCAATTGAACTTGCGAGCAAGGTGATCCTGTAGTGCATAAATGTAACTGCGCATTCTCAGCCTGACTGGTATTCCGATGTTCTCTTCAGTTTCTCAAAGTAGACCATCGTTAGGTTTATTAATCCGTTATATCGTAATGAGAACGTTTCCTCAATTTGACATCAGAAATTCGATCGCTATTAGGTTATGATCAGCCACTTTTCAGTTAAAATTATTTTACACTTTAATTTATTTACTAGCGTAAGCCCGTGACATTTTTTTTGCATATCGTCTCGGATATATAGTAGAATAGTTCCAGTTTTTAGGGTAAAACTATGACAGGTAGAGCTGAATTGCTCAAATACGAACTTGATCTCTGTTTCACATTAGGGTTGTATAATAACGGTTGGTGCTTGCAAGTCGGAGAGGGGGGGGGGGGGAAGCCATAACGTCCTATATTTTTATTGTGAATATGAATATTAATTTACTAATTTGTTAATTGGTGAACTAGAACCTTGAATGCTGCAAGAATTTAAGTTACACAAAATAATATTCAATTTATTAGGATTTCTGGCTTATACAAGGCCGGGTATATTTAACGTTATGTTAAACACAATATATTCAGAGAAAATAAATAAGCAATACCCTTCGTTTAAAATTTGCCGGATAAATGCAAACATAAACAGATTTTAAATATTTAAAAGATTTTGTAAAGTTACTATACAATAAAGTGGCATCGCAGGCCAACAAATTAAAGTTAACATTTACAAAAATCCCAGGAGCGCCATTTTAAAGTGAAAAGCATTATTTGAATTAGTTATAATGAGCAAGATGCTTAAAATTTGAAGTTAATGAACATGGATAGTTGGTTAGCTCAGTAAATATTGTCGTGATGAGAGCAGAGAGTCTAATCTCAGAAGTCGCTTACGGGTTTGTAAGCCTCGTTAAAACCCTATGGAACCATGGACCTTTGCGTTGGTACTTTACCGTTTTCGCATCTGCTCGACGAGGTGTGACATGCTCTGTGTCACTGTTGAATGCCAATTCGCGGACCCATCCGCGCTAGTACATCTGCTGTTGGCCTTTACCAGATGAAACACCTTGTTCACGGCCACATCTGAGCCAGAAAGCGTCTAGATGCAGTCATGGACCAACAGCTATGAGAGTGTGTCGGACGACACGTCTACACTTCAGCTCGTTCGACCAGCAAGTCCTCTCTCATGGCGTCCTCTTCTCCCGCCACGGAAAGCCAGTTTCCCCTCTCTCAGTACATGGTACAGAAGTCTTTAATTAACAAATGTGAACCCTGCACGATTGGTGAAACGACGTATCCCCACAATCATGGGTTTCGCGCCGTTTCGTCAGTCATTTCGCACATATTTTTCCCTGACCTTGCCTCCCTCAACGGAGAGTCGGGGCCATCACCCTCACAACCTAACGGGATTTAAGCGTCCTCCACTGCCCGGCCTATTGTGTATGGGCCGCCTGGTTGTTGCCAGCGCTCGGCACTAATGTCCAGCTATCTGAACGCTCAAAACTACAGTCCCAACTATTTTCCGCATTTAATACTTTCTTAACAGCAATTTTGTACTGAATTAAACCATATAATAATAAATTTGGCCGCGCAGGCTTAATACATAATAATTTACGTATCAATTAACCCTACAATTTACATTTTTAAATAAACAAATATAATAAAAATTTGAATATTAATTATGACTATATTAATATTCATTGTGGAATGATTCTGTCATACCACAGGGTGAATAAAATCTCTCTAGCTTGAAGAACTCAGAAGTATTAATAGACGAATTAAAAATGGACCGGCCTTATGGCGCTATCATATAATTGTTGCAAAGGTCGTGATTACATGATTTCAACTTGCTGAAATACAAACATGACCTGTGTTTGACCATAAACGTTCACTCTCGAAAATTTGAGGAATTTTTATTTAAAGGGAGTGCTTAATTGTTTCGAAAGCATCACGTTGTTTTCGACTGATGCTAGGCAAACATCCATAACTTAATCATTTGTCATAGTGTCCGCAATGGCCAGGTAACGTAATAGGGATTCCAGATTATTAAATAGTTAAGGTACTCCGAAGAAATGAACTGCCAGAATACTCGATTTGGTAACATATTTGCCCTGATGTCCACTTTAAATAATCTAATAACTCACGTACAGCAAAGATGAACAAAGATCATTAACGAAAGAGGTCAGTAAAATACATAAAACGCAAATAAACCGTAATTTATAATCTTTGATCAAGCAGCAACATTAGCTAATGTTTGAATTAAGATAAAATTTAGCCTAGGCCGAAATAGCAGTTGGCATTCGTTATTACAGCAGAAGCCAAGAGTAATTTAAGTTTAAAGTTATTTAAGTTGCTTTCAATAGCGACCTATTACTGAAAAACAGTTCCACGTTTAACTGTTTTTTAACTATGAACTGCTATGAAAAGCAAACGTAATTAATGTACTATGGGAATTAATTTCATAGCAGTTACTTAGAAGTTAAATTGTGGACATAATCTCGAATTTCTATTAATTATATCTCTGGTTGCTGTCAATTTGCGAGCGAAGGCTGACGCGCAACGTCACCGTTCTCCAGCCAATAGCTGTTGAGGTGAGTAAGTGAGTGAGCTTAAGAAATTATATAGTAGATCTTGTCTGTGGTCATGCATCAATCACAGTAAATGTAATATGCATGAAAAATTTTGATGTGCTCTTGTGTATTATCCTTATGCATCATATGTTTAAATAGTGGAAGGGGGTTCTGCTGGGTGGTATCGTTGATACTCGACCATATTTCGGTCGTTAGTCATTCGTCCATCATCATACTGGTCTGACAACGCTTTTCTCCTACTTCAGTGCTACCGCAGTCATCCACCGACCATTTCCAGATTCCCTGCATCGAACCGCCAAAGTAAACATCAGTGCGTGCTTGAAGGCAGTCATCAGTGGCGGTACATTAATGAATCCCCGGAAATCCAGTTTATGAATTAATTGTATATTATGGATAGAATTGTTGCGATAATAGTATTATACAACTCAAATGGGAATACTGAAATTGTTTCGTGGCGTCATTTAAAAACCCAAGAAACGAATAAACCGAACAAACGTCTAGAAGTTGTTGCTAAATCACTTCCGAAGATGTATTACATCAACCATATCAATTACAAACATTATTACACGTTGCTGTTCTTTCCAAATGATGTCTGGCATAGCCTTCACAATGAAGATTGTAGTGGATTGGCCGGTTGTGGTAGATTAATTGATTACCTTGCATTATTTAAAATCAACACCTTCCTCTATCTTCTGAGAAATTCTTATATTAATTTCGGGAAACAGAGGTGAAACCATGAACAATTACTCCTGGTTTTAGCATTTTAAAATGTCCCTAAACTATTCAGATTTACTGAGTACTCCAGAATGCTTACAGACAGATGTATATTTACCTTTAATCTTAACATCAGTCTGTTAAAAATAAAATCAATGCAATACATCGTCTTACAGTTGCGAAATAGCAAACAAACAATTCTCTTATTTTAAATTCAAAAATTGTAATACATATAAATAACCGAACTTTAAAAAGATTCACAAATTTCATTTGCAACTGAAGCATAAACTCTCTTATGTATATTGAGAGTGTTTCTTGTATTTGAAATAATAACAAGCACGGCGGTTCGAATCCCCGTCCCGGCATCCAGATTTGGGTTTTCCATGGTTTCCCAAATCACTCCAGGCAAATGCTGGGATGCTTCCTTAAAAAGGCCATGGCCGAATTCCTACCCATTCCTTGCCCCCATCCTTTCCCGTCTCTAAAGACCTCGCTGTTGAGAGACATAAAGCAGGTAAAAAAAAAAATAACAAGCATCATATTCAGTTTTGAATGGATTTTACACTGCGCCAGGAAATTAATTTGTTCCCACAAAGAATAGAGATTGAATATTTCCATACATGGAAGTCTATCTTTCAACGCAATGTAGAAAAAAAAGAAAACAAAAAGCACTCGGCTTTTAGATACAACTAGCTCAGTGATTTATATCTGGTGGCACAAAAACTCTCACTCATTAGACCGTTAAAGGGCTGTCTCAAATGATTCGATGAAGTACACACTGTTTCGTGGACGAATAATTATCGTGTCTGTCTTGGCTGTACGAAGGGTCGCAACCAGAACGCTATCGTCACTCAAATTGCGCACCTGTCCAGGTACAGCAAGGCACTCGTCCCGTCAGCAAGCACCTGTGATAGCATGGATCGGACTAAGTCATCCAAGCCTCCAGGACGGAGCCATCAATACTGCTCTGGCAAGTAGTGGCCAGTGCGCTCGTCCTGCATGAAGCGAAGCTCCTCACCCACACCAAAAAGGCTTCTCCTCTTCTCCGCTTGTCCACGCCAATTTTCTCCTCGGCGTGTATCATGGAAAGAATAAATTTATGAAATTTCAAATCACGTGAGGAAATAAACACATGGGATTGGCTTCGCAAAAGGTTCCCCCCTTTGCTGGCGAAAGTATTTGATGTCATTTGCTAAAACTTTTCGGATGCTATCAATATTCCTCGGGAGGGCGCGTAGGGAACATTCTTCCCACGAAATACAGAGTGAACGGCCCATTCAAGGTCTCTTTCTGGTAAATCCCAGTGGTCATCATTCTCATTGGAATTATCACCGCCTCGCTAGAGATAAGGCCTGCTATTGTTCCTGCCTAACTGACATTTCCCGCCTCTACAGACTGTCGTGGCAAACTACCTTTAACTGTCCGCGTATTCCTGCCTCCAGCCCGATACAAAGAATTCCACTTATTAATTTAAATTTGTAGGAGATGAGCCATAGTCTTCATCTTGCTACAAGATAAAAAGTGCAGAAATACTGCTGGTGATAACGAACAGAAGGTAAGTTGTACTGCTGGCCACGAAATCTAAAGCATCTTATGCTGTAAACGATACCAAGCCGAAGTCCAGTTTGCCTGCTTGCAATGAAGATTCTTCCTGTCTCTCTTCCATCTAAGAAAACCCAAATCTTTTTTATAGTTGACCTCTACAAACAGCTCCGACTCCTGGGTCATAATGAAAATACAAATTGTTTAACATTAGTTGAGTTGTGTAAATATAGTCCTTTTTATAGGCTAAAATTACTGTTTAATTTTTGTCTCCACACGTACGCACATGTCATTAGCCATATCGCTTAAAGTTACAAGTCCTGCACACTCGCGCTTTTTCAGAACTAAAAACTTTGAATTCTTTCTTCTATGTAAATTCTACAAATTACGCTTGGGATTGTCATAAATTATCCTTGAGTTCCTTGAAACTTCGTATTAATATTCTTGGTTCCCGCAGTATATCTCGATTCCCACTGAAAATCACATCTTGATAGTTGAGAGGTTTTCTCACAGGTGCAACAATTGCGCTGTCCCAATATTATTATTATTATTATTATATTTTTTTAAAACTGCTTTATGTCTTTCAACAGCGAGGTCTTTAGAGACGGGAAAGGATGGGGGGCAAGGAATGGGAAGGAATTTGGCCATGACCTTTTTAAGGAAGCATCACGGCTGTCCCAATAGATTTATCAGATATTACAGTGAAGCATCTTATACTTTAAATGATACCAAGCCGAAATCCTGTTCTCCTGCTTGCAACGAAGATTCTTCCTGACTCTTTTCCGTCTAGGAAACCCCACATCTTTTTTTATAGTTGATCTCTGCAAACAGCTCCAACCTCATGGTGTCTTTAGTTATTCAGATTCTCACAAGAAAGAATCTCTGCTGTTTCGCACCTAATTTCTTGCACATAAATTTTATTAACCTTTCTTTTTGCTTATTAAATCGTCGTTACCACTCGCGTTATACTACAAGGTTATCAAAATGTGGCAAAAATTTAAGTCTGAAACTTATTGCATTTGAGATCAATTGACAGATGGATAGGCAGCACAGTGATAGTAATCTGGTTGCAGAGCAATAAAAATTGAGAATTCAACTTAATAAAGCCACCAAGCTATGTTAAATCTGACTGTTGAAACAATAATTTTTTCCATTTAACAGACGTGCTACACACTGTTGCAGATATTAATCTGGTGATAGGTCATATTTCCACAGTTGTTGAACAATAATTTTATAAATAATTCCGTCAAAAACAACTGTTTTGGTGAATTTTGTTTTAATTTGATTCCCCCGGCGGGTTTCGCCCTTGTGGTGTAAGGCATCTTCAGTGGAGTTTTACTGGTAATCCTCACGTACCGGTCTGGAACAGCACTTCACACATTTACACATCACTATTCATTGCAGTTTCATGTGAGCATTATATAGCGACTTGTTTTTATGCTTCACTTGTTGCTGTAGTGAATATTAGTGCAATGAATAGCGATGTGAACGTGTGTGATGTGCTGTTCCAGACCTACATGTGAGGATTACCAATATAGCTCCACTGAAGATGCTCTACACCACTAGCCCGAAACGTGTCTGGGGAATCAAATAAAAACAAAATTCACCAAAATAGTTGTTTTTGACGAAATTATTTATAAAAAAAACTCACTGTTGCAGAGTTTCATCCATCGCATAGTAGAAATCCTGAAGTCAGTTTGGTGCTCCATATAGGTTTAACCGGTCTGAATCCCGGCAGTGGAAGAAATTTTTATCATTGTGCAATTCAACAACAGGGCAGGAGATATAGTGGCTCTTAGAGCCTAATAAAAGTCGTTGGTTAAATCCCAAAAACTCTTCACATTAAGAATGCAGTGAGGACATTATAGACAGTTGATTGTAACTAGTCTGTTTGGCGGTCCCTTTACTGTATTCCTGAATAGTTGATCCTGACAGTATAGGTAGATGGTTTCAATCTGCCCTTACTCTCATCCACACATACATCATCACATTCATTTACGATCAAACATCAACAATACTTATGAACTTGCATGAAAGGATGCAGCTGCTCAATCTTTAACAGCATATGCCTCATCTACGGTCGGTATAATATGCCCCCACGAAGGATTCAACCAACCTTTGGGTTTTTGACGAAAAGTGCATATTCAGATTTTACAAACTCACAGTACATGACACAAACAAGACTTCCGTCAAGGTTAGTTTTGTCTGACGTGGATACCCAGAATGTCCATTTCAGGTCTAAGAATTTGCATGGCGCAACCATTTCTTACAGCCGGCGGGTCTGTCCGATATCGGGATTCGCAGAAATTCTTTAATATCGGTCGCAAGCCTGCACGGCGCAAAGTAAACGTCGCCCGGAATGCGGTAACCGAATTCCTCTGCCCTTATTGACTGACGTTGTCCTCACCGACCGAAGATCCATTACCATAACGAACAAATACAGTGCCGCGCTGTGTTGGCTCAGCTTATTGGAACCGGCGCGGCGGATAATTAGTTTTTTAATTAAGTCAACTTCGTTATAGAATATTTTCAGCGCGACGTCCGCGGCGGCAGAATCACGTTATTTCATTACGTGTCTGGTCATAACTGTGGTCTTTGTGGTTCTGTCAACTTCGAACTGCTGACGTCGCCCGAAAACTTTGGCAGGAGAAATGAGTTTTATTTGCCCCAGATAGCCTCAGGTATGCTGACGGAAAGGGTACTCGACGTGGAAGTCTAAACCTTGTTAACCTTATTCTTTATCGACGAGAAGAGGTTGAAGATATATCACCATCAACTAGTCATCATTCTATACATTTGAAGTACTTGTTCGAGGGTGTAGGAAACGAATATGTGCTATTGTTAAGATACTATGAGGGCTGTGGTTTAACTTCGTGGCTTGAGCAGAAAATGAAACCTTGCAACCACGAAAAAACCACAGATCTTTATGTATCCTTAGTAGGATATTTTACAAGATTATAAAATATCAGAATGAACATTTATTATTTTACGAATGGCGCAAGCATGTGAGTGATGATTCTGATCCCAAATTCATACTGTGATCGAATATTTGCGTAAAAAAGGAATGTAACTATCCTCATCATCATCAAGGGTTTTCTGCTATTCAGCAGGTCCATCCAAAGTGACAGCTTTCCAAGCCTCCCTTTGATCTGTCATTCTCTTAGTCTCTATATATTTCCCATTCACCATGACGTCATCAATCATTTTCTTCCTTCGCTGACCTCTTCTTTTACATCCGCTTATAATCACCTCCAGAGCAGTTTTAACCACGCACTCATCCTTCAACACATGACCAATAGAATTCTTTTTTCTGTTCCTTATTGTTTTTATAAGTGACCATTCCTCTCCTACTCGTTCCAACACTTCATCATTCCTTCCTTTGTCTTTCCAACTTTTTTTCTCCATTCTCCTCCATATCCACATTTCGAAAGCTTCCAACCTCTTTAGATGTTCTTTGCGTAGCATCCATGTTTTTGCTCCTTATAGTACTACATTCTATACAAAACATTTAGCTAGTGACTGTCACTATAGGTCATAAAAAGTTGACATATGAATCAATTGGGGGACAATCAGCGCTGAAGGAGATTCCCGCCCATAAAGACAGCTGGAAAGAAATGCTCAGGAAATAGTTAGCAGGGTTCAAAAGTTGCTGATGGCAGAGAGAAGGTTAAAAATTTTGTATAATGAGGAGGTAAGGCTCATTCAAGAGAATCAATAGTTCTAATTCTGAAAGATCACATGGACTTGACAATGGTTACACCATTTTGGCACCGAACCCATTAAAAGCAGATCTAGCCCATTCTTAATTCTATCCGTTATAGTTTGTTGAACGATTTGATACTCTGGATAGAACTGGGCCCATCTGTTAGCCTCAGAATCAACACATATCAGTGGAAAGGGAACACGCTAGTTCTTCCCTCAAAACTAGGTCAAGGCATCAAGCAAACTTATATTGTCTTATCTTGGATTTCAGTGGGTTTACATCTTACAGATTTCTTACAAACTGGTTAAACAACCAGAGCGGAGTAAAAAAACAGCTGCGAGTAGTTATCAACGAAAACAGAAGAGCTAATTACTCAAAAAAGGCACTTTTTCTCTCACAATAGTCGAATTAACGGCAAGCACTACCTTCGCTTTACTCGAATCGATTCAGATCATTTTTTGTTACCTCAGTTTGTTCGGTCGTAGTGACGCTGGATGGCTTAAATTTATATCATGCATAGGCATTAGCAATCTTAACAAACACACTAAATTTTATTTTGTTCCTTTTCTTAATCTCAGTTATTGTAGTATATCGCTATACTACATAGCAATATTCGCGATATGCTGGACTCCTGGCTCGTACAGGTGGACAGTTCAAATAAAGGGTGACAGAGCTGCTGTGGTATGCGACCTTGAGGTAGGTACCCAAGGGCCGTTAGGGTGGGCAGAGCACAGTAGACGGCCAGCTGTGTGGGGTTGTGTACTTCGCCTGCCGACCGGAGAACATGATGTGTGGTGACTAATGTTATCACGGTTGGTGATGGTGCTCTGTGTGCTATGTCGCCATCGATGTGGATGACGCCGTCCGACGGCCAGCAGATGGGTCATCGCCTTGGAATGCTACTGGAAGCAGACTTGGCACCTCCGGAAAACTGGTAACTGCACAGAGATGTTGATCACCACCGCAAAGAAGTGTCGTATTGACAAACACAGTGTCGCCCTAGAGACTCTCATCACCTCGCTGCGCTTAGTGAAAGGACATATAAAAAAAATTCCTGATAACTGAAAGATTGAAACTATTGTATTACACGTTGATTGTTCAATTATAATTGAAAAGTAATTATTGTAATAAATGTTAATGTGAAACAGTGTTGCCAACATGTAAAGTAAAATCCCAATTTCCCCTCTGAATTATTTCATTCAGTAATAATATTTTTGATTAAATAATTAAAATAAAAGGTAATTTAATTTTAAAAGAGGGAGTACAAGCTGTACGCTTCAGTTATTCACAAATTTTGCCACTGACCCAATCACTCACTCAGTCACTGGAAGGTAATTTCCGCTGTCGTATAAAGCAGAAATCTGATACAAAGATATAGTTTTACTCTCAGATTATGCGAAAAGTCTAAAACTCGCAAATTTATACAGATCAACCACATGGAGTCGCTTTCTACGCTAATATCTTAACATGCCTCCGATTTACACTACACACGAAGCTTACCAAGTATAACTAATGTGTTAAAATTTACTTTCTTCTTCCTCACCTTACTCTGGAAGTTAGTGAAGTTCAAATTTTTTATCGACTTTGACACCTCATCCACCATGATTCAACTATACTCACCGTGGTCCTAAAAACAATTTACGTGGTACACATATACGATTTCACCCTCAAGTCAAAAGAAAACTGGTGATTTTCAATGAATTTTGCGTAGTTGTCTACGAGAGTGGGGGACTGGTACCCTAGTTTACACGAAGAAAGATGTAATTCGCCATACTTCAGAAATAAATTTTCGAAGATGGCCTATATTAGCGTATAACTTTCACAATTCCACCGATCTTTCGTGTAATCTGATGCTGGAAAGAAGATATAGCAAATTTCATAGGCAAAAAATCTTCTTATTTTCTTGATTGTTCCAGTAAGATTTCTTTTTCATCGATAGCGGTTTTAAAATTCAATATGAAAAGAAAACGCGAATACCAAAAGCGTGTGAGATGTATATATATATATAACTAACGAAGGATACCCAACATCACGCGGCTGAGACGACGTACAAAAAAAAATAAACGCAAGAGAAGCGCAATATTTATTGTTGGTCTACCACTCTCAATGATAATATACCGTCAACAGTATCGATTATCGATCCAATATTTTAGCTTCCCCCATTCTATATATGTATAATAACAATGAGCAGGAAGATATACATATACTTGTATAAATAAACCGAAACGATTATTGTATCTCTCAATAGAATGTGATCTTCACAGGTATCCGTAGATGGGAAAAGAGCGTTTTAACCGTTGGTTCTGCTGACTTTACCAGTTTAGCGTGGCTTTCATTGACTTCTGACCTACTGTTACTATCTTCCTAGAAGCGGATCTAGTAGGAGGCCAGTGTCACATGCAGCTCTTGCAGGCATGTTAATCAATGGGCTACATTAAGCAGCCACTGTACGGTTATAGCTAGTGAAAACCATGTAAAAACTTACATTTTAAGCAGAGTTAACTACTAAAACGTTGTTTTCTCAATTTGATATGGATGAACACCTGTGAATGTTGCATCATTACGTCTGGAAAGCATTCACTTCCCTACAAGTTATTTAATACATTCGTTATGTTATTTTTGTTTCCAGTATCATTACCAAACTACCTGTCTTCGATATGATGATGGCTGTCTTACGTTGGCTAGATTGCGGCTGATTGCAGAAAAGTGTCTAAATACAGGTTTACACCGTTAAATTCAAACCCCTGAACACTACGATTAGCGTAATAGTGATAGAGCCGTACGTGTGGAAGATTATGTTTACTCAGAGAGGAGATGTAGGGAACGCAGCTGCTCCATGAAGAGCAAATTTGTCCTGATGAGCGAGTTGTAAGTTTAAATACGTCGGTACCGACCGCAGATGCCTGACTTTACGGTCGAGCGCATGAGCGTAAACAGGGAGAGCTTCACCAGCACCGCAACCGCGCGTGATAAGAAGAGATCGTAAAGAAACCGGCAGCGGTACCCTGCTATCCTAGATGGCGGGATTTATTCCTCATAAAACCGAACCGCTCCCCGCCGTAAAGTACGGCGTTAAACTTTAATATGCTTGACAGGAATTTAGGCGTCTGCAATACTAAAATCGAAGTGACAGTAAACAAATTGAGACAGGATTGGATGACAGACGTTGGGAAGTCATTCTTCTCTACCGGTAACAAGTGGTTAGGCTATAATGCTATGGTGTCCCCTTTATTGGTTTCAGGACTATAGATGGAGATACCTAATCTCTGCTGTTTTTACCTCGGGGGAGTCATTTCACAGCACACTGAACGTTGAATGGGGTGGATGGAGGAATTCTTGTTATTCAACATCGAAAACACATCTTAACCTTTATAGTTGTTAAAACCGGTTTGTCCAGTATGCATCAATCCGAATGGATTGGGATCGAAACCCATTTGGTTAATAAAAAATTCCGATAGTTGAATTTTTTCCGAAAAAGGGTCTATTTTAATTACTTACTGTATGCATTTCGAAAATGGAAGAAAAAACTATTTTTAAAGGAAATTGCATTTAATTAATTAAATGAAAACGCAACACTTTTACATGTTAAGCGTACTTACAAGTGCTGTACATTAGTACGATATGTACACACTTTGACAGTAAATTTGGCCGCCACTGAAAAATTCTATCGCTCTTATTTTGCACAATCTGACATCAATGTCATCCTAAGAAACAGTAACGCAATACTGGCAAATTTATTGTCAAAGTGTGTATGTACTGTACTGTGAATAAAAGTCATTGCATGCTGAACATCTCGGTCAAGGGAAGCTGTTTGACTGTATTCAATAGTTCTTGGACAGCCAAGTCACGTATCCGCTTGACAGTGAGAAGTTGTATGTGGTCACACCCGGGCTGACCCTCCAGTTTGAAGGCCGGCAAATGCTTTACCAGCTGATGGACCCGTGTCTGTTTCAATTTCGACATTAAGGTCGTCTTCTTCCTAGACACTTTCTTCTCTCACAATTTCAGTAAGTTGATCATCATTTAGAATTTCATACTCAGGCTCTGATGGATCACACACCACGTTTCCGTCTTAAGTAAAACAGCAATTCGGATAATCACCGATTCGGATAATTGGAGTTCTACTGTACTGGGATTCTAGCGTGTAGAACGTTGTTGATTATTCCAAGAGTAGATGGTTCAAGTCCAACCTTGGACTTTGATAGTTTAAAGTAAATATGTTTTTCTTGTCTCCAAATCGCCATGAAACATTTAGTTCGCTGGAGAACTAAAATAGTAATCCATGTAATTAAAACAATTTTATGTTGGTTTGAGGGCTGAAAAAAATTATAAAATTAACACAACTTAGAAAACAATTTGTCGTTTTGTGACACATTTGGCACCATATTCCTCAAATTATCATATCATTTTCTTCAAGTATGAGAGAACATAAAAATGCACAGAAATTGTGAAATAAGTTTCATTTTTTAAAAGTATCTAGTCCTGCGTGTTGTGTGTAGTTTTACGCATCTTTACTGAACTAATCTTCTGAACAAATGACATTTTAAACAAAGGTCTCCTGCCATTTGCTCCAAGTTTTATCGTAAACTTGCGTTTGTAAGATTATCGTGTTTGCAGAATCTTTATCGTAGTGGTCATTATAGCCATGAATTAGCAGAAAGACACTCTCTAACTGTTAAACAAGAAAGTGGGGATAATCAGTTATGCTGTATTTCAAACACTTTGCAACGGATTACGTCACCCATATTACGTCATCCCGGCAAGGTCACCAGAATTAAATAGAAAGAGTCCTCCACGAGAAGTCTACTGCCATAAAATACTAGAATGTATGGAATATATTTTTTTCGGAAGTCCTTGGTTCATTCAGACCTCTTGTTCTACTGCTGTACCGTGTCCTCTTTCTTAGATAGCAGCTTTGCAATTGCAGACTGTAATTTACCACAGCAGGTTCCTGAAAGAGAATGTGATAATTGATAACAGTTTGTGCATTCCTACGCTTATATATCTTTGCTTCATCCATATGCGAACACGAAGCGACTCCAGTAGGATCTGAATTGATCTAATGTGTACTTGCTCCTACAGAAAACTGAAATCCTTACAATTAAAATGCCTCACTAACATCACAGCTGAATCAGGCTTACAGCTCATCTCCATATAACGCGTTCTAACTCCTCTCACTACTGTTTTCCACATATAACAGCCTTCAAACTATCTTTCTGAGTCCATGTCTCCTTCAGCTATTCACTTATCCCTACTGGTTAGTTTTTTTTTTTTTTTTTATTGCTTAATGTCTCTCAACAGCGAGGTCTTTAGAGACGGGAAAGGATGGGGGCAAGGAATGGGAAGGAATTCGGCTATGGCCTTTTGAAGGAAGCATCCCGTCATTTGCCTGGAGTGATTTGGGAAACTATGGAAAACCCAAATCTGGATGCCCGGACGGGGATTCGATACTGGTTAGTATTATCCCACCAGAGTTGACTTTGACTGTTGGCCTAGCGAGTTTCAAGGATCTGATTCCATTAGATGGAACTAAGCATTTCATAAAATATAATTTCAGAAGTAAAGTAGGAGTTTCAAGAAAATAGAAGAAACAGGACGACTACTTTTCTTTTAATTAGCCATCCAACATTTCTTTGATAATTTATCTGTGAATTGACAGCGTGCGGGCACAGCTAATACTGTCATAAATTGTACATTTACTAAAAAATCATTAACATTTACAACATCTGTGGTTACATACTTCTACATTGTTTTTTTTTTTCGTCCCTTCGTCAAATTTTTCGAGCTACCACTGACAATAACCAGTCACCGAAGATTACCCTCTCTCAAATTCATAACGAGAGGTAGTCCATTTCACCATCTCAATTCACTTTCCAAGATAGTATTATGCGCCTGATCCTGAAATTACTAGGTCTATTGCTGTATATAGATTACAATTTGTACAAAAGAGTACAACGACTGTGTATGGTGTGAAAGTAAACCTCAAATTTCGAATAATCGGTATGTTGGTCCGTTCTACGTAATTTTAATTAATAGTAAACGAAAGCCGCAGCTCCCTGAAAAAATACGTATGGTTGGTAAAAAAATTACAATAATATCTTGTATGATAAACATAGATTTTAGTTCAATTTTTATGATTTAATTTAAGTTCGTATTTCCTTTCAGTTTGGACTTTATTACTGTAGACAATTGATAAGGGTGATATTACTAACGTTGTTTACTGTGAGGAAACATGAATACGATTAATAGAAATGGAGTATTCGTTATGGCTCTTTAAAATATATCGATATATATCATCAAAACTTCAATATTTATCTTTAAGAGCGCACTTTACGACTGAAAATTCAAAATTAAATTTAAGTGCAGGAACAAACTTATCTGCATGTGTCTTCATAAAAGAGATATGGGTAAAGAGAAAGAGAAACAGAAGCGCGTAGCCGTTTACAGATTAATTGAGTGAATCTCTTTCGTTATCTTCATATTAAATAAATTTAGAAATGAATGAAAATGCCTACTGAAATATTTCAATAGAAAGTTTTATTTGTCGTGAAAACACAACAAAAATAAAATTGACGGTATCTGAAATAAAATCAGTAATCGCCACTTACCTATTTACATTTTCGTTAAGGCAATGTAGGGAACTAATAGAGTACTTAGCTACATCCTTTTCTCTTCTTGCTGCGTCATCCAAGATGTGTGCGTGCTGTAGCAAGTGTTCGCGGGCTCTGGGAGAGTGTCTGTCCATGTTGGGATTGCAGAGTCCGTTTGCTGTTCGTGTGGGTGGCCTACCCAGACGGCTAGCCAGGCGCGCAATGTTTGTTCTGCGAGGCTGCACTATCTAAAATATTTTCTGCCATATACGCCCACAGACGTCGAATCATTTAAGAACAAGTGTAAACTTGCACCTGCGACAAAAGTTCAGTATATAATCAAAATCGGATACTGTCGTTTTAATTCTCTGGAACTCGAATTCTACGGTTTTAAACTATGAGATGATTTAACTAGAAACTTCACGTTTTTTAAATTCCTCAACAATTATTTCGAAGTCTGTCACTTACAATCCCAACACAATATTCTCCTTTAGACGTCATCATTTTGTACTCTCTGTTTATATAAAGAGTAGGCATAAAAACCACTGAATATATACACGTAACTGGTAGCTGATATGGATATTATACAGCCGTCAAGAAGTACAACTTTAACAATTTTCCAATACAAGACGTGGGTATGTGGGTAACTGTAATAGATATCTTACCCACACTAAATGAAGCACTAAGGGCCCAGTTTTGAATGAACCCCATATTTAACATTAATGAAATGGAATATCCACTTCACATTTTTATTTTCCTATCCATAGAGCTTTGGTATAAACTCATTCACCGTAGGCATGTACAATACATTTTGTAAGATTACTGAAATCTAAGTTACAAAAATGGGATTATTAAGGAATCCTTATTAGATATGATCAGTAGTTTTCAAGAAAAATCGCTGAGACAAAGTTGATTTTATTTTCTTATGGCTTTACGCCCCGTCTACGTCGAGGTAATTAGAGATGGGAAAGCACCGGGGAATGGAACGGGAAGGAATTTGGCCATGACCATTTGGCTCGATTTAGGGAATCCATGCAAAACCCAAATCTCCATGGCCGGAAGGCGATTCAGTCGCATATCCTCCCGAATGAGTGGCCAGAGGTTTAGCGTTCAAGCATCACGCTTTGTGATAAAATTGTAGATTAAGTTGTAGTTTGTTATTTCAGATTATTGTTAGACGTCAAATGTTTCAAAATCCTTCGTTACCGAGGTTACAGGAGTAAAATTTAAATGGAATAACTATCGCCTCGCATTCGGGAGGACGGCGGTTCGAATCCCCGTCCGGGCATCCAGATTTGGGTTTTCCATGGTTTCCCCAAATCAGTCCAGGCAAATGCCGGGATGCTTCCTTCGAAAGGCCATGGCCGAATTCCTTCCCATTCCTTGCCCCCATCCTTGCCCCCATCCTTTCCCGTCTCTAAAGACCTCGATGTTAAAAAGAGACGTAAAGCAGTTAAAAAAAATAAAAAAAATGGAATAACTAAATTTGAAGTTTCATGATAACGTCTCTAATAATTGTGTTATAGACTAGTAATTATTCGTTTTCACAAAACTTTAGATGAGATTATTATTATTTTTTATTACGTCCCTCATGTACTGACAAAAGGAACCGTGCAGAAACACTACAGATTACTGGTGGACTGTTCCTGGTAATGGGATTATTTTTTCTAGATTCTGACCAAGTATTTGATACTTTAGTCAGAGATTTCATTTCAGAGAGCCATATAATTCAGATAAAAATTTTCTACTCTACTCCTATAAGATATCAGCTTCTTGTGTTTCCACACATTTTTGCCATCAATAGCTCCTCGCAAGACCAGAGAACATCTACGAAGAATTTCTGGCGATGACGTTCCACGTCGCCATTTTTGTGTATAGGGCATTTCGCGGCTCGCCTACAACGTAGTCATTATAATCCGGGGAGGATGGTGGGAAGAAATATGGAAATTATTAGGGGATAGTATTTTGAATGAACCATTCCTGGATTGATTTAGTGAAACCATGGAAAATTTAAAGCTGTATGGCTGGATCGGGTATCAAACCCCGTTCTCCGTATTGGCAGCCACTATCATTATCCACTCATCCACCATACACGTTAGAATGAGTATGATATCAGTACGGGAAGCATTAGATGATTTTTTTTAACTGTGTGTAAAAGGCAAAAGAAAAATGGTACCCACTCCGATTAGTTTTTTTTTTTTACTTAAGGCTTTACGTCGACGTTATTGGAGGCGGGATGGGACTGGGGGACAAGGAACGGGAAGGAATTCTGCCATGATCCTTTAGAAGGAAGCATCTCGGCATTCGCCTGGAGTGATTTGGGTAAACTATCGAAAACCCAAATCTGGATGCCCGGACGGGGATTCGAACCGGCGTCCTCCCGAATACGAGGCCAGAGCGTTAACCGCTCACCCACCACGCTCGGTCTCTCCGATGAGATTAAGCCAGCATTTCTTCTTATCAGTAAACTCTCTCGAAACCGACCATAGTAAAACGTTTACATAAACTATGATGGTTTTGTGCTCTACAGTGCGAACTGATACTGGAACATGGTTCTGAGCCCTTCCTTCATCAAATCCATTCTGAAATATTTTAATGTAGAATGGTCTAAAACAAAATTAAGCTTCGATGTCGACTAAAGAACTAACTGATATACTGTATAATTTAGAATGTAATGGCACTTAAGGCTGCCAAAACTAAAGTAATTTCCATTTAGTTGCAATCTGGTGAAAGTGTTCGATGTTGTTGCGCATTCCATGGCTATTATAGACTAAAATTCTAATGCGGATTCCAAGTGAAAGTGTGTTTATAACGTACTTCCGATTAGGGATGCAACGGAGCTCCAGGTCCGCAAGTGCGAAACTTCCGCATGAAATTCTACCTCCGCTTTCGCATCCGTAACTTTTAATGCGGAAGTATAGCGGATATTTTGTTTACATTGCACTATATATATTATTCATTTCTCTTTTTACGAGAATCGCCCTGCCGTCGTTTTCTTTCTTACGATACTGTAATAAAAGTAACAATGATCTGAACGGTGTTAGACGAATTTGCAAGATTGAACTTGCATATAAAGTAAAGCGGCCTCTTCACTGTCCAACAGGTAGGAACTATCGTAGAATGCGCTTATCCATTCACGCTACTAGAAGGGATCCAAGCAGTCCTTTCCGCTCGTATTTTCTCACGGCGCACCAGTGTCCTTATCGCACATTCGTAGGGTATTTCTCCAATCAATATCCAACGCTATAGCTTGTTTGGAGGGCACGGGCCCGTGTTGGTTGTCTGCAGGTCCAACAGTGCTACATGTAGTAGTATTGCAACCCCTTTCACGGCCCAACAAGAGTCCTACGTCGGAAAATCGAATCATCGTGGGTCCTACAAGCTGTACTGTGAATGGGTCGCTAGAGCAGTGAAAAGGTGGGTAGCGTGCACGGAGATGTGCTGTGGTGTGATCTTATGATTCAATTAGTCGAGACGCAAAGTTCATATGACAAAGATTGTTTTGCTGACGCGAGCGTAGTTATGAAAATAATATAATTCATTCGTCAAATCATCCAACTGTTTTGTTTTGTTTTTTTTGATGAAAGATAAGTCAGAAAATAATATGACACTATTAGACGGAAATAGATTTTGCTTGTGCAAAATGTAGTTTTTGTGATAAAAATATACCTACTTGATTAATTGAGTTTCGGGTTTTGCCGCGTTGTTTATTTCCTTACCTAAGCTTTCGGCTGGTATCCTCCAGCTTGTTTGGATTTATCAGTTTATTTTTGATAAAATATTAAAATCTAAGTAATTATAAATTTATTTTTCCACATCCGGATCCACTTCCGCAAAACATCCGCATCTGCGGAAGTCAGGCACAGAACATCCGCATCTGCATCCTCTAACATGGCTTCCGTTGCAACCCTCCAGCAGCATCCATTACAAGGTGTGGATGTAAGATTAATTGAGGATACAAATTCCGAACCGGAGGCCTTGATTTTGAAAGGTTGACATCTTAAAAATGGCCTACTAGACCAATCGATAGTGCTGAAAAATATAGACTTGGCGGCGGAATAGGATGTACATTTCGAGACTTAAAATTTCGCTTTTTTAAACTCCTTGTCGTGGCCATTAGAGCCGGGAAAGGACAGGGAGCTGTGGATGAGAAGGAATTGGGCCATGGACTTTTGAAGTAACCATCCCGACATTCGTCTGGAATGATTTGGGGGAAACAATGGTAGATGGAAATCTGGATGGCCGGACGGGGATTAGAACTCACGTCTACTAGAATGTGAGGCCGAAGCGTTACCGCTCACCGACCACCATCAGTATAAAACTACGATTATTTTCTTTTTAATGGTTACAGACGATGGAGATACTATGTACGGAAGATAAAGTAATAGATCGTCTGAATTAGGTAACTGATGAGTGATGTCATAGGGTTTAATATGTTAAGAAGCTACACTAATATTACTTCATTTCTAAGTATTAAGTAAAATATAATGGCTGTAGTTGCAGAGATACACCGGTAATGGTTCTTCGAATTCAGCAAACCGTCTCCACCCTTCCAAGAAGAGGATATAATGCGTTGACGGTGAGAAGAGAAATCTGGGGCTTTCTGCAGAAACCCATTTCTCCCTCAGACTGTTTCCCGTGACTTGCTCGGAGAGGGAACCTGCGGCGATATTGAAAGTCCCCCCACCAACGCGCCTAGGGTCGAAAGCAGCGACATCTGGAAGGGCAGACCAGGGCAGCGCATCTGGGGCCTATTTTCCGCGCACACACCGTTAACCAGCAAACGGCCGAACCACTTTGCAAGCGCTTGTGTGATTGCCGCGACCTCGCAGGGGTGCCAATGGTAATGGGAAGCCAGATAGCAGGCTAGCCCACGGACACTCTCCCTCTGTGGCCAACTGCGTGGAATTTTCCGTCTTGAGAATTCTCTTTTACGAGGCAGCAGTAAACGTTGTTCTGGAAGACGACGTTGAAATTTTAATTCGTTTGCATTCCTCTGAGAGCGGAAACATACTGCGTAAGGCGTAAAACAAATTTTAGTGCCTATAGTATGGATTTTAAGGACTTAAATACAGCCTCTCTTTTTTTATTTTATTTTAAAAAAAAAAAAACCTCCAATGAGGAACTACATCATTGATTTTAAGCACGATAACATCACATGATATACTACAGGTAAGTTTGTGGATTGACTAGGAGTCTCTTATTAAAACAACTTCGCTATAAAAACAACCAGTTTACCACAAACTACTGTGTGAGGACAACCAAATCGAACACAAACTAAATTTTCTAAAAAGAGTATTTTATACTATGAAATTATTAGAGGTATGTAATTGTGGTACTCATGTTCATCCAAGTGCGTCAAAGGGAAAAAAATAGATTTCATATTCTTAAAATGTCGCTAAAAACTTATAATATGACACCATAAATATGTATAAAAGTTTGAAATACTATGTCTTAACATGGACCGGCTAACTATGACAAGATGACCTAATCCATATCAGGTAAATACTCCCGGAATCATTATGGTACCCTTAATACTACCTTCACTGATTCTGGAATTAATAACTTTCCTATTTTGAATATTTTAAAAATTACCCTTGAGTGTGAAATTAAGATAAAAGTTTGAGGGAAATAGGATGTCCTCTTTATTCACGTAAATTTGCCCCAAGATGCCATTTATTATATTTATCTTTAGTATGACTAAAAGATATATTAAAATCCAATACAAACCACTGCCTCGTATTACAATTGACAGTTAAAAGAAAAAAAATTAAGTAAATAATAAACACTGATGAAACAAAATAAGCTTGATGTCCTCATTTGATCGATTTATTGATCTGATATCAGCTTAAACAACAAATTACGACTTTTACGTTTCAAATGATTGGATGCAATATTAAAATAATCAAGTTAGAATTTTATGTCGGGAGCCAGGATATTTTTACATTATCCACAAAAGATGGTGATTGAAAGTTCACAAAAATTTGTCCATCTTTCAGTATAAAATTGTCAAATACCTCGCGGCTTTGAAATAGACAGTAGCTCAGTTTATCGGAGGTGAAACTCTTAGCCATTCAAGATCTCTTGACAGGATCGTTACTGGGACAGTCTCAATGACTTGACCAAGTACACACAGTTATGTTCGTAGTAAAATTACGGTGGACTGTGTATACTGCTTCGGCGTCGGCGATGGCTCACTACAACACTAAGTCACCATTGACTTAAGCACATCTTCCTACTGCAAGATCGACTTATGCAATCCCCATTGTAAAACAAAGTACAGAATGTGTAAAGTCACTCCGCTCTTTACAAACTATTGGTCTGGTACAGAAAGCCCACTGTCACTCCAGCCAACACCCACCAGTCGCCGGGTACCAAGTAATTTCCATCATCCTCCAAGTATGGCTCTTTTGTCTTCTTCCACCACTTTGATGCTGGCCACGCATCTTTCACGACGTATTTTCAACATGAACACAAAAATACCCAGAAAATTAGTATCACGCGGAGGTTTTTTTACGCCAGTAATTGGTTCTGCAAAGGTGTCCCCTTCCTCAATAGCTATTATATTGGTTGGAATCGTATTCTGGTGTCTCGTGAGTAACCGCTGCATTTCGGAAACATTCGTGACCCGATCCTCAGAAAGCCCCGGTGTAGTGAACTGTCAACCGCCGCGCCGGCCAAACACCTTTTTTCGGATATCCCCGGACCCGCGACTCTTGCAGGGATTATAGCCCAGTCCCTGACAGTCGCTGCCTTTTGTCAGGGATTCCTGCACTGTCTGTTATGCGGCACCGGGATGGCAAGCAACTATCAACGTCTGTCTTTCGGTTCGATTGACCACAAAAGTTAACACACGCGCAAAATTCTTCCTGTTACAGATTGAACGTAAATTAAACCACCTACAAATAATTATAATTGTACAAGATGACCCATTTTGGTCGTTTTGCTACAAGCTTGAGCAATACCACAATGAAAAGTTTATTCAGTGAGCCCATAGTGTTTCCGACACACACGAATCTGACTACCGGTGCATTCGTATTGAAAGTGTGACTTCTTTGAGCAACCTACCTGCTTTCAGTCTTCAGAGCAGGTGGGCCACTGACACCAGTGTTGTGTTGTGAGAAACGACTCTAGATTCCGTAGCTTCCATATCCAAATTGTCGTGTCACGGCCCGCTATGACAACATCACTTATTGACCGCGACAGTCGTTTAATGCAGAGTTTTTTTTGTCTGTTGGCACTAACACATCCGTTGATCCGTCACAGGTTTCAATGATTCAGCAGATGTCTTCGGCCACTGTGTAGTTTCATGGGGAAGGTAAAAATTTTGTTTGTGCGGAATTTCCCATAAATATTTAGCAGAACACTCACAACTCCCATTAACAGCACACACTATCATTCACTTATTCGTATTGTTACGATGCTATGCGCGCATCATCATTTCATTTGAATGAAGCACTAACAGCATTATTCTTTATATCGTTTTATTTTGATCATTTAGGCCTCTACCATTTTTTTGAAACAAGGTTATTGGAGGCTGAATTACACTCCTGGAAATTGAAATAATAACACATTGACGCCGGTGTGTAAGACCAACCATACTTGCTCCGGACACTACGAGAGGGCTGTACAAGCAATGATCTAACGCACGGCACAGCGGACACACCAGGAACAGCAGTGTTGGCCGTCGAAGGGTGCTAGCTGCGCAGCGGTTGGGCACCGCCGCAGTCAGTGTCAGCCAGTTTGCCGTGGCATACGGAGCTCCATCTCAGTCTTTAACACTGGTAGCATGCCGCGACAGCGTGTACGTGAACCGTATGTGCAGTTGACGGACTTTGAGCGAGGGCGTATAGTGAGCATGCAGGAGGCCGGGTGGACGTACCGCCGAATTGCTCAACATGTGGGGCGCGATGTCTCCACAGTACATCGATGTTGTCGCCAGTGGTCGGCGGAAGGTGCACGTGCCCGTCGACCTGGGTCCGGACAGCAGCGACGCACGGACGCACGCCAAGACCGTCGCATCCTACGCAGTGCCGTAGGGGACCGCACCGCCACTTCCCGGCAAATTAGGGACACTGTTGCTCCTGGGGTATCAGAGAGGACCATTCGCAACCGTCTCCATGAAGCTGGGCTACGGTCCCGCGCGCCGTTAGGTCGTCTTCCGCTCACGCCCCAACATCGTGCAGCCCACCTCCAGTGGTGTCGCGACAGGCGTGTATGGAGGGACGAATGGAGACGTGTCGTCTTCAGTGATGAGAGTCGCTTCTGCCTTGGTGCCATTGATGGTCGTATACGTGTTTGGCGCCGTGCAGGTGAGCACCACAATCAGGACTGCATACGACCGAGGCACACAGGGCCAACACCCGCATCATGGTGTGGGGAGCGATCTCCTACACTGGCCGTACACCTCTGGTGATCGTCGAGGGGACACTGAACAGTGCACGGTACATTCAAACCGTCATCGAACCCATCGTTCTACCATTCCTAGACCGGCAAGGGAACATGCTGTTCCAACAGGACAATGCACGTCCACATGTATCCCGTGCCACCCAACGTGCTCTAGAAGGTGTAAGTCAACTACCCTGGCCAGCGAGATCTCCGGATCTGTCCCCCATTGAGCATGTTTGGGACTGGATGAAACGTCGTCTCACGCGGTCTGCACGTCCAGCACGAACGCTGGTCCAGCTGAGGCGCCAGGTGGAAATGGCTTGGCATGCCGTTCCACAGGACTACATCCAGCACCTCTACGATCGTCTCCATGGGAGAATTGCAGCCTGCATTGCTGCGAAAGGAGGATATACACGGCACTAGTGCCGACATTGTGCATGCTCTGTTGCCTGTGTCTATGTGCCTATGGTTCTGTCTGTGTGATCATGTGTTGTATCTGACCCCAGGAATGTGTATATAAAGTTTCCCATTCCTGGGACAATGAATTCACGGTGTTCTTATTTCAATTTCCAGGAGTGTATGTTGCTGACAAGAAACCTGTAGGAGTTCGGCTATGGTGATTATAAATACTAACCGAAATTTTAAATAAATCGAATTCTGGATAACCGTTACAAGAACCGAAATTCTGGAATTCCAAGCACAGAATTTATCGCTTATTCTAAAGAATAGGGTAGTAGCAGTGAAAGTTTCAGAACATTAGTATCACAACCCAGTTTACCGTAATCGAGATTTGATGTTACAATGGAAGATATCAAAGGCAGCTACCATCTTTTGTCATCGCATTGTGTCCATTTCACCCCCAGATTTGGGGTGCAGTGTTTTGGCTGGAGAGAATAGGATGCTTTAATCAGCGTTCTGTACATATCCCTGTTGTAAATTTCATTGCGGTCAATTTCTAGTTGTTCGAGATCTTTTCAGACTAGCCTTGTCCATTTTGCATTAGTCGCTTTTCCTCTAGAGACGGTGTTGAAGGTTTTGGAGGTGAGTTTATGATTGTCCATTCGAATTATATAACCATAGATTTAATCTAATTTTTCTCATAGCTGTGGTAATTCTCATCAGTTGTTGGTCCTTGTTATGCCTGAGTTTGTATTTTCCTTCTTCTTTGACAGGACCCTTGATTGTTCTCAAGATGTTGCGTCCCTTTAGTTCCAGTTTTCTGAGTTGTCCCTTTCTAACCATGTTCAAGCACTCTGATGCATACAGTACTTATGGTCGAGCTACACTATATAGTGACCGAGCGGGGCGGTGTAACGGTTAGCGTTCTCGCCTCGCATTCGGGAGGACGGCGGTTCGAATCCCCGTCCGGGCACCCAGATTTGGGTTTTCCATGGTTTCCCCAAATCACTCCAGGCAAATGCCGGGATGCTTCCTTAAAAGGCCATGGCCGGATTCCTTCCCATTCCTTGCCCCCATCCTTGCCCCCCATCCTTTCCCGTCTCTAAAGACCTCGATGTTAAAAAGAGATGTAAAGCAGTTACAAAAAAAAAAAAAAAAAAAAAAAAAAAAAAAAAAAAAAAAAAAAAAACCTTTATAGTGCCTGTGTTTAAGGTTAAGGGAGAGGGATTTAGATCAATACATGTTCTTACAAGTGTGGTATGTTCTCTCCAGTCTGGCTCATCTGCTATTCATAGCTAAGTCGTCCTTGTTGACGTTTGGAGTTATTCATTCTCCAAGATATTTTAAGGCATTAATCAATCGCCTAACTGCATTCCCCAGTGGGATTAATTTATGAGATGTTGGTGAAGAATTCGGTTTTGTTTATATACATCTTGACCCTACTTTAGCTGCTATGTGGTTGAGGAAGGATAGTTGGTGATTAGTTTCCTCCACATTAGATGCTAGGAGAGTCAGGTCGTCTGCAAAGGCCAGGCAGTTGACAATTAGTTTGTCCTTTCTGTAAACGTTTCTCAGTCTACAGCCATTTGTTAGTGTGCTCGTCCATTTACAAAATAATTTTTTTCCAACACACAGTTAAAGGGGATTGGTGAAAAGCCATCTCCTTGTCTAACACCTGTTCTAATTTCGACAGACTTTGATAGTTCCGCTCTGAACTTGACTTTGGATGTAGTGTCAGTTAGGTTCACTTTCACAAAGTTCAACGTTTTGTTGTCAGAGTATTATTCAGAGTATAATTATATACTATTTCAAAAAAAATATTGGTAACAACAAGATTAATTTATTTTAATAATTTAATAATTATTTAAAAGGTTTTAGTAAACAAGTAAACGTGGATATCTTTCGAAATCCCGAGAGCGAAATTTTGTAATATTTGTTCAGGCTCTAATGTAAAAGAATACGCAGAGCTGAAAATTCAATTAAGGCCTGGAATCTTTTGTCGAAACCAATTCTCAAATGTACCTATGTGGTGAGCTAAAGCTGCATCAAAAACGAGCTGACTAGCCATTTCCTTCAAACAACTGAATCAACACATCATTCCTCTAGTAATGCCATTCTGAGAGACAACAGACCTTACATTTCATTCTACGGTAAAAGCAAAAAGAACAGACGAATTCGTGTTAACACCTTCTCAGGACCTCAGTGATTTCAGAGTACATCTTATATGGGGTGTTCAATTGACAGAGCAGCCATTTGCACGAGTGACGAGTCGCTTTATCTGGAACAGCGGAAGCAGTTTGCATCTGTCTGAAGCACTTGAGCTCCCACAATCCGACCTCGGTCGGAGGAATAGTAAAATAGATGGGACGTGCGTTATGAATTCCATTATGCCGCGCGGCTGTGGCGGGGTGAGGCCGCTTTTAGGGATCCCGTCGTCAGTCACAGGGGTTGGGAGGGTGGATGGGTGGGTGGTTATTGTGCGACCGAACACATGTGGCGTCGCTTCCACCCCGCTGCTATTATCGCCGTAAAAATTCTGCTGTCAGTCGGTAAAAACGTCATGATCTTTATTACGCCTAGATGTTATATATTGGACGCGAGGGCTTCAATTACATACGTGCCTGCTCCTGGCTCTGTTATTGTTCGTGTTACTTGGCGTGTAAGAACGGACAATGGCCGAACAAAGCGCCACGGGAGAGAAAGGCTCCGGGAACTAATTTGATTCACAGTCGGACTTTTATCAGCAATATTTTTGTTTCGTTTGACAAAGCCACAAGTTGGAGCACATCTGTGACCTTCGTCAACACAGCTGTCACTATTAATTCAGACTTCTTTCGGACATTTTATTCGTTGGAGGCAACAGCGGCAATGTCCTACCGAGTTAACACAGACGAACGTTATGCAAGTTTGCTGCTGTGAGTAGGTTAACATGGAGAATAAGAGAGTGTTCATTAAATACGTAAGGTTTTTTTTTTAGCCCCTCCCCCCACCCTTTTTTATTTACATCACGTAATTAATGGACGTCCCCTAGTGAAACTGAACCCTCACTTCGTATACCTGTTAACCAGCTGGTGGTAGTTTTGCTTTTTCACCACACCTGAAGTTTCCTGTGTTTGTTTATTGTTTATTCGAAAATTAGCAGCAAATTGTTAACTCTTTGAAATGAACAGTTAAAGGAATAGTACGCCAGGTTGGTTTAATAAGTTGATTCATACAATCTTTTACCTTGGTTTTAGGTGGGTCTTTTAAATTCAGAATTACAATTATTCGTTCACCTTAAAACATACACTAACTTACCTGATAAAGGCATCGCATCGGTGGAAAAACTACCTCATATTTGATGCTGTCATCGACACGACAGAGAAGAAGAAGAACTGGGAATGTCTCATTATTCCGTTCACTCCAGAACGGAGCTTTTGGCTTTCATTTAAATGTTCTTTTTCGTTAATACTGTTTTTCTCTATATCGGTTTAACAGATGAAAAGTAAGATAAAAACCATGCAATTTATGAAGTAATGTTGTGATGGAAATGTATCCCGAAATTAGCTAATCTAAAATAATTGTTTAGAGTATATCTTGTGTCATAACTATATTATTATTTATTTACTAGGAAGGAACCAGAATGTGAGCCACACTAAAGTAATCTAATGGAATTTACCTACGGAACATATTTATTCATACACATGATACAAATGAAAAAAGTTTGTGGAAAAATTGCATAGCAAATTATAACTGGTTTATCTGAAATGATTTCAATCAATTATCACCTCCTGGAGCAAATAATTGTATGCGATCAAATGATTTATCTATTTTCCCTCTTAAATTATAAATGTTCACAATACAAACCAAATGCAACTGAAGGTGGTAAAAAATTCACTCACATACGTCGAATTCCAGTTAACTTGGCCCATGCATCCACAAAATTACTTGCACGTAACTATGGTGGTATGATAGTTAAATTTCTAATTACATGAGGTTGCAAGAACGGAAACTTTTCCGGAGTATAGGCCCCTAATTGCAATGAAGTCTTCACGGGTGTACAAGTGAACGCGCATTTTAATGCCTCTACATTTGCTGATTTAAGACCTCTTGATGGAAACATCGATTTGAAAGCAATGATGATGAAATTTCACCGAACAATGCTTAGATGATCAAAAATTATTACCTATTTCTTCTGGAATGTATTACATATTAAAACATATATGCACGAAATAGCAGCTTAATACAGAAAATTTCTGGAATAATCGGAATATATTTGTAAAGACCAATTTAAAATAAGTTAAATGGAAAGAAACGTAACTATATTACGGATTTAAATGAAGTTGAATTCATATTTTGTTTATGAATGGAAATGTCTGCTGACAACCCATTTTTTAGATATTTTTGGTAAGGTAAACCTTATCTTATTAACTGAAAGCTACTCAGACGCTCACAGTTTTATGCTACACAGTTTCACTGACCGTTCTTCTGTGCTTTTAGATTAATAATGGGCTACTCAGATTACGAACTGCGTTGAATTGTGTTTTGGACAGCAACCTGGCTTTGAAATGGTATTTCCTTAATTAGTTTTGCGTCAGGGAGACGTGTTGAATGAAACTCCTAACCATGGCTGGGTCAACCCCTTCTTTCATAACACAAGTGTGCCCTCCCCTAGCCCCCAGCTTTGAAGGGTGGCCCTCAAAAGCAGGAGGGGTAAACACTACTTTCCCCTCACGCTTATTGGATAGCTCACGTGTTACTCTCTTGGACCGTAAAGAATTCTCCTACCGTGTACCATTGCACGATGCTGCACGATGAATGCTTGATAAATGCGCATACAGACACTGCTGATTGCTGTATTGTCTTATTTCGTCTAACTAACAGGGATGTGGGTATTATCTTGTACTCGGCATCTCTCTCGAGGAATTAAAACTACATTTCGCAGGCTTCGTCAGTGTTGGGGCTAGCACGGTAGCCTCACTTTGTCGGGGTCAAGTTCGGCCTTGCGATAGTTTGTTTTAATTAAGTGTTATGATCGTCATATCTTGTCCTAACTATACCGTCCACACAATAAGATTAAAAAAAATCATAATTCTACAGCTACACAAATCTCAGTATAAATTGCAGCTGGTTAAATGATCACAAAGACCAAGACCCCCATGTCTTCTTTCTCTACTTCTTTTTCCTGTGCAGTGTTAGGCCTGGTGGCCTGTTACGGTCTCAATCCATCTTCTTGGTGGTCTTCCTACATCTCTCCGGTCTCTGGGATGGTATTTGAGAATTTTCCGTGGTATCCGGTCCGCATTCATCCTTAGTACATGATCTGTCCAAGATGTTCTGTAGGTTTGCACAGTTTAGAGAATTGGTTTGTCTTTGAGTTCTTTAAGGATTTCGTCAGATCTCTTTCTGTCTAGTAACGTGTAGCCAGCTGTTCTCCTCATTAATCGCATATCAGCTGCAGTTAGTCTCCGCTCATCACCTTTGCGTACTGTCCAGGCCTCGCTGCCATACAGTAGGGTAGGTTTAACCAGGATGTTATATAGCCAAATTCTTGTGTGCTGTTGAACAAGAGATGGTCTGAAGATGTTATTTATTATTCCTGTAACTTTCGTGAAATGCATATCGGTTTCTAGGCTGTAGTTGAGATTGTAACCTAGGTATTTAAATTCTGCTACTTGTTCTATGGGCGTGTTGTCTATTGAAATTTTGGTTCTTTTGTGTTTTTTTTTCCCTACAAAAGGCCATAACCTTGGTTTTATTGAGGGAAATCTCCATGCAGTACTCTTTTGCTGTCCTATGGAGGTTATATACCGATCTCTGCAGGTCATCTTCTGACTGAGCAAAAAACATTTGGTCATTTGCAAACAGTAATGTATCCAGGTTGGTTATGTACAGTAGGAAAATATTAAGTACTAACGCGTCACAACGCCAGATGTTTAGAAAGAAATAATACATTTACATTATACAATTCAAATAATTTATTACTCTCTAAATGGTGAAAACAACGAAGTTTTTTCTCAGCCATACGAACGTTGAGACTTGACAGCCGTGATCGATCAAAATTAATAAGTAAAAACTCCATGAACAACAACGATTGTTAAGTCTACAGTAATAACTTGTTTTTCGAGACAAAGTGTCGATGCATAGGATGTGTTGCGAAGGAGCAGAGAGTTGTTGGTGACATAACGGTTACAAGAGCTCGACATATTCCAACACAAAGGCAATTTTAGGAAGATTCGTCTTAATATTAAATGCATAAACACCAACGAATGGTGACTGTAATTGCCGTTGTACTTTTTTAATATACTAAAGTGAATGTTCCGACAAAGTAAATGTGAATTTGGAGCTCATTTATGAGAGGGAAAAATAAATGACATTTCGGGAAGATGAAGCTTTGTCAGTTTTATACGATTAAGTATAGGAAGCTATAACTAATAAATTAATATGAAAGGCTTGTTCATGATTGTAATAGCTGCGTTAATGATCCAATGTTGAATGGAATTTTGTTTGTAGCTATTAATTTTAATTCCAGGGTCGAAATGCTATGAAACAAAAGATTGACAGCAATCAAAGATAAAGTTTATGAGCCAAAGGTAAGACAAAGCAAAAGAACAAAATTAAATAAAACGAGTTCTTGCAAAAGGAACTATATAAGATTTTTTTTTTTTTTGAGAAACATAACATGGTTGAGGATAGATTTTTCAAATTGTATTGCAAATAGTTTTTGAGGTAAGATCTTTATCTCTGCTACTTGTATTGAAATTCGAATATTTCAATTATTTAATTTTGGAAATTAAAAACTCGCAGCTCTGCAAATTATTTCATAACTCTGTCACCTTAAGGCCAGTGTGTTAATCTTAAGCACTCACTAGTTCCCTAGTTTTTCTACTTGATACAAAATATTATAGAACGTTAAAGACTGTAAAGACTGCACACCGGCAAGTTACATGCTTCGCAGACACTAGACGTTAGAATACGTCACTACTATCCCCCCTCCCCCCCCCCAAAAAAAATCGACATTCCAGATAGCCGGAAGGAGATGCAAACACAGCTGAAGTTTCGTTCACTTTGGGGCAATAGTAACGCTTATTTTCTGAAATGATTTCTTTTTATAATAGCTGATACTGCAAATAGATCAGTGGGCAGCGAGAGAAACAGAGCAGTGATGGTTGTGTTATCAAAGCGGTCCATCTCTTTATGTTCTAGTGCGAATAGTAACGTCTGATGGGTAGAATTCTATAGTGTATCATCCGTGATATAAACTTCTAGGACCACGGCGAAAGAAACTGATTAATGTTGTTCTAATGGCCCCTAGCTGATGAGGGAGGCTAGTAATCATACACAACAAATTTCTACCATTTATGTGTCTAACAAATTATTTATATTGTATTGAAATCATTAGTTGTCAATGAACAATAATTATAATTAAATTTTTGGGGTCATAAACATTTTTAATATGGTATAAGCTTCACATTCCTACGTAAACTCTACGGTGAATCTTAGTATGAATCAAAGTTTTTAAAAATGAGTTTAGCTAAATAGATGTTTTAAATTATTTAACTTTCAATTGCGATCAAGCACACACACTCCGGTGGCAACATCCCTATTCCCTCAACTTCCTATGTACTGATTTTTTACCATCCACCTTGTTTTGCCCTTAACGAATTCCATATTTAAACTCCTTCACTGTTTTTGGTAAATTGTTCATCACATCCCTTGGTAATTTATTGCAGTCATACGTACAAAATAAAGTTTTGGCATTCCCTTCCGCCTGTAACCAAGGGCCAGCGCATTGTATGGTCATCTCTTCTCTGATATGAACAATTGATAATCCTTTTACTAATAACCTCGATGTTTTATCACGATTATAAGCCTTATACAATTCAAAAACTCTCATCACCCACCATATATATTCCAATGACTGCTAACGTAGGTCTTTTATCGTATCGATTAATGATCGGTTTCTGCAGTAATTTGTACAAACAAAACTGGGTGCTGTCCTTTGTATCCCCTCCAACCGCTGTATTTGATACTCAAAATGTGGGACCCACACCGTTCCAACATTTTCAAGTAGTAGTTTAATAATGTTTTTGTAACAACCTTCCCTCATTTCCCTGGTACAAACCCTCATCACCTTTTCCGAACGAACCTTCACTGGCATGTCACTTCGTATTCGGATTAGTAGTTCAAATCTACATCTAAATCTACATCTATACTCTGAAAATCACAAATACTGTGGGTGGGAGAGGGGGCTAAGCACCAATCCTAATTCTGCGCATTCCAATCCCGAACAGATCGAGGAAAGAAGGAATACATATATGAATCAGTACGGCATCTTATTTCTCTAATCTTATCCCTCCAGTCATTGCGACCTAAATAGGTTGGTGGAAGAAGTATTTCGTTGCACTCGTAACTGAAAGATTTTCGCATATTCTCCAGCAAATTCAAACGAAAACGACGTCGTCTGTCTGCCAAACAATCCCAGCCCAACCCACGAATCAGCTCTGTGACACTTACGTAAGGACTGTAACTAGCAGTCACGAATCGAGGGACTCTTCTCTGTACTTTCTCTAATGTGTCAATCAATCCCTTGCGATACGGATCCCAAATTCCACAACAGTATTCCAAATGCGGACGCACTAGTGTTTTGTACGCTATTTCCTTTGTATGAGCATTACAACTTCTCAAAATACATCCTATGAATCGTAATTTGGAATTAGCTTTGCCTACAACGGAAGTTATGTGCAAGTCCCATTTCATGTTGCTTTGTAATGTTACGCCCAGATACTTCAGGGAATCCACAGTGTCAACAACTGAATTGTTAACTTTGTACTCCTGAGCAAACGGGGTCTTTTTATTACTTATGTGCATTGCCTTGCACTTTTTACAGTTAAGTGTAAGCTACCATTCACGGCACCATTCCGAAATAACATCCAGATCGCGCTGAATTTCTAATCAATCGTCGGAGCACCTCACTTCCCTATATATAAGTGCATCATCAGCAAAAAATCGCATCCTGCAATTAACGTTGTCACCGAGATCGTATATAAAAATTAATAAAAGAAGTGGTTCTATTACACTTCCTTGAGGAACGCCCGAAGTAACATGTGGTTTAGAAGAGGCTTCCCCGTCTACAACGACATACTGTGACTGACCAGTTAGAAAATCGCGTATCCATTCGCAAATCTGATCAGATATACCGTACGCTCGGATCTTCGCTAAGAGTCGATTGTGTGGTACAGAGTCAAAAGCTTTCTGAAAATCCAAGAAAATAGAATCAACTTGTGATACTGCATCAATAACTTTCATTACATCATGCGATAATAGAGCCAGTTGCGTTTCACATGATCAGTTCTTCCGAAATCCGAGTTGGTATGCTGTAAGTAACTCGTTTTCGTCTAGAAACTTCATAACGTTAGAGCATATGACATGCTCCAGAATTCTACTGCAAACAGATGTTAGCGATATCGGTCGATAATTCCTAGGATCTCTCCGATCTCCTTTCTTGAAAACGGGAATCTCCTGCACAATTTTCCAGTCAGTCAGAAATAGAGGAATACGTCTATTTTCGCACTCCAAAGAAACTGAAGATTGAAATTAATTCATTCCAAGCTTCCGTTAATATGTTCTGTTTGTTCTGATTTAAGTCCCTACAGCCAGTTTGAATCCAAAGAGGCTTCTTCTACTAAATGCATTAGTTATGGACGGTTTTTATAAGATCTTTCACTGCTCTTCTATAAAATATTCCTTCGTACTGCCAATTAAAACAAAACAATGACCTTAAAGATTATTGCTAATCTAGTAAACAGAAAAGATGCAGCTGAAACCGTGTACGTCAACAAATAAGCTAGACTAGCTAAAAACACAGCTTTGTGGTGGCTCGCGAAATTTTGTTATAAAAAATATTATATACAATTAAAGAAATTAAATAATAATCATAAGAATATTAATATTGAAACTTCACGCACTATCATTAAAATCCGTATGTTTAGTTTGTGGAAAAAAAAAACAGGCACATTTAAAATAATACCCAACTTTTAAATATTTAAAATGTCAATTCATTTAGTTCTTTTAAAATCAGAAACAAAATTTCTCATATTAGTTCATTTGAGTTTATTCCTGGTTTCTACATTTTAACATAATTGAATTTTTAATATTACTAATTCTGTCATAAGAAAATCTTCTATTTCATGCTAGACTTTCTAAAGTTTTTACTGTTGATGACCTAACAAATGTTCAGCCAACAAAAGATCCAATATCCACAGCAACTTTACCCAATGTTAAATCTTTAGCGTCATGAAATGTGATTGCGAAAGTTAATTGTAGTGGAGATTTTATTCTTCAAAATGTGATATTCCGTATTTTAGAAAATTTAGTGGTCGGTGGAATCGGAACACAACCATTATTTTCATAGGTGGAACGAAAATAATTTTCAAAACAAACCATTATCGCTGGTGGCATTACATATATATACCAATAACAATAATGGAGATTATTACGATTTTTTTTTTCAAAAGTAATGATAGATGGCTCATGTAGAATTGACTTTGAATTAATATGTTCAAATTCCCGTCTAGAGGTGTACAAATGATCGCCTAGTGTAAGGGCTCGCTTTACTTGCCCTAATTAAGTTATGAGTTGGTGTACCTCTACAAAACAAAAACTTTCATATCCGCATTTATCGGCTGGGAAAAAAATTTACAGACAGAACAAATAGATAAAAATAGATTACGAGAGAAACGGGATTATTTGTAACTGCTGTCAGATCCGAATAGTAATTAGAGCGTAGTGTAAGGGAACCAAATAAATCCCCGTAATATTGTGTTAAGCGGAGTGAATATTCGTCCTCTGCTAGAGGCGCAGAGCGCTGCGGCGTAACGTAATACTATGCCTCTGCTGATAAGCGTCAGCAACTTGTCGCAAGTACACTTGCACTGAAGCAGTGTGCCTCGGGATTGTGAACGTAACACATCGATGTAGCGAGTGTTTCGTGATTTACTACCAACATTATCGCTTTGTACCCCATTTCGGTAACAGGAGTCTAAATTCAAGCTAGCGGGGGTACTGCTAACATATTGCGTGGTGCAGAGGCGACGTTCCTGTATTTATGCAACTGTCCGTGTGTATGTTAACGGCGAATAAACTGGAACTAATCTGTAATCTCTGTTTCCGTCAGTAATAAACCTTACTAATCCGTATCAGGCTATCAACACTCAAGCCAAAGAACTCTACGCAGCCTTCAATATAAAACAATTAACATCTTTTAATATACATTAGTTGTTTAGGCAGCTATTGTCCCCGCAGTTGTCGATTCTGCGTCATCAACAATCGACTGGTGTCAGCAGAAGGCCTCGTCCTGACAAGAAAAGAAGAACATCAAGAAGACGTTACTATCGGGCAGGTTAGTGATCACACCCCCGATAGTCAATCAGTCATCAATCAATATCCACTCAGCCATCCAAAACGGAACTCTGGCGTCATCTGCGGGACTCAAACCCCGCACCACACGCATATAAAAGAGACCACCCACAGTAGTTTATGAGTTCATATACCAGTACAAAGACGTATTCGTATGATCGTTTCTGAAAGGAAGTTGGTGACTACGATTGCATCAGGCAATAGTGGATGTAATTCTTCGGTATCGATAAAAATTAGACAATTCGTTTGCAGGAGCTCAATGAAAGAAAGTTCATAAGATGATTTGACAGTACACTACTCCATCTCCTGTCACCACTCTAATTTAAAGTTACGTCATCTTATGAGATTGGCTTATGCAAGCGAAATCTCATCCAAAAATGCATTATAGTCTCTCTAGGTTGAACCTACAATGGGTATCACAAATGGATTGTGTAAATGGGCGGGCTAGTACGTGAGGCCCTTGAAACCGATCACGAAATCACTCACTCGCATCACGCGATGGACTGAGCGAACAAAGAAAAGTGAATTGCGGCGTTGTCGACACGTCAGAGCTGAAAGGGGGCGGATGTGATTAAGAGCACGCGTGTGCCGCGGCGGCCACAATGTGAGGTACCACCCCGCCGCACGACGCCCACTTTTTTTGATGCACTCCACTCGGCGCCGTCAATGGGAAGTCTTCAATCGCCAGGCGCCCGACCCCGTCCGTCGTGTGTTCCATGGCTGCGCGCGATAGCACTGTGCGGCTGACGTCGATGTGACAGGGCGCGGATGGAGCACAATGTGACGGGCGAGGGTCGGAGACAGCGAGGTGGGGTGCAAAGGAGTGCATCTGTTGCCTACTCAACCAAAATAAGAAGTAAGAGGAAGACTTTACTGGGAGTAGCATTCCCAAAACAAAGATGATAAGTCAAATAAATTATACCAAAATACCTATTTCGTAGTTTGTTGGTAACTAGTATTTTTTCGGCCGCTTCTCCCTTGTGTACCTTGATAAGCGTATTCCTTTTGTTTTTATTTGTTTTCATTAAGTTCGCAATGAATCATCTTTAAACCCTCATTACACTTACTGGAATGTTAACCGTTGATGTTGTGGTTCAATTAACGTTTCCCGCTTATTATGACGTACTGTACTTCAGAAAACTGAAGAGAAAGGTAACCGAAGCTGTGTAGTCAAAATTCAATATAAACTAAATCCGAAGAGTGGAGTGTTTATCTGTAATGTAGTGTGATCTTTTGCGGGTATCTCGTAAAAGGGTGTTCTGTTGAGATGCAATGTGATCGGAGGTGCCTATTTGTTTTTGGTACGTACATATTATCATATCTTGCTCTATTTTCCGGTCACGTAGAGTTATAAGTTCTACCACAGATTTTAAACTTCAAACTGTGAATATTCGATCCACAGTGGTTTTTTAGTTGTTGTGCGAAGCCTGAACAAAGTGGCATACAGGCGCAGACCGCTTACGGATTTGTAAGCTAATATTATAAAACGCTTATCTTGATCACGAAGTTCTACCACGCGCTGACGTCACGCTTTTCGCCTCCGCTGTCCAACCAAGAATGACTGGATATGGTCGTGGTTATAGGCGTTGTTTAATAACTGTTATATGTAGCTACGCATCCACTAGTAAATGAGCTGCCAGCAAACTAAAAAAAAGTTTACACTTCATAAAAACCGACATACTAATTACTAATTGCTTTTTCTTAATTAAAATTCGTTTAATGTAGATTTTTATTACATTCTCTGTACATCTATACCGTTGTTACAATAAACTAAGAAATATCTACATTACATCATTTTGAAGATCATGAGTGTTATTTGATGGAAATTGTACTTAGTCAGTGAAGAAACGAATTGCTAAAATACTGCATTCAACACGTCATTTTTGACGGACTTATAAGATATTTATATTCGTTGTAAATATTTTAAATCACTCTTATAATGATTTGCCGAAACACTGAGAAGAAAGTACGTGCTGCGTTTAAATTAGTATATTAATTATTAGTTGCTTTTATTAGTGATGTCACTATGTTAGACATATATAAATACTTCCAGTTGGTCAAATTTAGATAGCAATACAGTGAATGTAATCATACGCGACTAATAGAATCTATGAATTTTGAACAGTAATTTTAGTAGAAGTTATGGTTACATCTAAACGCAGGCTGAACCAGAATAACAACTGACACATTTTTTACAGAATAATTAACAATTAATTTAGTTTTACAAACAATTCTAGCTGCTTTCATAAACTCCGAGTTCTGAAGTTATGGTATTTTTATACGTACGGAACTACTTCCGTATTTATCGAGCTGAATGAGACCTGGACCAAGAATAAAACCAATATCACTTGCTATGGCATAAGGATTTAGGATTCCTAATTTATTTTTAATTTCATTGGTTCCCAAATTTTGAGATCGTTAATTCCGTACAAGTTCCGTTTTTATCGCTGTGTAAACCACAACCAAAATATGTACAAATAAAATAATAAGGTTATAAGCATTACATAACAACAAGTTCAGGTATTTAGGCAACCGCAGATAAATGAATTTCTAGAACATTTATTTCACCCGTGCTTTAAAACTGATATTACGTGGCATAACGTAAGTTGTTAAGATTTATTTTTAGCATCCTTCGTTTTCAATGGAATCATTATTTCAGCCTCATGTAAGATGTGTCAGCCGTTAAAATATCATTCTCCATCACAAATAACAAAGAAGAAACACATAAGAACCAGTGAAGAATTTTGGTCAAATTTATCTCGCGATGCATGATAACAACGATTTGCGATACAGGGAATACATTAATCCGCGTGTGATTGGAAATTTGATTTTCTAGCAGCAATATTAGCGGAGATTGTGGTTAGGCTGAAAGGCAACCCGTACCAAGTTGACAATTGAAACTTTTTGCTACAGCACAATGAACGAGAAATTACGTTGAGCCTTATTTTATAACAATTCTGTTTAGGTAATCAACTCCAAAGAAATAAATTGTCAGAATACTCCGTTAATCAAGACATTTTTGACGGACTTTGAGTCTAGTAATATAGATAGTTAAGACCCGACTTCAATGCGATATCTGTTTGCCAGTGTTGTTGGAGGAATAAATTAATCGCTTATTTTAAACTAAAAATTTGGAAGCAGGCAGTGAGTGTCCCATGCTAATTTTTATGAAGGCCAGTGAAGCAAGAGTAGTATGTTGATGGATCGTCACCTTTCTTGCTGCATGTCATTTCAGTTATAAAAACAACTCCTCTACAATTATTCGCACATTGTGAAAGCGAGGTAAGTACGAAGGTATATAGACACATGTTTTGGAAAGGATGGGTTGTTTAATTTTGCACAACGATGTAATAGAACGTTGGGTAATGTTTAGGACGTTTGGTAGTTATTCATATGTCTGTTCAGTCATCACGGTTGAACAGATTACCGGAGGGACGCGCGGCTTGTACATAACTGCATCATTATGGATGCTTCCCATGGCACTTGGTTTTGTAAGCAGCGCCATGCAGCCGAATTGTAAGGCTCAGCACGCAGCCACCTAACCTCCACGTTGACTAGTGTAGTGTCAGCTACCCGGGCGTTTGATGTTTACCGCCTGGGTGACGCATAGAGGCGCGCCATCCCTGCCAGCAGATTCTGCTCCCTTCTCACGGCCCGCTGTTGATAGTAGGTCCGTCACGGCCGGCAAATGCACGGGCCGTGGGAAACCACCATTAGAGATAAAAAGGATCAGTGACAAAAATGATAAGGAATTGAAATGAGGAATATACAACTGGAGGAACAAACTTGCTATTCGCCTTGAATGGTATAGGGAAGCAAACAAAGCAGACAGCGAGAACAACTATCATCAAAAGACATTGAATAATAGGAACAAATACGGGCTACCACTTTGAGTTTGGTCCTACTGATTTAACTAGTCACCCAATATGGATAATTTTGAGGTCACTTACTTCTATAAACAATCATAAAAGTGATATGAGGGTGAAAAACTTCAGTAACCAATTTTTATTTTCCAAGATTAAAGAATCAAAAAAATTAAACAATGGTAAAATGGCTGATTTTCAAGATGTGGTCCAAATACGGGATACTTGTATAAAGAAGGAAATTTATTTCGTAATAAAATAAAAAATGCCAAATTTTGTTCAAAAACTTAATTAAAAGAAATTTTACTTTTTTTAAATTATGCTGCATCATCGTCACCACGTTATATCTCCCAAAGAAATCGCCAACTCGTCATCGTCATTGTCGTCATCATTTTGAGGGATCCTATGTTCTTCTTTCGAATCCAACTCTTCGCTGAGTTTCCCTAATGGGCTTTTTGGTTTTGTTTAGCAATTTTGGATTCTTTTTCATTGTTCAGATATCTGATTACACTTTCACAATCATCTGATAGTTGTTCAAGGCTTTACACTCCACACATTGCTTCAACCATTCACTGTAAGTAGATCCAGTTATAATGCAAGTCGTGGCGCACCTGCGACCACGATTGCTTTTTCTTTGCAAAGGAGGGGATCGAAATTTCATCATATGGACTTACACTTTTGGGGGTTGAAGTCTGACCAGTTGATCGTTGATTTGGAGTGCTGAAACTTTGGTGGTTACTTGTCAACAGCTAGCCCGTTATTGGACCACCAAAGGTAGCCCGTTTTTAGACCATGCATCACTTCTAGTTGATAGTCTCGGCAGTCATTAAAAAGCTAACAAATTGAACATGACAGGTGGCCTGCATGAAGCTCAGTTAATCTGCTTTGACATGAGTTGGAAGCCATTTACTTTGCTGAATAAGTAAGAAAGAGAGAAATTAAAGTTTACATACCTCCAAAAGTTTTCAGTTTGTCACAAGCAGGTTTTGTGATAAAACAATTTACACCAACGCACGTGTGTCATTGACCAAGTTCATTAGCTCGTAGCTTGATGTCCCTTTCGGTGCCATTTTCGTGCCTGCGCACAACCTCCGTCCCCCACTTTCACCAAGTAACCCGTATTTAGACCCTAGCCCGTCTTTGGACCTTCTCCTCTATTCAAAGTGTTTATTAAATCTCTGCAGGGAATTAACTTCAATGTATTGAAGTATGCTCAATATAATATTTACCGTGCTCTTCAGACTGTCATCTCTTTCATCCCCTGGTAATGCTTTGCGATTCTGAGATTTCAAATACAGAGAAGTGAAAGAAGCGGCGCGAGCTTATTTCTCGGCATATATATATATATACAGGGCGTTCGCCGGGAAACGCAACCCTCCCAGTCTGTTGCCGTCGGCAACTTGCTCGGTCAGCGGGGCCAGCGGTTCCCGCCACACGATACCGTGAATCACCGCACTGTTTAACACCTCCGCTGCCCCAACAGTGCAGTGGCACAGTATAATGGGACCCTTACATGGTTAAGAACGGTTTCTTTGCATTGTAGCTAGTTTGTGACTTCAGTCTCTTATTAATCAGTGTTGTGAATAAACGTTTCTTTGCGGTTTGGCTGGTTTAGGGCTTCATACTCTTACTAATCTGTACCGTGTTTGAGTGTGAGTAAAATTATGGTACGTTACAGTTTGCAACAAAGAATATTTCTCTACGATACATATGTGAAGAAGAAGTCGTTTAAAAAGTGTCGCAGTAAATTTCGTCGCGAATATCCTGGCGCTTTACTGCCAGCTAAATCAACAATTCTGCGTCTGGTTAAAAAAGTAAGAGAAACGGGTTCATTTTTTAACAAAAAGAGACTGTCGGTCAACCGTATTCTCACAGAGGAGAAAATTGACGATATCGCTTTTCGACTAGAACAGTCACCCAAAAAATCATTAAGTCAGTTAGGGCAGCAGGCAGGCGTATCTAAGACGTCAGCTTGGAAAGTAACAAAGCTAGTTCACTTAAAGCCGTACAAAACAATTGTGGTGCATAAAATTACAGAAATAGACCAGGGGCCTAGGATTAGATTTTGCAACTGGTACCTGCAGGGTGTCCACGATGGCACTGTTGATCCGCAACTGACGTTTTTCTCTGATGAGGCCTGGTTTCATCTGAGTGGTTATGTTAACGCTCAAAACAGTCGACACTGGAGTTCAGAAAAACCAAATACTCTACTCCAACTGCCATTGCATGACTTAAAAGTGGGTGTTTGGTGTGCGATTAGTGCTTCGAGAATCATAGGTCCAATTTTCTTCCGTGAAACTCTTACTTCCGCAAGATATATCGAAAATATTGTGAAACCGTTTTTCGAGAAACTTACTGAAGAAGAAAAATTGTACGGCTATTTTCAACAGGATGGGGCGACAGCTCACACCGCTAGAAATTCGCTTGCTGCACTTGACGAAGTGTTTTATGATCGTGTAATCAGCCGTGGGTTGTGGCCCGCCAGATCACCGGATTTAAACCCTTGTGACTTCTACCTTTGGGGTAAACTTAAGGGTAAGGTGTACGAAGGAAATCCTCACACATTGGAAGAACTTGAGGAAAAAATCTATCAAGTAATAATGTCCATTGACAAAGGTGAAATCCAGCGTGTGTCTCGAAATATGTTCAGAAGATGTGAAATGTGCATTACACAAGAGGGTCAACACTTCCAGCATCTTTTATAAGGTAAGCTAATGAATTACGACACATTTAAATGCTTAGCACATACAAGTTTATGAAGCGTAATTATTGTGAAATAGTCCGCGGCCGACGGTCGAACAATGCCGGAAGCTGATCGCTCGCTCGCCGGGAGCAGTTTCTTCCTTGTAGCGCTAACAGTGGGTTGCGTTTCCCGGCGAACGCCCTGTATATATATACATATATATAGGCCTTAAGGAACCATGGTCAACGAAATAATACTGCTGAAATACCTCAACCGCTGCAATAAATTTTATTAAGTTACAGGTAATTATTTACACATATTCTTAAGTTTTATTTTGAACTTCTACAATATTGTTAATCTGATCCTACTAAGAATTGCGTTCTACTTGTACAGCACACACTTTAAAATACACTTACATGAGGCCAAACTTAATGCGTCAACCAACCAAACAAGGTGTTTGCTCGTCAGTGCAGAAATACTCGTATTTAAGCCACTGGTCTAAGCGCCCAGGATTAAAAGGAACTGAATGTGAAGCGGTACTGGAAGTTTGATAGCGGCGAGTTAAGTTTATTGAACGTTGAGCCGGCGCTGCAGCCATGCTAGGTGCGATCGGGTCTCATCTTGCCTTCCTTCGCACGGAACGCCATTTGTCGTGAATCGATCTCGCCAGCGCCTTTACACCCGCCCGCTGCTCTGACTGAATACGAAACAAGTTGGTCCCGCGGTGGATCGCGCCGACCTCAGAGCCGGTGTAGTAGGAACCCGCGGCTGTGAAGCGATTTGTACGGGTATGATCCCCGTTCTGCTTCCAGGTGATCCTACAAAGGCGATACAGAATAAAAGCACCGTTCAACTAACAGGGAGACCTGCATACGGTGGAACGAAACGCAAGTACCAAAATTTGAAACTAAAGCGTAACATAGCCATTACAGGGTACGGGCATCAGATAATGTGTTTTTAACAACAACATCTTCAAAAAGGAAGACAAGTGTCTAGATGAACAAGATCTTCCATCTTGTTAAAAAAATCCTAAAAAACGCTGACGTTTCGACCGAAATTATTCGGTCTTTTCTTCTTCTAGAGAAGAATTTCACTTTGATGTGTTCTGCATGGTCAGCAGTAGATAGGGAGTTAGGTGCGATACATCACTACTCAGTTCTACCTTGGAAGGTATTTAATTCTACAACATGGCGCCACCCTGAAACTATGAATTACCTTTCTTCTAGGAATTAGTTGACAGGAAAGATTTAACTGCATCATCCTAGCATCGGATATTTTCGAAAAATGTGCTTATATTTACTTTTTTTTCCCCTGGTTATACCTTCCAGTCTTTCTTCATTGTTTGTTAACTCATCCTTCATCTACACTATCTCCTAATGGATAACATACTGGTCTTTTTCAGTCCCTAACATTTTACTGCTTACTCTTTCATCTATTAAGATATCATGTTATTTTTTATTTCTTCATATCACCATTTTAGTTGTCCTTTCGGCCGATCTCAAATCTCAGTTTGTAAGATCGTCGTTTACTTTCTTTGTTTTACAGATGTTTGAATTACATGTCATGATTTGTATTGTGAATGAATTATACAGTACCTGTTTAGTTCTTAAAAGGGATTTTGTCCCTATTCAGGTTTCAGTTAAAGGAAGTAAATAGAAACTTTTAATATTCTCTTCCTCCCGTTTATCTTTGTCCATTTCTTGCTCAACACTTTTGAGATAAATAGAGTTTTCCATGTACGTAATTCCCGATGCCTAAAGCAGGAAGATGCTTAATTAGGGTTTTACGGCTCATCGAAAGAAGAGTTCATTATATTCCAAAAAGGATTTTTGTTTAGGAATGATATGAAATACGGCCTTGGACTTTTGGACATTCGCTTAGAATGATTTTGTGGAACCATCGCAAACCGAAATATGAATTTCCGCCCATGGAGTATGACTATTACGCACAGTCAACATACGACGATAAAATCTGCAGACTGTACAGACTTGAAGATTTTTATCCAAGTTATCATCTTCAAGAAAAATAATTTTTAATGTATGGGAATCTTTAAAAATGGAAAATACGAAACTTTCTTAGTCTTAAGCAACATGGTTATAGTAATAAAACGTTGGAGTGCAACGCAGGATGCAACAGATAACATGCAGAACCTGCCGTAAAACCGACAGTACAAAGCTAAAAGTACAGATTCAGGCTTTTACCGATTCTTTAATTGTATTAGTCTCGAAACCGATGTAATGACAGACCATTCCTTTTATTGCTTTAAAAAAACTTTAAAACTGAGAGACCTTACGTTCTTAAAGTAGTTAAATTAGTATTGTGTTTCGAATTAGGCTCATTCTTTTTTCTCACAGCTAGGTCAAATGCCTTTCTGTAGCTTCAGGAACTTGAGGAAGCCCTCTTTCCAGACGGTTAAAAACACACAATAGCGCGGCGCGTGAAGTTCTATTAAGAATATCATAGTACCGTATTCACTTTGTGGAAAGTTGGAAGACATTGGAATCGTCCGTAGAGTTTAAATAACCTAAATGACTTTTTTTGCCAGGATAAATTGGATTTAGTACGACAACAGGTAAGTACGATAAGCTTGTGTTAAATCACATCACTGATTCAATTCTTCCGGCGAACTGATGTGAAACAGAAAATGTAACAAAGAGCATGTGAGCAACTAGTATCATGGAAGGAAAATTTCGGACGCTATTATTATCCAGTGAAAAAGAAATGCTATTGTTTTGTACTGATGTTACGAGTATGCGCAAAACATGTTGCTAACATCAGCTAAAGAAAGCTATTTAATCGGAGATAGCGGATATAAGCTCGAGCCGCTAGGACAAAAGGGGCCGTTTTCATCATTTTCCGAGTCGTAACCGAGAGGCTCAATCACAGCCCGGGAAATGTTCCGGTGCCAAACCAAGGACTTCTGGGCCCAACCGCGTTGCTCCACTCTCTGCCGCAACCACTTTAACCTCTTCAGTCCTGAGCTCATAATAAAAGTGCAAGTCAAAAGTCAACTACTATTGCGTTATTTACTTTGTGTTAATGCTAGTTAACAATGAATGACCATGAAATTTTTTTTTGAAACAATAATTATTTTTTTATAGATGGAATTTATAGTTTGATTTTAACTGAGAAATGTCTGTACAGATTTAATAAGTTATTAAAGCAGTGAAAACACTTGTGAATGGAAAAAATATATAACTTTACCTTTATTTGGACGAGACATACTGTACAGCTGCAGAATCCCAAGTTTCCAATCAGTGCTGCCAAGTTGTGACGCTTGGCAGAAGATCGAACAAATGAGCTGTAGGAAGCACGGTGTGTGTCGTAGATGATACCACATGACAGAAAAAGTTCAGCCACGCACACGTCCGAGGAAAAAAAAATAATAATACCTGGGGGTATCATATATGATACCTCGGGACTGAAGAGGTTAAGCATAACTATTCAGTGGCAAAGTACATAGGCTGTTGTGTGGAAACTGTACTCGAATCTTCTCTCCTCATATTGAAATCCTTTCTGTGAGAGGATTGTAATCACGCACATAAATTCTTCCGTGGAACCGGATAATCTTGCCAACCGAAGGGAGTTTGGTTGCGCTTATCATACCCAAAGACACTGCAGTTTAAGATGCAACAAATATTGGTTTGTGCCATGAATCAATGTCTTTAAATCCAGGCTGTGTGGGACTATCTCGCGTCGTTATTGTAGCATCACAGCACCATATCCCACTCAGAATCATACACATAAACGCGCTATCATCACCGCTGCCGTGATACGTTCTCCAGTAGCCACATTCTGCTCAGTTATCCTTCCCATCTCACGTCCCGATACCGCTCGGGGGATGATGAGTCTGATGATATTCTTCTTGCCCCTGAATACTGGCTCTATAGCGTCCTCTTTACCATACTGCCATTGGCTGTTAATTATTGTGCATTTGGCAATTGTCTGTCCATAAGTTCTGTAGCCAGTGCTGGATATGAGGGGGCTGGATGTGACGCGCAACTTGAAGGCGGTGACAAAATCATGTTTGAAGGGGTGGTAAATGGCGAGTTCAGGTGGCAGCAAAAGTTTTTTTTTTTTTTTTTATTTACTGCTACGAGCTGCAGCATTCAGGAGGCGGCAAAATCAAAGAATAGCTCTGTTCTGTCCCGGGTGGCAAATTCTTGTTTGAAGGGACGGCATTCCCATGTTTTTACCCCGGCTCGGAAAATTCGTAGAAATGCCACCGTCCGTCTAAATGGAAAGGGAAAGCAGAAGAATGTATGGTCATGTGTTATATCCCCATTACATTATTTGACAGCTATTTAATCACAATATGAATTTCTTTCCTACATATTTCATATCGAACGTACACCTCATCTGCCTTCAGACCCTGGAACTAAGAAGTAATTCGTAGTATTGGACAGTATTCTACAATGAACCAAAAACGTGAATAAACTTTTATCAAGGCTACGATTCTATTTTCTTAACAAGGATATGTACTTATTGATCTTTCTTTTAATAAGAAACTAACGGAATTAATTAGTTAATTTAATATATACATGATGGAGCGCGCGGTATGTTGGAAATTTCCCCACATACCAACTTTCCCCTCTCTTGTACCCATCTAATTTTTCAAGAATGCTTGGATGCAATCCAGCATGGTCGCATTTAGGCTCTGTGGGCCCCTACGCTGTACATGTGGTGCGACGACTTTAGCTATACTACTGGCCCAGGCGGGGGATCCACGGTTGTGATGTGGGCTCCCTCTTTGTGGTGCGGTCCCCCTTTTGTGGTGCGGGCCCCTAGGCTACAGCCTATGTAGCCTATGCCTAAATGCGGCCCTGCAATCCATGCCAATCAATATGCTGATGTAAAGGTGAAGATGATCCAATGATTAATGCTTAGGCTGACACGCTATGAAAACCACGTTAAAGAACATCTTTTAAGTTGTTGATTGGCTTGTCACTTCTTGCTATGAGTTTTTCATATCTTTACAATATTGCGCCCAGTTTCCTGAACCCCTAAAATAAAGTTTAGAAAACTGGGGAGGCGAGGGCAGCGCCAATATAGCAGTGGGATGTGGTGGTGGGAAGAGGGGGCGGCGTAGGCGGTGGAGGGTGGTGGTGCGGGGTGTGTAGTAGCTTCGCCATTAGTGTAGACGATACCCTAGCTCTACACGTTCAGAAGTAATATGTCTCCTCAATAAATACCTTATTCTAACATGTCATTTACCTTTATATAATAAAAGTGTGGCAAGGGGCTGCGGCCATTGGCATGGCAGCGAAACCTTCGGCAACCTCTACAGAACCGTATAAACTTTCCACCTAATTAGTATGGCAGTGGTAAGCCAAATATAAGCTTCCAGCTTATCCAAGGTAGCCCTCGAAAATCTACGCAATCGAGCGTGGTGGGTGAGAGGTTGAGGTTCTGGCCTCGCATTCGAGAGGACGCCGGTTTGAATCCCCGTCCGGGCATCCGAATTTCCGTTTCCCCAAATCACTGCAGGCGAATGCCGGGATGCTTCCTTCAAAAGACCATGGTTGAATTTCTTCCCGTTCCTCGTCACCAGTCCCATCTCGCCTCTAATGACCTCAACGTAGACGAGGTGTTAAGCCATAAGTAAAAAAATTATTTATTTTTCCACACTAATCGGTGATGACGGCATGTTTTTGCATGACTTAGGCCCATTTTTTCATCACTCAAATTGTCAGCTCAGACAATTTATTATTAATATAGTTAATTATGTAACCAACAACATACGGTAGGTATTGTTATGAAGTCACAAATGAAAATGCACTGTTCTGATTAAATATCATTGAATTTAATAATCTCCTCTTCTTAAATCACTTATTTACATTCATATGAAATCCATACAAACTTCTTGACTCATTTTATAAACTATTACAGCTTCCTTACAATGAAGCACCAACTCGCGTCATGCGTCATTTTCTACGCGGTGCAACAGCCTCGTTCGGCCTGCGAACACTTAATAATGCGCGCAGTTTTTGCGGATCAAAGATACTACAAGACAAATCCTTAAAGTCTATAAACTATAGCTACACCAATTCAAATACACAGACGGAAAAAAAAATCCCAACACCAAGAAAAAATTATTGTAGAGTAATGAAATTTGGACAATGCATTTGTCAAGTTAACATGTTTAATTGATTAAATTTTCAAGATCACAGGTTAATTTAAGCTCAAGAAAATGCATTTCAAATGTGAAATACTGTTAAATTAATAGCCGGTGTAACCTCCAGAATTTTGAATGCAAGCCTGCAAACGTGAATGCATTGTGTCATACAGGTTTCGAATGTCACTTTGTGGTATGGAGTTCCATGCTTGTTGTACTTGTGCTGTCAATACTGGGACGGTCAGTGCTGGCTGTGGATGATGCTGGAGTTGTCGTCCAATGATATCCCATACGTGTTCAATTGGAGACAGATCTGGTGATCTCGCAGGCCAAGGTAACATGTCGACACTCTGTAGAGCACGTTGCGAGACAACAGCGGTATGAGGGCGAGCGTTATCCTGTTGAAAAACTCCCCCTTGAATGCTGTTCATGAATGGCAGCACTACAGGTTGAATTACCAGACTGACGTACAAATTTGCAGTCAGTGTGTTTGGTATAACCACAAGAGTGCTCCTGCTGTCATAGGAAATTGCTCCCCAGACCATGACTCCAGGTGTAGGTCCAGTGTGTCTAGGCCGCAGACAGTTTGGTTGCAGGCGTTCCCCTGGCCTCCTTCTGACCAACACTCGGCCATCACTGGCACCAAGGCAGAACCTGCTTTCATCAGAAAACACAACAGATCTCCACTCCGTCCTCCAATGAGCTCTGGCTTGACACCACTGGAGTCGCAAACGGCGATGGCTTGTAGTCAGTGGAATGCATGCTACAGGGCGCCTGGCTCGGAGCTGTCCTTGAAGTAACCGATTTCTAACAGTTCGTTGTGTCACTGTGGTACCAACTGCAGCTCGAATTTCTGTAGTGCTGCCATTCATGAACAGCATTCAAGGGGGAGTTTTTCAACAGGATAACGCTCGCCCTCATACCGCTGTTGTCTCGCAACGTGCTCTACAGAGTGTCGACATGTTACCTTGGCCTGCGAGATCACCAGATCTGTCTCCAATTGAACACGTATGGGATATCATTGGACGACAACTCCAGCCTCATCCACAGCCAGCACTGACCGTCCCAGTATTGACAGCACAAGTACAACAAGCATGGAACTCCATACCACAAAGTGACATTCGAAACCTGTATGACACAATGCATTCACGTTTGCAGGCTTGCATTCAAAATTCTGGAGGTTACACCGGCTATTAATTTAACAGTATTTCACATTTGAAATGCATTTTCTTGAGCTTAAATTAACCTGTGATCTTGAAAATTTAATCAATTAAACATGTTAACTTGACAAATGCATTGTCCAAATTTCATTACTCTACAATAATTTTTTCTTGGTGTTGGGATTTTTTTTTCCGTCTGTGTACATACTATCTGTTGAAACCCGGAAATTATATACAACAGGTTAGAGATATTTATGAAAACAATGCATGTACTTATAATTGATAAACGTATAATCATAACATAATTATAATAATATTTGTAATATTATTAATAACGAAAATTATTGGAATGGGTTGTGATAATGTTACAACCTGAAAAGCACTTACTTTGATGAGCACTAACAACATTGTTGGTTTAAGATTCATCAATTGATCTCAATAATTATTATTATATATCTGTCATAGGGAGTACTGAGTAACCAACCTGCTTTTCTACCGATATTTGGAACCAAGAAATTTGTAAATGGACATCTAGATTGATGTTTCAACATTATTCTCACCAGACAAACCTGTTTTTCGATTGTTGTAAACGAAAGTTGCATATCTGACACTGAAAATATGTGTTATCAAATATATTCATTCTATAAGGTTTTTTTTTTGTCACAAGCCGTTATCTCCCTTGATTACTAACAGAAATATATACGTTGTGGTATGACAACGTCATCCCCCCATGAATATATTAATAATTATATTTATTATATTATATCATATTATTATATTATATTATATTTATTATATTTATTTTATTCAAATATGTAAATTGTTTAGGGCTAATCAGTTCATAGGTAATAATGTGTATTAAGCCCGGGCGGCCGAATTTATTGTTGTATAATTTTAGTTTATTGCAAATTTGCTGTTAAGAAAGGAATTGAACGCTCATTGGCAGTTTAGAACGTTCAAACAGCAGACAAAGCCTACCTGGCAACAGACTGTCGCGGAGGGGAACAATAGCAGATCCAGTAGAGAACGAAAATTTCCGTTAGCCGAGCTAGGGCAACGCACCCCGGCGAGGACGCCGAGGATGCGGGGTGAGAGGAACTGCACGCAAAACCGAACGGCGAATGGTAGAAACGCTGCAACACACGTGATTGTGGAATACGCCGGTTCACCAATCGTGTATAGCTACGGGGTCTACATTTATTGATGCAAAGCTTCTTTTCCATGTGCTAGGAGAGGGGAAGCTGATTTTCTTCGTGGCGGCCGAAAAGAAGCCATCACGGGAAACTTGCTGTCCAGACGAGCTGGAGTATAGACGTACTGTTCGGGTGTGGTCCGACATACTCGACTAGCTGTTCGTCCATGGTTGAAGATAGACTCTTTCTGGCTAAGACGTTCCCGGAGGCATAGCGTCTTGTCTCGCAGAGTCCATCACCACTGATGCATTAGCGCGGATGGGCTATCCGTGAATCTGCATCTGACTGCGACACAGGGTGTTGCAATCTTCAAGCGGTTGCATCAACGGTAATGTACCGACGCAAGGTAATTGGTTCCATGGGTTTTTGACGAGGTTTACAGACCCGTAAGCAATCCCTGTGAATAGACTCTCTGCTCTGATCATGGAAATATTACTGAGCTAGCTAACATCCCATATTCACCAATATTGAACTTTTAAGCATCTTGCTCATCATAACATAATTCAAATGATGTTGTTTTCACTTTAATTGGCAACCATAGGAATTTTGTAAAATGCTTAACTTTTATCTGTTGGCCTGCGATGCCACATTATTTTACATTCACTTTGCAAATCTCAGAAATACTTAAATCTATTAATGTTTGCATTTATCCGGCAAATTGTAAGGCCCGTGTATTGGTTACTTGTTTTGAATATCTTGTGCTTTACATTAAAATTAAATATACCCGGCAGTGTATAAACCAGAAGATCAAATAAATTCAATATTTTATTTACCTGTAATTCTTGCAGCATTCAAGATTCTGGTTCACCAGATTAACCTGTTTAACAAATTATTATTAAACTACTCTATAAAATTTCAAGGTAATGTTCCCCCGCCCCCTCTTTACGTAAAGGTACCATTACAACGTAAATGAGGTATCATTTTAAAGCTTAAGGTCTCCACTTTTAGCACATCATATCGTAAGAAAGGAACTTTTCGAAATTCAACCCTTAAAGGGCAAAAATGTCAATATTTCCAAAGTATGGTTTTCTGTTCCACGAACTATTTATCTCCCTGCATTGCTAACCGAAATCGATAAATGAAGTATCATTTTAAATCTTAAGATCTCCGCTTTGCTGACATCATATATTAAGAAAGGAATTTTTATGAAACCGATATTAATAAATGAGGTATCGATTTAAAGATTAAGGTCTCCGCCGCGGTCACATCATATTTTAAGAAAGGAATTATTCAGAATTCAACCCTTACAGGACAAAAATATCAATATTTTTAAAATGCTGTTTTTTTTTTTTTTTTTTTTTTTTTTTTTTTTTTTTTTTTTTTTTTTTTACCACGAACCATTTAGCCCCAACCATTCCTAACCCTAAAGGGCAAAAGAAGCAATATATTTGCAACGCTTTTTGTGTCACGAGCCATTTATCTCCCATGATATCTAACCGATATAGCTAAATGAGGTACCACTATAAAGATTAAAGTCTCCGCCGTGGTCGCATCATATTTTAAGTAAGAATTTTCTTGGAATCCGACCCTACATGGTCAAAAGTAATAACTGTGAAAGTCGCGCGTATGAGACAGTTCACAGCCTAGCCGCTAGATAGCAGAAGCACAGAGATATTAAATAAATTCCTTCACTGGCGATGACTTTTGATATATACCTATTACACTAAACAAATAAACAAACGAGACGGTTCTTCTTTGATCCAATTACAAACCCCCAATCTTACTTTTCACTGTATGCACGAAATTTTCGCGCGGGTCATCTAGTCTACAGTTATTTGAATTTATTGGAAAGCATTTCATATCCCGGGATACACGAAATACCAAATATTTGGCAGAAAAACTTCAAAAGTTATCATCTACGCCGTAATGATACATGTTTTAGTTTGGTCAACGTTCAATAATTGAATAAGTTTTAATCCCGTGCATATATATTTTATTCTTCTTCTTCTTATTATTATTACAGCTTTATCAATCCTTATTTCAGGATGCAGCCTCTTTAAGCCAAATGAGCTATATATTAGAATTTAATTCTACATAGTTTTGTTGTAGTTACTTCCAAGCTGATCGATCTTGAGCGACTCTCTCCCAGTTCACGCCTGTAACTCGACGTATGTCTGTATCCCAGCGATCCGGGGGTCTTCCTCTTGCTCTTTTCAGGTTCCTTGGTATCCAATCCAGTACTGCTGCAGTCAATCTATCATCTCTTTGGCGAGAAATATGACCAGCCTATTACCATTTTTGGGTTATGACTCATTTTTAGATGTCTGTCACTTTCGTTATTGAGCGAATGTTCACGGCTCTTTTTCCTGTATCTACTAGTAAACCCTAACATTGCTCTTTCCATACTTCGCTGGGCAGTTCACAGTTTTTGCTTCGTGTGACTATTTAGGGTCCAAGTCTGGCAGGCATATGTGAGGACCGGTAATACACATTGTTCAAATACCTGTTTTTTTTTAAGATGTATTGGCATGTGCGATTTAAAAACTATGGAATTTCTTCCGTATGCTCTCCATCCCAGCTTTATCCGTCTGTAGATCGCAGGCTTTGAGTCACCATTCATATTGATCAGTTGGCCAAGATAGATATACTGTTCTACGGACTCAATACCAGCTTCTTTCGTGTCTGCCTTGTCATTGTCTTTTTCTGCCCATTTGTTTTGCATGATTTTGTTTTTTGACAAGTTTATTTTCAGGCCCACTTCGCTGCAAGCTGCCTATAGTTCATTTATCAGTTCTTTTAGCTCTTCCAGACTGTTTGAGAATAAAACTATATCATCAGCGAATCTTAATTTGTTGGGACTTCTTCCATTTATTCTCAACCCTCTGTTTTGCTATTGGATTTTTGACAATGCCAATTCCAGGACCGATGTGAATAGCTTCGGGGATGTAGAGTCTCCTTGGTTTACCCCTCTTTCTACTGGGAACTCTTTGGTGGCTTCAGCGATTTTGACAAAGGCAATGTACAGTATGTTGATATAGCCTGGATTCACTCCTTGTTCTAGAAGGGCTTGCATAATTGCTGAGTGATAGACTGAATGAAAAGTTTATTAAAAATCGATAAAGGCCAAACAGAGTGGCATCTGGCATTCATTTGCTCGACTTATTACTTCGTGGATGACTTGGACGTGATCTACCGTGCTGAATGCTGACCTAAAGCCAGCCTGTTCGATTGTTTGTACTGTGTCCAATGTAGAAATGATACGGTTATTGATTACCTTCGTAAACACTTTTGTAAATAGCGGGAGGCTGATGGGGCGGTAGTTCTTAATTTTGTAACGACTTCCTTTTTTGTGTAGCAACACAATCACTGCTTTGTTACAGCTGGATGGGATATTTTTGATATTGTGAAAATACCTTAGCCAGGTGTCTGTACGTTTCTTTTCCAGTCGATTGGAGTACGTTGATGGATAGGCCGTCATAACTACTAGCGTATCTTTTTTCATTTCATGCACTGCCCTTCTAACTTCATATGGGAGGACCTCAGGAATTGATGAGTCTGGACTTGATGCCATTAAAGGACTTTCATCTTACTTGCTGTATAAGGTCTGATAGAAGTTCCTGATATGGTCCAATACTGCCCTTTCGTCTGTAATACGTTCGTTATCATCGACTAAAGCTGTTATTTGTTTCCATCCTATCATTAATCTTTGCTTTGCTTTCTTGATAGTCTTTCTTGTTTTCTATAACTGATCTAACCAGGTTTTCGTTATATTTCTTGATGTCAGCTGTTATTTCTTTTCTAATGGTCTTGCACAGTTCAGCAAATTCAATTAGGCTTTTTTCAGGTTTTACCTTCATTTTCCTTCGTTTATTCAGGAGGGTTTTTGCGTGATTGCTAATTTTACTCAATTTGGTGGTTTTAACAGTGCCTGTAATTTCTGTGGCTAATGTGTTAATAGTTGATGCTAAATTTCCACTGGCGGTGGTAGCTAGTTTCTCCGATAGTGTGCGTTGAAAAATGTCTTTCTTTTCGGTAATATTGATTATTTTTAGTGATGTTTTATTCGTTCCTTTTGTAAGCTTCCGCCTTTCCTGCTTTATGCAGATCCTAAGTTTCGCTTGGAACACTTCCGGTGTTGAATTGATTTAGAACAGTGCCGTCTTGAACAAAATGTCGTCTATTGGACAGAATGTAGTCTATTTTATATATATACAAGCATCGAAGATAGGAGGAAGCTTTTGCTAACAACTATCATCCGTCAAATTTTCTGTAGTTGCGACCAAGTATACATTGGTGAAACAGAATTCACTATAAAGAAGAGGCTCAATGAACATGTAGGAATTTAAAAGGCAACAACATAAGCATGTATACTATAGTTGAATTCCGTCAATAGTGGATATCGGATTTTATTTGATGAAATAAGCATTGTGCCATAGTGAGCAGATGGTGTCCTTTATAAGTAAGGGAAGTGCTAGAAATACAAAAGAGACCAAACTATATGAACACTGATAGTTGGAAACAACTTGGTCATATTTAGTCATATTTACACAGAAAAATTTGTGATGAATGACCATATCCAACCACCTATATTGAGTACAGTGACATCATTGAAATCACTATGTAAGTTTAACACTTCCTACAGCTACATGAAAGTGACAGCAACAATGAACACAGCAGTCCACAGCATGAGGGATGAAACATTAGGTTTTAATATTCAAATGAGCCCCACCCAGAGAACCAATGACAGTGGAAGTCTATGAAATCACAGTTGTACAATGTTTCAGCTTCACTCTATATTCATCATTTGGCAAGGGAGGTATGTATACAACAGGGCCTACTGCGAAACTGGGTATGCTGTGGAGAATAAGGTGGAAGAAGTAGGATTGGTGGTGCTTAGTAAAACAGAGTAACCATTCGCAACAACAATGGAGTGGGGGTAAGGTGGAAAGTGGTGGATTTTTGAAAAACAAATGTAGACAGTATTTTTCTGTTAATTTTAAGATTTATGTGTGCGAATTTCCATCTGATAAAACTGTGGGTTTGCGTATCGAAAATATGAAAACAATTGAGCGGTGCATAGGGGGTGAGAGGGTGGGTTTTTCTGCATTTTCATGGTCAGAAACCTTCACAGGCAAGCACAGATCAATTCTCCAAAGTTTCATCGCAATTGGATTAATGGTGTAGGAACGCATAGAAGACGAACAAACAATCAAACAAACAAACATTAATTTTTATACATTAGATATATATATGTACCCACTTTACAGTAAGTTAACGAAATTTTTCATGAAAAGAGAATATTTACCAAATTTAAAGAATATCCCTACGCATAAAGGAAAATTGATTGCTTGGTTGGTTCAGTTGATCTTCTTTCATTAACTGGAAGCACGTCGATAATGTCTGAAGACGTTATTTTATGTGCAGAATTGAGTGCCCGCACGATTCTATTCCCACGACAAACTTTCCTGAGAAGCCGCTGGCTTTTAATTATGTTCCAACAGGTTGCTCGAGAGCTCGTTTGCTTGTTTGCTTGTTGATGAGAACTAAGAAAAGGCGCAATTCTATTTAGGTCGCCACTGTGAAAATAATTAAGTGTTCATTTCGTAGCACAGGCGGGTTCTCCCTGGCCTGAAAGCGTTGCCCTGAAGAAGTAAAACAAACGGTACGTTTAATTGTTCGCGGAAGCATTGTTCGATGCGCAAACTGTTTATTACACGGCACATGAAGCGCTCTTTCCATGTAACACACATTGCCCTCAGAACGTGAAAAGCAGAAGTTTAAATTAAATTTCGTAAAATAAAATATGATTGAGTGAAATTTCGTTTAGTTGCTGGTTGCTGTATTCATTGCATCATCTGCGGAGGGGTAGTAACGTGAAAACAGCCTAAAACAAAAATAAAGCGGCTTTATTCAGGAATGTAAATAAATATATAAAGATGAATGTATGTACGTTGGTTTGTTGGTTTGTTTGCTCTTCATACAAATCCACAGTTTACATCCAATCTCGATGAAACTTGGCACACTTATCCTTTGAAACAAGGAGAAAAATACTGTCTACATTTGGTTGAAAAATTATCTGTATAAATAATACATGTTCTCTTTTAATTTCGAAAAATTACTGAACGGCGATAGACAGACGCGTTGGATATGGAGGTCTCTGTACTGTCTTTCTGTGTAGCGGTCAAGTAGCTTGGTGGTTAAAGCTCTTGCTTGCTAATGTTTGGGTCCTGGTCTCCGGTTCAAATCTCCGTGGAGGCTAAGATTTTTAAAAATTGTTTTTGATCTTAAGAGTCACGCCTGGGCCGTCGTTTATTCGGATTGAATGTTACACTGTAGATATCAAAAAGTTAGGGGTACAGTGTGAGGTAAATCGTAGGTAGTCTTGCAATGCTGTAGGTGTACACTTTTTTACGTTATATTGATCCCTCAGGGGTGATTCGCAGTCAGTGTGTGTGTGATCTGCAGTAATAATACTATAAATGTTGAAGTAAGTCTTTGTCTTTTGTTACGTTTTGACGACTAAATGCATATACTGATATTGACGGAATTTGACAAGAAAATCTGTAGGGAGGGCACAGGATATTTTTTTTTTTCAGTGTGATTAACTGTTGCAGTCACGAAATTTTGAGAACTTATGGAATGATGACAGAGAGACGGATGTGTGTGTTAGTCTGTAATGTTACGTCGCTTTCTCAAGCTATGCTTCTCGCGCATTATTTTAGTGTATAATATGTTAGTAACTTTCGTTTAGAGAAAAAACGTATTATTTAGTACAGATGTCAATTTTCTCTGTCCTGTTTCTTTGTGTCTGCTTAAATGCTTCTGGCACCAGTTTATTTTGCCTTCTTTTTCGACATGCCCTGCCGGCGTAAACTGGCCTAAGTTGTAGCTCTACCAGAACACGAGCAGCTAAAGTTTTTAGATCCCAAGAATTGGATGCTCATGCTGAAGAAAGAAGAAAAGACCAAGCTGAAATAAGCTGCCCTTAGTTAACACCACCCCCAAATCCCCTCACCTTCGTTTGTTTTTAAATATGTTGGAAATTAATTCTCTTCCAGAGACAGGTTTGATGGTAGAATGATATAGTGATGACTTTCCGGTCATATTATGCCGACTCGGCGTTGTTTGGAACCAATCCTTTGCTACCAACAACTTTCTATATTTAATTCTGGCAAAGAAATTCTTAATCCACGCTTAGGAGGTCGCGGGTATCAGCTAGTTATAGTATAATACTTAAAAATCACTTATATGGAATCATAATTATTTCTAAACGACAGTATGTGCCAATACGTAAGCACCAAAAATACACTCAAAAGGTTAGTGGAAAATATAAAAATAATGTGACAAAAATTTAAGCATCCACATGTATTTGCTCTATAACGAGGGGCTGAGCACTGAGAGCTTAGATGGATCTTAACGCGGCCATTAAAATGTGGCTGAGATGCTTACATTTGATGACTATATTCTCTGTGTCGTGAATGTCTTCATTTTTTTCTCAATGGATTGGTAACTTTTCCATACAGACGTAATAAGAACCCATAGAAATGATTTTTTTATGAATTGAAACTTCTTCAGTACTAAAAATTAAAATATTTTCCAGTTAACTAGTGCATTTTTTCCCTATGAAATGTCACTTATCTCTTAAGATATTAAAATCTAACTATTAAAGACAAGTCAAAATAATACTATTAAAGCAATTATAAAACTTTTTTTATTATTATTTTTTTTATTTTATTTTTTTTAGAAATTTCAGTACAAAAATTTAAGTAATTTTCTAGTTATATGGTGTATGTCTTTCTTCTGAACAAAATGTTACTTAATTCCAAAGATGTTAAAAGCTGTCTATCAAAAGAGAATAAAAATAAAACGTCCAAGAGAGATAGGAAACAGTTTAGAAAATTCGTGGATTTCTTTGTAAAATACTACGAACATCAATCACTAGTTATCGGGTATCTTTTTCCTATCTGAACAAAACATTTCCTGGTTACGAGGATACTAACTACAATCATTTGTAAAACTGAAAAATTACTGTCTTGATTTTTGAAAGTCGTGCATCTTGCAAAACATTTTCCAGTTACATTGCTCGTGAAGGGAATATCTTCCTCCAAGAATTGTTAATATCACGAAATACATTAAGAACTTTTAAACTACTGTTGGAAAGACAGTGTGAAAAAATTCCAAAATGTAGATATGTTTTAGCTACAGTTATCTAAAACAATTGATCGTGAGATTGTTAAAGCGTAATTATAGCTGGCGAAACCACATTTTCAGTGTTTCTCTTGGTTAGCTATGTTAATAATAATAATATTTAATTAAATTGCAATTGAGCGCGTGCCCTGGTGAACATTTCCCTACACACCCATCTTCTTCGTTTCCTGCATCTACCTACATTTGTTGTTTGCAAAATTTAACTTTAAATTCTTTCAACGTTTCTGGTAAATTATTCATCATTTCCCTTGGCAACTTATTCCAATCCCTGAAACCTTTAACTAAAAAAGAGAATCTTCCCACATTCTTGTGCCAGTTTGTGGTCATGGTCATCTTTTCCCTTCCATGCACTATTTTTTTATACCTACATCATTATATTTCCATGTCTCATCGCCAATATACGCCTTGTACACTCCCATGACCCTCTTCACCCTCCTCCTGTCTTGCAATGAATCACATTCCAGCTCTTTTATCATATCTGTTACTGATTGCATTCTGCGATAATTTCCGGAATCAAATCTAGCAGCCATTTCTTTGCGCCCTCTACAACTCCTGTATTTTATACTAAAAAACAACAAGTGTTCCTAAAGTTCAAGCGGATGCTTCAGTATTACCTGGTCGTATGTAAGAGTATAATAACCCATGGTGAATGCCTGCTACGTTGCTCTGAGCAGCATATTCAAAGCACACCCTCGCATACGACCTGTGTTTAGCGTTGCTATGCCTCACAGCAGACAGGTAAAGGCTGGCCCGGTCCGTTGTGGCCCCCTTCAGCCACACTGCACCAATATTTGTTTTCCATTTAGCGCTGTCGGGGAGGTAATTTGGAGCCTATCAATCAAGTTCCTCACGCGTGCATAACTGGAGCGCTACTCTCACACGTTGCGAACACGACAGTACTACAGCAAACTAAACAAACAGAATCAGTACAACACTGTAATTTCTCTATTTCCTCTCCTAAACAATTACACATAATGCGAAATACAATTAGCAATTTTATTGGTACAGGGAATTTAATACCTTGACATTGTGGTGTCTACTTTTGAGGATAGTAAATTCTCAATCATAATGTTCTGACAATAATATAAATTACCAAGTTTGAATACTATTTACGATTATGAATCTTATCTAGTCACATGGTATATTATTGGAATTAACAGGATGACTGAAAAGTGGGTGTACACTATTAAAAGTTGAACAAGGTGAAATTACGCAAACATGAAATTTATTTTATTAACATATGAACAATTACACATCATCGAAAGTTTTTAATTTTTAAAGAATTAGAGCAATTTTTGAGGGTCTTTTACAGGGTAGAACAGATTACGTAAGTTTTCGTCGCTGACCAAGTTATACCATTGCGCCTCTGGCGAGGTCAGGACCCACGCATGAACAGCACCACAGGGGTCTGTTGTCCACAGCCGACAGTCTGGCCTGTTGAGACGGCTTGATGGCGAGCGCCGCCCAGACGGATGGTGAAGATTACTTGCTGCTGTATCAGATGAGGATCCGAACCAGAATGTCCCTTCATCCGTTTCCTTGCACCGAGGTAAACTCTGTACGCCTCGCACTGCGATGTGGCGTCTGAGCCTCCGCGAATCACAGTGCTGCCCGCCAAGATGACCGCTCCTGGTAGGCTCACAGATCAAACAGAAAACACCAAAACGTTAATAAATTGTAGGAAGCTTTTCTATTGGCTGGATCGTCCCCCACCACTTTCTGAAAGCGCCTCCTTACTTAGATACAGCATTAAGGTCTATTTTTAACCGACTTCAAAAAAGGAGGAGGTTCTCAATTCGTCTGATTTTTTTTTTTTTTTTTTTGATGTATGTTCAGCGATATCTTCGCCAATTTTGAACCGATTTAAATGAAATTTTTATAGTGGATAGAGTATACCTCCAAAGTGGTCCCATATGAATTTCATTAAGAAACCACCCCTTCTACCCCTTTACACCCCTTAACTTTTATACAAACCCACACTTTTTATCCGATTTTGATGGAACTTTGGAAATGTATAGTAAAAAATAAACAAAAAATACTGTCAACTTTCGGTTTGAAAAAACTGAACACCTCTCCCCCTATCCACCCCTTAATTTTTGCCAATGTTCTTTATACAATGTTAAAGTCGACACCATTTAACTCATCTCCATTAAAGTTGGCATATACATGTAATTTTTCATGGAAAAGGTTTCTGAAGCCAAAAATAAAAAACACCCCTCTCTCCCTTTACACCCCTTAATTTTTATACAAACCCACATTTTTTATCCGATTTCAATGGAATGGCGTGTTTGTAGTGACCCGGCTGCCACCCTCTGGTGACCCTAGAGGTCGCTCTGTCCGGCCTAGAAGTTAGACAAGGACAAACTGTCTTATGGGATGCATGGATAAGTGTCGAGGATAGAAATCGACGATTTTTCAGATATGAGTCTAGTAATAGGATTATTACTTGGAAAATCAGGGCTAATAATTGCTGAATATTTACTTGTTTATTAACATCAGGTTTCTGAATGCATGTATGCCAGTAACTGTACATATGTTTACACATACATGGAAATAACTATAAACAGCATCTCTGGCTGAATTGTAACTGTACTGTGTGAACTGATAAAGCTGGTGCAGTGGCGCCTTTCTAACCATCACCAACATTATGGGAAAGAAGAAAGAGAACTTTGCAACATGGGTACCTCTAACCCAAAACGGCAGGACTATTGTGATATATTGAAACTTCTGCAATAATGACTAACCCGATCTGTTTATACATCCAACCTCTTCTCAATAGAGTCTACCTGCTGGTTTGCTGTCGAACAACATTTTTGGCTGCAATGACTCTGTTCCGAGGCCGGAGCATTCGGGAGGGCGCTGGTTCGAATCCCCGTCCGGGCATCCACATTTGGGTTTTCAATGGTTTCCCCATATCACCCCAGGCGAATGCCGGGATGCTTCCTTCAAAAGGACATGGCCAAATTCCTACCCGTTCCTTGTCCCCAGTCCCATCCCGCCTCTAATGACCCCGATATTGACGAGGCGTAAAGTCATAAGTAAAAAAAAAAAAAAATTCCTGAGGCCGCAGCACCGTAGCTTCTCGTCTTGACTCCCACCTCCTTCAGTGCTGCTTAATGCAATGCGACAGACAGACAGCTGTGAGGGTTTTACTAGGATAACCCCCACCTCATTCCAGCTGTCTGGAGATGGCAAACCTTATCATCAACGTACTACATGCGGTCATAGTGCCAGTTGCACTCTCCTTTCGGCTCTTGGAAATTGCCGAATCGCTGACACTTGGTCTACTTTGCCAGTCGTGGATCTCTTAATGATGATTAATATTGCTCGCTCGGCGGTCTTCAATCCGAAAGAAATATGTAAATTTCACAAGGTAAACTTCTGGTTATATGTGTTTGCATTTGGCGGTTACTTTTTGAGGTTAAGTAAGTAGGGTTTATCTTAAAGGTAGTGTGATCTCTTGCTCCTATTTACTAAGATTACAGTTATCGTTTATAGCTCCGTTTGCAGTTTACGTAAAGATGTAAGAGAATTCAAAGCTTCTAATCTAGACCATTAAGCTCGTAAAACGTTAAAACATCACCCAACCAAATCGGTTCGGTAGTTTTTCCTTGATGCGGTAACAAAAGGACAGACAGTCACCAACCGCTAACAGATTTACACATGAAACATATAGATAAGAACATCCTTTAAACGAGACAGATGTACAACTAGATAAGACTTTAAAAATACGGAAACTTGCTAAGTTCTCAACTAAAACAAACTTATTTGTTATTTTATTTGCGTTTAAGTTCTTTCGGTCATTTTCCATATCAACAGTGCCTTCAGCATCTCCAATAATCATATTCTAGAATATGATTATTGAATATGGACATAAAAATTATCTCATAATTGTCTTGATTTTTAACCATTTCTGAATGAAAATTCTTTTTTTCCCGGAAAAAAGATGAGTTCATGAATTCTGTTTCTAGATGAAATCACGTGTGCTCACATACATTGATATACCAGTTTCTATGTTGTGCATAAGTTGCAAGTTTTGTAGCAGTGTACTTTGGGTTATAATGTTACTGCAAATAAAAGGTGTCACGGCGTATTTCATAAACACAGTAATAACTATTGGTCTGAGTAACTGGCTGAGTTTTTGATGATAAGACTGTAAAAATTTTTAACCTGAATTTCCAATTCTGGAACTACTATAGGGTATACATTTTCTAACACTATGATCTGTACAAATAAGAATGTCTTTAATTTGTTTGGCCTCCAAGAGACGTTTCTTTCTCCATTTCTTCAGAAATGTGTGGTCACTTTCTGGGGGATCAACAATACGTATAAACAGAGTTTGGAATATGGACTCATATTTTCTTCTCAGAGTTATTTCTGCACTCTTCAAACGCTCTTCTCTGAAAGGTTAGTGGTTGGCCTGTGCTCGCTTGTTTTAATAACATCAAAACATTAATAAATCTACCGGTTTAAATCTGAACTTTGGTTGTATCGATCCTGTTGGGTGAGCCGTAAAGCATTCTGGAGGACGCGTATTCAAACCCCAGTCCGACTATCCGGTTTCGGTTTTCCAAGGTTTCCTGGAATCACTCCAGCTGTATGCCGGGATGTTTCCTTACATTGGCTACAGCCGAATTCCTTTCTGTTCCTTGGTCAGTCGTTTACCGGCTCTATTATTACTTCGGTAAGACACTTTTCAGAAATATTGACTCTTTTTGAGATGGAAATGATTTTTAATTCGTCGCATTCTTTTGACAAACTTAAGTGCCTATTGCTAATAATTATTCCTAACAGACGCAAATGTTGTTAATGTTGTTAGTGGAAACCCTAGCATGCCGATTTCAGTTATACCCTTAATTAATTTCATTCTATACTAGCCGTTGCTTGTAACATCTTTCATGTGTGTGTGTGTGTTTTTTTTTTTTTTTCCAGAAGTTTATAAAATGATGTCCGGTCTTCCATGAAGCTACTCGCATCGACAATTTTACCTACTTACGAGGGGTTATCAGAAACTGTTACAAGGCCGATATTCTTGGAGTGTCCTCCGTTATAGAGAAATTAGTAGACTACTGTGTGGTATTCTAATGGTGAGTTCCCACGGCGCATCGTTTTGGAGGCGCAACATTAGCCAAAGTGTACGGATCAGCGTGCACCGCAGGTTAACCTTCGCGCAGTTTGAACCTCGCTGACTCCCCACCTTCCTGCCTGGTGTCGCTTCAGCTACCCGGGCCTTTCATCTTTACCGCCTGGTGATGGGTAGAGGTTCCTTGGTGGCCCGGCCCGCAAATGTGCGAATCGGTTCCGACGATCCACACATTTGCAGACCAGATCGACCCGGGCCTCACAGGAGTCGGCCGTGGGCCCATCGTCAGGCGGTAAAGGTGAAAGTCCAGGTAGCTGATACGACACCAGGTAAGGTGGTGGGAAGGCGGTGAGGGCTAACCTGTGGCACGCGCTGGACGGTACACTGCGGTTAATGTGGTGCTGCCTCTAAAACGACGAGCCGTGGGAACCCAGCTTCAGACATGCGGTTGGTAACTGTGCAAAGTGTCAGCTCCCCGCCACCTTCATCGCTAGTTGCAGGTAAAATTATGTGGCGATTCGCTTCGAAAACTGGTCTCACAAATAATATTGGAGAGAGTGATGAGGGGATGCACAAGAGTAGTAAAGGAATTGGGTTACAAAACTTTGGTCAGACCATTGCTCGAATATGGTAGTGTATTATGGGACCCACATTTTGAGTATCAAATACAGAAGTTGCAGAAGGTGCAAAGAAGGCCTGCTAGATTTGTTTCTGGAAATTATCGCAGAATGCAATCAGTGAGAGATATGTTAAAGTAGCTGGAATGGGATTCATTGCAAGACAGGAGGAGGATGAGGAGGGTCATGGGAGTGTACAGGGCGTATACTGGCGATGAGGCATGGAAAGATATTGCAATAGGTATGAAAAGTAGTGCATGGAAGGGAAAAGATGACTATTACCACAAGCTGGCACTCGATTTCAGGCACAAGGGTGTGGGAAGATTTTCTTTTTTAGGTAAGGGTGTCAGGGATTGAAATGAGTTACAAAGGGGAATGATGAATAACTTACCGAAAACGTTAAATGAATTTAAGATTAAAATCTGTAGAAGGCAAATGTAGGTGGGTACAGGATAGGGGGAAGTTGGGTGTGTAGGGAAATTGCCACCGGAACGCGTTCTCCATTGCAATTAAATTAAATTAAATCCATTCAGTTATTCGATTTCTGTTGTTGTAAGTTGTAACCGCGGCTGAAGTTCAGCGGCAGCTGATTGAAATTTACGGAAAGACTGTAATTCCTAGTCAGCATGTTTCAGAAAGGTACGGAACGTTTGCCGCCTGCAGTGAAAACATTACCGACTAGGATCGCTGTTGAAACGATTTCGCTGGGACAGGATCGACCACCCTCCAACAGCCCGGACCTCGCTCCAAGCTACTGTCACCTTTTTCGTCACTTGAAGGAACACAATTTTGACAGCGAAAGGAATTAGCCTTATAATGAGTGCTAATTAGGAGACACTTGTATCATAACTTCTCAGTGCTACATTTTCACTCCAGAGTGGAACAAACGTTATTGTACATTTCGGGCCATGGACTGTGTAGAATCAATCTTCTTTATTTCCCAGTTTCCCAAATACACATAGACGTGAAACATACCTGGTTCTACTGTTGAGACCTTAGACTGCAGTGTTCAGAGTGAGTCATGAAATGGGGGACGGCACGCTAAAAAGTGAATTGCTGTGAGGAGGAATTCCTACAAGGTAGAAAGAAAAGAGTTTGGACACGAAATGCAGAATCGGAAGCGGTAAAAGTTAATATAGATGTGCCTCAGGATAGTATATTGGGACCTTTGCTGTTCATTATTCTACTATATGATTGTATTGGTGGGTTGAAGTCAAGAGTTAGATTGTTTGCAGATACATAATGTTACACGAAAGGATTAAAAAAGGAGACACCTGTTAACAACTACGAGAGGATTTGAACAGATTATCTAGTAGGGTAGATAAACATGAAATGAAAATAAATGCGGAGAAGTGTCAGTTTATTAGGAACACAGATAAAAACTAAAGATTTTCTATCATTATAGGGTAGGGAAGTGATTACTGGTTGAAGGTCTAAACTGTATATATCTTGGCATAACTTTTGATAGTAAATTCATTTGGGCAGGACTCATTGTGTAGGTGACAGAAGAACGTTTCAAAATACTTAATTTATTGGATAGAGTAATGAGGGATTAGGGTTACAAAACCTTGTGCTGACCCCTGCTTGAATATGGTGGAGTGATGTGGGACCTGCATTATGGGTATGGAAGGGGTACAAAGGAGAGTAGCTAGATTGTTTGCGGAAATTACCACAGACTGCAATTAATAACTGATATGCTGAATGAGCTTTGTTGGGAATCACTGGAAGAAAGAAGGCGGGCGAAGAAAGTCTTTGGTTATAATCGCGATAATGCGTGGATGGATATTCGTAGAAGGATTTTGAGTTCTTCATGGAATGGAAGAGATGACCATAACAATAAGCTGGCACTTCTATTCAGGTCCAAACGGAGTGGAAAAATTCTAAGCTACAGTCTTCTCTGTGTACAGGAAACCCCCACTTGTTAGGCAGCGAGCCCTTACAACTCTCTGACGTAGGAAATCCCTTCATTCCACCTGGGCCCACAGAAAAAAATCTCTGAGAAGTGGCCCATTATAAAGCTCAATCCGCATACGGTACGGGATGTCAACATTTCTCAAAAAATTGGAACAATACTCCAGGCTTTAAGACAGACATTCCATATGTGAGTGATCGGCAGCTTGTGAACTTTGATTAAGCTCCAGTTGTATCGTTTTTTTCGTTTTTTTTTTTTTATAATGGCATTTGGCTACTGGGCCATACAGCCAGCTCAATGTGAATTGTTGCTATCAAGTATTGACACAAGGACACTACAACACGGACAAGACATTCACAGGCACAACACTAAACACCCATGCCCTCGGCCGGACTCGAACCGGCGACCTTCGGTACGCGGTGCTAGCACTCTAGCCCCTACGCTACCGAGGCCGGCGATTTGTATCGTTGTAGTACATATGTCCGAATAGCAGTCATTTAATAATAACTGGTCTCTTACAATGAAATTCTTCGCATCTTGTTTTGTCCATTAGTCAGTTACAAGATTTTAGTAATAAAACAAAGTAGGAATAAAAAGTCTATGTAGTAACTCGCTAAAGGGTAACCCTGTAGCTCACACCGTAGAGCGTCTAACTACGGCCCGTAAGACCGGGAATCTAATCCAAGGATTTTTTCTCGAAGCTGAACGTCTTGAACGGTCCCCAGGGGTCCACTCACCTAGCTATCATGTGTCAAATGGACACCGTGGGAAAAAACTACGAGGGAAGGCAAAGGAAAAGAGCTAGTTTCTCAGCTCTACAATTTCACTTCAAAGTGGAACGTACACTCTTTGGCAAAAAAATTGACTGTCGGCGCCTGAGACTAAGTCCCTTATTTTGCACAATGTGGCATCAATGGAGAGTTTGTCTTCCCAGGAAACTTTAGCGCATCTACTAGCTCCGCCCATCAAACCATCCCATTGGCGGGTATTCAGTTCAGCGCCATCTGCAATTCATTTCCTTAAATCAATGCCTGTAACATAAGAGGAAGACTCCGCCCATCGAAGATTCTTATTGGCAGGGTAGATCATCAATCTTCCCCTACATTTCAGTAAAAGGCTACTGACCAATCTTGAGTCAAGTAATGCATTTTCCAGTCCCGGGATTGGCTATCATATTCGGCAAGATATGGCCGACCATCGAATCATTGAACGAAATTCGGTTCCAGCTATACTTTTGTTAAATTCCGATCGTGAAACATGTCGCTAAAGTTGTAATGAACAAGATTGAAATAAAGCGCCGCAAACATGAGGTTCAGTGATTAATTTATTCCAAATGATTAGCGTAAAACTATAACGATGTTTATTTATATATTGATTTGGCTAATTCCTTCCAATAATACTACACGTAATGAGATGTGTGGGCCAAGAATTGGGTGGAAATGTTCAAAGATCCAGGATTTTTAGTTCAACAAAACTATAGAAATGATTATAAAGAGATTATTTCGGAAAATTATCTAAGACCAGTTGAATGTAACTGATTTCCGAGACAGGATAGGGTTGTTTACACACTGCACGAGCTATCTATTTACATGAGCTCAGTTGCCTTATGGTTAACGCTTTAGTCTTCTGAACGCGAGGTCCTCGGTTCGATTCCAGGCGTTCCAATTATTTTTTTGCATTTATTTTAAACAAGTTGAAGCTACAAATGACATATCCGTAAAATATAAACGTCGACTCTTACCTACTTGCGTCAGGGAATAGTATACCTAAGGAAGACTCAGAACTGAGTACTTCTTAACAAACAGCACACGTAACTATGAAAGCTTTCTATGGAGGTGATGGAGGTGACACTGGAAGATACCTCGGGTTTCAAACTCGTCGAAATCGCATCATCTGGTGACGTTAGGTGGACTTCAACGAGATCTCACAGTCGTCAACGAGAAGAAATACTAAATAATATTACTGTAGCAATTTCTTATTATTCCTCTGGCTTTAACACTTGTCTACTTCTAAGTCGTTAAAGGTGGGAAGGGAATGGAGACAAGGAACGGGAAGAAATTCGGACCACGGATTTTCGAAGAAATAATCCCGACATTCACCCAGAGTGACTTGGAGAAACGAATGAAAATCCAAATCTGGATCGCCGGAAAGAGTTTAATTCTGGTTTCCTTGTTTGACACTGACCTTGCCCTCACTGAACTTCAATTTTAAGCCTCAGGTTTCCTCCTACAATGTTCTGATTGAAGCCTATAAGACTTCGCAATATTTAAACTTTCAAAAGAAGAAGTAATAAAAGAAGTTAAAGAGGAATTTGAATGTGGCTTAAGTGTTCACAAAGACAAAGCCAGTAACCAGTATATTTGGATTTGCTGATGACATTGTCCTGAGAGCAGGACGGACTGAGTATATGGAGGAGTTATTGAATGACATGAACAAAATAATGACGGAGGACTTTGTAATAAATACAGATCGAAAGACTAAAGTATAAAAGAAATAATAGTAGGTTAAATATATAAAAGAGGGATTGAATTCAAAATTAGAAATAATAAATTCTGTTACTTAGGAAGTAAAATTACAACTGATGGCCCAAACAGGAATGGTGTTAAAAACAGAATAGCACTAGTAAAAAGAACATTCATGAAAAAGTAGTTTCAAATATTAACCTACAAACTTTTTAAATTTCTATGTATGGAGTACAGCATTTTATGGTAACGAAGCATGGACTTCAGGAATGCCGGAAAGAAAGAAAATTGAAGCATTCGAAATGTGGTGTTATAGAAGGATGCTTGACAAATTTGGTGGACAGTGAAACCACGACAATGAACACTTTTGGGAATGATGTAGCGTGCTATGAAAGAAAGTTTGTGGAAGGAATCTTACACAAAGAAGAACCGGATCGTGGGTGATATTTTTTCTTTAGACACAGCGTGATTGATTAATGTATGAAGCAGATAACGGAGGACGTGTTTCGAGAGGAGTGTTTTGAGATGAATAGGTTAGTGCAAAATAAGAAGGGATGGAGGATTGTATCAAACCAAACGACTGACGACAGTAAAATAAGAGATGAAAGATGAAATAAGCGAGAGGGTGAAACACAGTGCCGACCCATTGAGACCTGCTCTTCCGAAACACATCGATGGGGCCGCCAGCTATAATGACCCGAAACGAAGATGTTGGCTATAGAAGTATAGCATTTAAAAATCAACCTTTCACCTCCGTCACAAGCTGTTTGGTGCAGAGGCGTAAATTCCAATTGAAGTAGCTGACTCTGTTTCATACCACTGCAGTGCAAGATAAACTTCTTATTTCTATTACTTTTAAACTTTGCATAAAAATCAGCTTGTAAAGGTTTGTAGTGTCAGTGATCATCTGTTTTATATTTATTTTAAACACTGAAAGAAGTACGCTTCAGACTGGAAGTAAATTATTGATTGGTATTCATTTACCTAAACTAACCACTAAAAGATTTGTTTTCCACTGTCTCAGAAGATCGAAATTTAATACACCGTAGTCATATTAACCAATAAACATTTGGAAAAAAGAGGAGCGCTTGTATACGAAACTTACGTTCAATTTATCTGGAGCAAATTTTTGTCAGTTACCAAATTACAAAAAGATTTCGTCCCAAGGTAAAAAAATAATGGTAAAAGAACTTGCTAAAACAATGATTCTTGCTTTATTTGAAGTTTTGGATAGAAAAAGAAATATTGTGTAATCCAGTAAAGATTACGTGCCAGATGAGAAGAGCAATAAACTGTAATACAATTTTATAATGTATCACTCTTACTCTCTACAAGTGGTGTGTGAAATGGAAATTGTGATCGAAAGCAGATATTTTGTTGTTTGCATGGAGCATTAAACCACTAAGTGTTTCCTCGTCCGAAATTCGTTTCCTGCGACGACATTCTAGCTGCTTTAACAGCTCGCAGTGTTTTATCTCATGGAACTGTGTGTTTGTTTGATACTATTGCTGAGAGTAGCATCATTATGTCTCTGCGCTAGTTTCGAATAAAACTAGTAGCTAAAGAGTAGTGAAAAATTTTATAACCGAGGACAAACGATTGAATTTTGTAATTACTGTAGCAACATGATGATGACTGATAGCTACGTAATATGATTAATAATCGTTTTTCGATGTTTGCATAGTTATATTATATACTCAATAATTCTGAGTGATTTCTCAGTAGCTGCACTGTAATCTCATTTCTGTTATGTGGATTTTTACCCCTTCTTGTAGTGACCCTGAAAGCTTAGTGATAAGACCAGACAGGGTAACTTCCACTGGAGCCGTGGATAAGGGTCGACCATAGGAGATCGACCATAGTTCTGATATGAATATTCGTCATAGGTTCCTACTGCAACACCTGACAGGTTTTATGGCTCAGTACATTCAAATATTAATAGTGGAATGGCTGAGGAAGCTAGGATAAATCACGGTAAACGGCAATTGGCTATTTACATATTTATTTACATGAGCAATGACTGATGGCATATGTGAACATTTACATTGTCTAATTGGAGTTGTAACACAACATTAGAGATACGGCCAAGGACGGGGCGAGCATGTAACTTATGGGCACCTCGCAGCCCAAACTAACTGGAATATTGATAAGAACTCTACAAGATTATGCCCATATGAATATGACCAAATGATTTACTCTTTAACTGTCCACACCCAACTATCGCAGCAGAGCTCACCTTAGTAGTAGATGACAGCCATCTTCTTCTCTGCAACCGCCGCCCCGGCGGCGCCGACGACGACGCCCTCGGCGTCGATGTGGTTAGTTGAAAGACTTTCGTAGACAGACAGACCCCCAGACCGCTGCTCCCAGGGTTTAAATAGATACACCCCCTTCCTATCATCATATATGGAGAGGGCAATACTCCTCGCTAACCTGCTGTATGGAGTAACTTTAACAGCTTGCAATAAGGACAGCCGCTTGGCCACTGGCTTGCTGATATGCGTGCTACTTCCCAGGTCATAGCTCTATTGCTTAACTTTTTCATGCTCGCTCGCCCTGGATACCGACTTGATAAATTAATTTGAAGTATTTGGGCAAGTGATCGCCTAGATCACTACATGTCCCCCCCCTTCGCCACGTCCGGAGTTTACGGAGGACGTGTTTTGTAAACGCAGTTTGCAAAATTACTTAAAACTAAATACAGGTTTTCCTTAAAACTAATTACAATTTCTTTTTCTTCGTGTTACTGAGGTGTTGGTGTGTTGTTAAATACAATTAAAATGGTTTATCTGTTTTATTTTGATTTGATTTCGACTGGATTCATTTGTGGTGGCGGTGTCGACCTTGCCGACTCTTGTTTGGCGTGGCTCAGCAGATACAGGCGTCCCTGGAGCTGAGACTACACATGGCTGACGGCAGCAGTTGACATGATTCGCGACGTCACGTCAGCTTGCTACGTTAAGGACAGCTCAGCGTCTTACTTGTTTCCATTCACCACTCCAGCCAAGTTACAGGTTACTAGAACACTCGTAAAGTTTTGCATTAGCGGAACATCCTCTTAATTCTATACATACAATGTTTCTTTACACTTCAGATGACACCTCCATATACAATCTTCAGCATATTTTTTTCCGCATAAATTTACATTTACATTTCTATTGTTATCTAGTATACTCTCTTTTAACATTTGTTGATCATTCGATTTTTAATTCATGATTGTTAATGACTGTCTAATGACACACCTCCATATTGATTTACATGAATGACATTTTTTTGACAATGCATTTTTTTTTCCAACTAACTCTGGGTCATTAACATTAAATCTTCAGTTTCTCAGAACCCCAGTTTACTCAGTAATTATGAAGATAATGTACACAACAACAATGATGACTTTTCAGTTGATTTTTCACTACTCCGTTATGATTTACGTACATTTACTCTCTAACATTACTTTTCTACCATATGACTCGAGACCATGTAACCACTCTAAAATAGTTTAATATGATCTTATTTCCTTGATGCCAGTGACTGCTATTACGAGAATGCTCCATGACTGGTTCTCTTATTTGTACTTAATGGTTAATTTAACCTTCCCCAATATCCCATCGAGGAACTAAGATCACATTCTCCCCAAACATTTTAATACATTGAGTACAACAATTATACACATAACATGATTTCATCTCTTTTAACACAACTCTTAATTTATTCGCCAGTACTCACATTATTTAAATGATACAGCAATTAACACTTAGGAACCAGCTTATTCTCGTCATTTCCTGCACAGACTTTCATATTCGAAGAATGCACCTCTCGTGCCTACCATATAAAATACTTTTAATTTTACTCCTTTATTTTAATTCAAAAGTTACCTTTTTCTCTATTATCTACTTCACTTTAAATAATTCCCATTAATTTAAATTCCCATTAATAAGATCTCTGCTGCTTATTCTACATACTGGTGCTGTTACCTTGAATGAGAATAATATCGAAAATGTTTATACAGTTAATTATATTCGTGTTTCTTACACTATGATTTTAGTTTCAATTCTACTTCTTAACTGCCCATAATATATCTGATTTGATTCACCCTATTAATGCTTGCAATTTTCTCTCTTCCCCTACGCCCTATTAAGCAATTTAGCTTTATATTCCAATTACATTTAGTTTTACGCGCCTCCACTGCGCCGCCGTTACACTACCAGCTCGACTCCTGACGTCATCCTTCGTCAGCGACACAGTTTCGCTGCTGACAGCAGCACCCACTAAGCACCAACCCGAACTCTCCACAGCTCGATAATCCTACCAAATAAACTCCCCTCGACCTTTGTGCGTAACCATCCACGGTTCACGTCTTCGTTCAACCATATTTGGTTCTTCGTGACACATTCCCCGTGCACGTCTTAATAGTATGGAGTCCTTTGCCCCTTACTTTTTATTTTATAACCTCGCGGGTTCTTCGTACCTTACCTAGTACGGATTAACATTAAGGATTTCCTTGCCTCCCTAATACACCTCTTACGGTAGACTTCGCACCTACCTCCCCATAATCTCCCTAACACCCTTCGCCTAGAGGTTTTCTCTTACCTCCCTTCCTTTACCAGATACTGCATCCCTCTGCAATACCTTTATTTTACCCTCCATTTACTTGTGACGACCCCCAATCGTCTTTCGCCAGTTAACTAGTAACGTCCACTTCATTACTATTACCTCCAGCTCCTCCATAATTCCAATGACGACCCCTTCGTCATCTCTCCTTAATTACCGACTACCCGCCAAATATTTCTACCAGTTACATCATGTATAACTTACTTCTACCCTCTCTATAATATTCACCCAACCTTCCTTTCATCTTTAAAAACATTCCTTCGTCAGCATAGGGACATTTAAGTCCACTGACACCATGCTAACATCGGCAACACCTAGTCACCTATTTCACTTACCTTTTCCTCTTTCCTCACAGGCACCTTGGACATACACTTCCCGCGTTAAAGTGGATTCAAGTGTGTTGCACCAGGTTTTACTTATTTTCACCCAATTATCCTCAAATCTCGCCTCCCCCGGCGACATCATTTAACCCCTTCAACTCTCGCCAGTTTTCGCCTCTCCCGGGCGACTCCTCTCTATTGCAATTTTCGCCACCCTGAGCGCCTCTATTTAAACCCTCCAGGTTTATGTTTACCCCGCAAACAACCCCACTAATATTTCCCATGTATTGTGGAGACCATTTTTTTGATCCCTACTTATAACCTCCTAGCTACATTTTTAACACCTAACCATCCACTCGTTCCACATCCTATAAACGTTACCTCCAGAACTTCTCATATAATTAATCATCGGCCCCAGTTCTTCCGGTTATGCATTATGATTACATTTGTGCCTCGTCTATAACTTATTTTAATTTATTTTACTGCCCTTTAGTTCCATACTACCATGATAAGCTCCCTTTAATTTACTGATAATCTCATTTAATATGGATGCGTTGTCCTCGCATTTCTCGATCTCTTAGAACATCGTACCACCTTATTTTCAAGATTCCTTTATAACATGTTATATTAAGTGATTTGATTCTTATATATTACAGTCTAAGACTTAATAATGACCAGTTACCCATGTAACTCACGTACGATAATTTTTACAACAGCTGAACACTCTTACAGCAATATTTAGTTACCAACATGCGATTCTATCCGTTACTATAATTTATAATTCATCGTTCATTACGTTTCTGTACTTTTCGTCTCTTATGAATTTCTCTATATTAAAATGTTCAAAGATTAACTTTCTCAATTGACGCTTTCATTTGTATTACATTACAATTGAAGTCTTTACCTAACCACCAATAAAATCTCATTTAGCTTACGAACATGCATTCACTTCTTAAGATTAATTAACATGCTGGTTTTCACCCGAATTTTAACTATACCCATTCTGAATTTTACTTCCCCTGAAGTGCTGTTTATTTTTGTTACTAAAGAAACTTTTATATTATACACCTTTCAAAGTCAGGTAGCCAAAATCACGCGTAACTGTTAGCATGTTTTAATTTGCAATGGTCCTCCTATTTATGAAATCATCATTCTAACTCCCGATTACATAAACTTCTTTGTACACTTCCTTTTAATCATTAACATGAACTTCAAACATTTATAAAGATTTTCGTTCCTCACTGTCCAACTTAACTATTATAATCTTAATTAATTGGTACTGCTCAACCACATTTAATTACTGATAATTTCGTATACACTTTTACCAAACTACTAAAATTGATTCAATAATCTAATAATTACTCCGTCTTAACTTATCGCATTAGTTTCAGGGTTCATTGTACTTGTAACAATTAGCATCGCGACATCAATAAATATTTTATTCTAGTTAACACAACTTCTCCTTCAGCTAGTCATTCAGGATTACAGAATAAATGCATTTTATCTTCCAAAACTTCTAATATAATTACACGAGATATAAGGCATTAAATCACCGCTTTACTCAATATGCGACTGTTTAATTACAAAGATTTGAACAATTTAAGATATTCTATTTATTACTGGGATC